>CM066250.1:11180478-11542978 GCA_033675135.1 Frankliniella intonsa
GTACCGAATGGGCGTCGTGGTGAAACTTTGCGGTGAGCGTATAGCTGAAGCAGACTTGCGGGCCTAAGGCTCACGCAGACCAAAATCCCCAGAGGAAAGTTCAGCCTGGCCCGGCCCGGCACGTAGCACAACTGGACCGCCCCGCCCCGCCCAGCCCCGCCCCGGCTCTGAGGACTCTCCTCCCTTCCCCTCCGCGCACGGAAACTATGCACACCGTGTGGCCCTCGTGTTGGCGGCCGGGCCAAGGATCTCAAAATCAGCGATCCGAATGAGGAGTATGATCGCTTCCTTCCGGAATGAGGAAGGATCGAGTGCTGTGGGCCCCAAAAAGGGGTTGACGAGGTGGGCTGAGCGCGCGGGGCGGGGCGGGCCCCTCCGGCGGGCCTTACTGCACGGGCCCAGGAGGCTAGGTGCAGCCCAGCCGGACAGCGACTGCGTGTGTGTGTGTGTGTGATTCCCACAACAGTACGCGAGGCCGTACGCCCGTATCCAATCCGTCTTACACGCCTCTCTCAGTCCGTGCGTGTCTGTGTGAGTGTGTGTGTGTGTGTGTCGATGGGTAGCCGATGTGGAGGACGCGTGCGCCTGGTTAGACGCGGTCCTAACTGGCCGTGGCGGCGGCGAGGCGCGGCGCGGCGCAGCGGGAGAGTCATGATTATAGCTTGTTTGGATCGGCCCCCGCCGCGCCACGCCGCTCCACGCCGCTCCGACTGATCGTCGAATGTCTCTTTGGAGGACCCAGGAAGGTGATTGGAGGGGCTTCCGGGCCGGCGCGCGAGCTGGCGGGGCGGGGCGGGGCGGGGCGGGGCGGGGCCATACTCGTAAGCTCATCGCGCTGTGCTCAAGGCCCGCCCCGCCCCATCCCGCCCCGCATCGCTCAGAAATGAGATCGGTTCAAAAGCATGACGTACGACTGGCCCGCGCCGCGCCGCGTTATGTGATGGGACCGCCCCCCGCGCCGCGCCGTCCCTCCGCGCGCCTTGACCCGCGAATGTCAAAGGCATTTTTATGGCGACCCGGGGAGACACCGACATGTGGCCTCCCCTCCCTCCCTCCCCGGCCGGCTCGGTGCGCTGCGCTGTGCGTCGCGGTGCGTCGCGGTGCGTACGACAAAAAGACCTCCCACGAGCCACGTCCCGCCCCGCCCCGCCGGCTCCCTCGCCGGGCCTTTTTAAGACCGTCTCGCCTCCTCCTCCTCCTCCTGCTTCTCCTGCTTCTCCCCCGAGACAGATGGCCGCCGCTGCCCTGCCGCTGCAAGTGCGAGCCGAGCGCTGTGCCGTGCCGTGCGGTGCGGTGCGGCCGCGCGCTGTGGGAGCCGCCCGCGCGCCGCGCCGAAAAGTCCGTGGGGCGGGGCGGGGTAGGGCGGGGCGGGGCGGGGCGGGGTGGGGCTTCGACGCAAAGCACTGCTGGAAAATAATTACGCACAGCAATGCCGTTGCTGCTGCGGTGGAGACACGGCAGGGTGACGTCAGATTAGATTTACATTCAGATCGAGAACTTTTTGGGGGTAAAGCGGATTACACCGCCTATAGTATTTTGAAGTAAGAAGTTTACAACTACTATGGGTGCGTGTTTTGTGTGGTGTACTACGTGTGTACTCCCTCCCAAGGAGGCAAGGCAACTGCTTGGACTTAAGGTTGTACAATCAAGTCAGCCTTTATATTTTCCATCTCTGGTCCATACGTTGGCGCGTTGACGTCTGCCGGCGGAGAAAAATGAAACAAAAGAAGATCGCAGCGGGACTCAATTAATTGTGGATGAGGCACCGGGCCCTGCCTGCCTGAGTCCTCCTTGTCTCGCGACGAGGACTTCTTTCTTGTTTTTTCGTTCTCCTTTTTTCTTTATCGTCGCGACGAAAAATCTCGTGACAAGCAGATTACACCAGGTTTAAAAGCCCTGCGCGCTCAGCTCACTCGCCTCGTTTATCTTAATTTGTAATTTTTTCCCCCTTTATATTATTAAAACAGCGAAAAAAAAAGAAGAACGTGCGTGTGCGTTTTGTCTGCGCGCAGCGGCTGCGGCTGCACGCGCAGAGCGCGGAGCACTATCTCTGCAAGTGCGAGAGAGATGGACAGAGGGGCTTTTTTATGCATTGCCCCGCGGGGTAAGACCAAAAGAGAGACACCTGCGCTGTGTTTCTAGCAGAGGGGAGGGCGCCTGAGCGAGCAGAGCATCCACGACACGAGGGCTGTGAAGTACAGCAGAAATATAAACCATCTCTCTGTGGGAGCCGCGGGGGCTGGTTAGCGAGACCGCTGCAACGCACGCGCGCTGCGCCGAGCGGAAAATTTCTCATACCGTAACATGTTTTGTCAGCGCGGCGTATCAGTATTGTCCGAGTGACTTATTGGCGCCGCGACTCACACGGTGGTGGCTGCTCCAGCAGTAGTACATGATCCCGGCGTGTATGTCGGACGTGGGAGCGCGCATAATGCTATGACCGCCCGCCCCGCCCGCCCGCGGGCAGGAGAAGATAGAAGGGTTATGCCGAGATTGTGTCAGTCACTCGCATCATAATGCCCGGGAAGCATCCTCGCCCCGCCCGCCCCGCCCCGCCCCGCCCCGCCCGCCCCGCCCCGCCGCACCCCGCCGCGCCCGGCCGCCACACCATTGGCCTAGACCCCGGCCTGGGCCGGCACGGCGCGCTAAGCGACCGCTCGGTTTTACAGCAAGCAGGCGCCCCGCCCCGCCCCGCCCCGCCCCGCCCTGCCCTATCCGGAATGGCCTCCTTCACGGGCACGAGCGTTCCTGGACCGGACATGTGTTGTTTGTCGAGTCCGAGCGTTTATAACGAGACCAAAACTAGTTCAGTAGTGTGGCGTGTTTTTTTTTTTTTGTCGCGTTGCGCATTCGGTTGTCGCCCTGTCCTGCCCGGGCGGGTGCTAATAACGAGGTCGGGGTGACCTCACGTCCTGGGCGCCTCTGTCTCCAGCCCGGCCCCGCCCGGCCCGCCGCACTAAAAGTACATCCCCTCCCCATTTTTCCCACGTCGCATTGCGTCCCATCTGCTGCCGCTGCTGCAGGCGCTGATCCCGGCCCACTGTCCGGTCCGGCCTCCAGGAGGAGAGAAAGTCCCTCTTCTTCGTCTTGTCTTGAATATTTATTGTTGCATTGTGGTCCCCGCTAATTAACAAGCAGAATTTAGCGCGGCTCATTTGTTTTCTTTCTTTTATTTTTTCATTCTTTTTTGCGGGCCCGCGAGGCCGCAGCGGCCTAGCGGGGCGCCACCGGAGAGAGGGAGGGAGAGAGAGAGGGAGGTGGGGGGGAGGGGGGAGAGACGAAAGTGGGAGGAGGAAACACGCCCAATTGTATCGGGTAATTGTGAAATATGACAGCGACCAATAACGCAATGTGGAAGTGACCTTTCCCCTTCTCCCCTCCCCTCCCCTCCCCGCCCCTCCTAATCCGCCCCGCCGCCCAGTAGACCCGCCGTATGCACTCCGAGAGGACGGGACTGGGGGCCGCAGTGGGCAATAACCAGATTCGCGATACCTACGGCCGAATTACTGCGATGCGCTGCGCTGCGGTTCTCAACTAAAAGGAAAATCCATTTTATTTTTTTTGGCTCCTTTTTAAACACATTAGCTAACGCGTACATGTCGCTCCTCGCCGCTTACAAATATACGAAAACGGAAAAACTGAATGCATGGAATTCAGTCGATAGATCAGATGTACTGATAGTAAAGCGTTGTGCTAGTCCTGGTTTATCAAAGCTTAACCCAGGTGCGCCGAAGTTCACTAGCTGAGCTGTCCTGCTCGCCCTCCCGCCCCGCGCGCGTTCAAGTCTCCGGCCCGGCTCAGCGCGACCTATTCATCACGAGCTTTATGGAGCCTAGGCGGCGCGGAGTGGCGGGGCGGGGCGGGGCGGGGCGGGGCGGGTCTAGCGGTGATTGAGCTGCTCGACGTGTCGCCTCATATCTCAACTACTTAGTGACACTGCGCCTAGGGGGTTATAGATCTCAGGCTCGTATATCTTTTATTTTTTTTCCGTTTCCTCCTCGCCTGCTGCCTGCACGGGTAACCCAGCCCTGTTATAGTGATCGCGGTTTCAACACGACGCGACCGGCTGTGTTTCGCTATACACAATATTTGACTTGGGGTCGTATTTTTTTCCCAGCGGCGTCGGGTCGGGTCGTCGTGGAGGCGCGGCGCAGTGCAGCCAACAGAACAGCGCTGGCGCTGAATCTGCATGCCTCACATATACAAGCCGGAGAACTCGTTCTGCCCCGCCCCGCCCCGCGCAGTAGGACCCAATGCGGGCGGAGGCTGCGACGGCCAATCCACCCGACCCGACCCACCGCGGCATTTCCGCGGGAATTTTCGTTGTTACGTTGTTTCTGTTTTTGTTGTTTTTACTTTTTTTTTCCTTATTCGCTGTGGCTGCTAGGCCAGCGGCATTAGGGCCGAAACTCAGCGCGCTTGCCCGGCGGCGTGGCGGTGGCCCTGCCTGTGGGAACAAACCCCCCCCGCCCCGCCCCGCCCCGCCCCGCCCCGCCCCGCCCCGCCCCGCCCCGCCCCACCACGCAACGCCACGCCCCGCCACGCCTAGCCTCGCGCCTCGACGGCGGGCATACAGAGTAAAGCGTGTGCTCTATATGACAGGAGCGAGCCGCGGCGTGTTTTGAAGGAGTAGTGTGCAGCTACTCTCTCTCTCTCTTCCACACACACGCTCCTCCACCCACGCCTGAAGGGCGTGCGCGTGCGCGCGGGAGAGCGAGAGAGAGAGAGAGACGGCGAGCAGCTGTTTGGCGGGAAGAAATACGGCTCGGGCGGGCTGCTGTGTAATACGCGGCGTCCTTACTTAGGCCGCCCAGTTTCGCACGGTGGCGTGGCGTGGCGCGGCGTGGCGCGGCGTGGCGCGGCGTGGCGCGGCGTGGCGCGGCGTGGCGCGGGTGCTTACTGTCCGCGGCGGGAGACTTACCTTTCAAACGTGCCGGCTTCCTGCTGCTGCAGCGACCCGCAAACCTGAAAAGAAGCCAAGAAAGAAAATTAGAATTGAATCGACGATAAAGAATGAAAGAAAAAAAAAGATAAAACCCTTTTCTCGCGCCGCCATTTGTTGTGACGAAATAACTGCTCCACACGCACGGCTAATTGATAGCGTTACCGACGTAACGTCAACAGTGGGGGTGGGGGAGGGGGGGGGGGTCCGCCGACTGCATGCTGACTCACGGACCCGCGCGCAGCCTGGTTTGAATTATCGACAAGGCGCGATCAGAAACCGATCAGAAAACAGGCAATGTCGACCTGAGCGGCGGCGGTGGCGGCGGCAGCTGCTGCGGGCGTGTCTGTCCCCCGCCCCGCCCCGCCTCGCCCCGCCCCGCCTCGCCCCGCCCCGCCCCGCCCCGCCCCTCTCGCCCACTGTGCCGTTTTCGTCCTTTGCCGCTGCTGCCGTTCGGTTTTGACTGCGACCGTCTGTTCGTCCGGCCGGGCAGGGCAGGGCCGGGCCAGCCAGCCCAGGCCCCCGCCGTTAGGTAAGAAGAAGGACACCGCCCCGCGCCGCCCCGCGCCGGTGCGCCGGACTAGTGACCTCCGCTCCGCTCCGGCCCGGGCCGCAGCGCTGCAGCGCCAAAGCTGATTATATTGAAGCCGACCTGCCGGGCCGGGCCGGGCCGACCTCCGGCCGCTTATCTTCCGGCCGCCGCGTCGGCCGCGCCAGTCCAGTCGGCCCCGGGCCGACCCGAGTCGTTCTGTTCGGTTCGGCTCGGACAGCACTTATGTATCTGGCCTGCCCGGGCGGACGTGCGGGGCGGGGCGGGGCGGGGCGGGCCCGGGCCATCCTCCGCGCGTAATCGACCGCATTATCAATAATCGGCAGGTGATCGGTTATTGGGCAAGCGCCCCGCCCCGCCACGCCCCGCCACGCCCCGCCAGGCACAGCGTCGTGTTATGTAAGGTCACCGCGCGCTCGCTGCGCAAGAGCAGGGCCGAACTGGGCGGGGCGTGGCGGGGCGGGGCGTGGCGGGGCGTGGCGGGGCACTGCAGAGGGTCAGGCGGCCTGCCCCTGCCGGCCAGGTCGCGCGCAGCGGCGGCGCGGGGCTTTTGGCCGGGCGATGGGGCGGGGCGGGGCGGGGCGGGACACGGGTCTATCTCCCTGTCATGTGGATCAGCCTACAAGTAGGGCGGCGAGGGGCAGGTGCCATACGGCCCGCTGTGGCGCGGACAGTCCTGACCATACCGGACACATCACACACACACACACACACACACACACACACACACACACACACATTCACAGGGGGTGACGCAACCCCATGCAGCGTCGCGCCGCGCCGCGTCGTTAAAACAAAGCGGACTTTTGCTTCTTCTTTTGGCTTATTTTATTCATCATTATTATTTTTCGTTTACTGTCGCCTCAGACGGTCCGGGCTGGGCCGGGCCGGCCGGGTCGGCCGTTTCGTTACGTCACCGTGTCAGGTACGCACTGCCTTTTACGACCACCAGGGGGGCGGCTGTTGTGCTGCTGAACTCCGCCCCCCACCTCCACCACCCGCCACCACGCCGCCCACCGAAGGGACCCCGCACACAGGCGCCGGGCTGGGCTAGGGGCGGCGGTGCAGTGGGGCGAAGTAGTACCTGCGATTAGTTGTGCGATACGGGTGTGTAGTAGTGGCTGCAAGGAGTTGCACTGCTCACACACACACATACACACAATCATAAATTGGCCGGACGCACAATATTCGCCTCATAAGGAAGCTTCGTGCTTCCATAAATAACGCGGCCATAAATTATCCCGATAGAGCCTGTCCTCTGGGCCGCCCCGCGCCGCCCCGCCCCGCCCCGCCCCGCCCCGCGCCGCCCCGCCCCGCCCTGCGACCCCCTCGCCCCCGAGACAATGCTCACTGACAGTCGCGCTCTAGAAACCGAACAGAGTGTCGGCACGGTCCGGCCCGACCCGGCCGGTGCATGGCGAGCCGGCTTTTTTTTTTCAACGTCATTCTCCTTCATTCATTTTACTACTGCTCGCGTTGGCGCGGCCGCTCCCGTATCCAATGTCACGCTAGCGTCAGGAGGGGCGGGGCGGGGCGGGGCGGGGCGGGGCGGGGCGGGGACATGCGTCGGGCTGTCCGCGGGGCCCGGGGGGCGGGGAGGGCCGTGGACCGTAGAGGAGCTGAGATGGCATCAGCCTACCTCATTTCCCTCAAATCCCACAACGGCCACCCGCCCCGCCCCGCCCCGCCCCGCCACGCCCCGCCCCGCCCCGCCCCGCCCCGCCACGCCCCGCCACGCCCCGCCACGCCCCGCCACGCCTCTTCTCACCGCAGCTCGCCGCGCGCACATAGCTTTTGAGGTGTTATCTGTAATTGAATTGCGGTGCAACGCCGTTCCGGGGAGCCCTGCTTCCTCCGGGGGTCCGGAGCGCCCCGCCCCGCCCCGCCCCGCCCCGCCCTGCTCACGGAGGCCTCTGCACCTGCCCTTGACCCTGGTCGGGTGGCAGGCTGCTGCGGTAGGAATATTTTTTTAAGTCATTACCCGACCGTTTATGCAATTTTGACCGCGGAAATTTAACCGAAAATGAGTCGGGAATTGCACCGGGTTGTTTTGTCGAAGAGTATAGGAGGAGCAGGACACATGAGCGGGGCGGGGCGGGGCAGGCCTCCAGCGGAGTGCGGGGATGGAGAGGGCAGGGGAGGGGCCGTTAAATCTGCAACCTTATGTGCAGGCAGTGCCCCCCTCCCCGCCCGGCTGGTCCTTACCCACGATGCGGCGGGGCGGGGCGGGGCGGGGCGGGGTGGGGCGGGAGCAGCAGTCCACGGTCAGTGTCCCCGCTATGAGCCTTGAGCACGGCGGGGCGGGGCGGGGCGGGGCGGGGCGGTAGCCACGGCTGCACGGGCACGGCCGGCATGGCCAACCGAACTGCACGACGTCCCTGCATATCTCCCCCCTCCCCTCCTCCTCCTCCCTCCCTCTCCTCCTCCTCCTCCTCCCTCCCTCTCCTCCTCCTCCTCCTCCCTCCCTCTCCTCCTCGCCCTCGCTACGCGTGACGTATGCTAATAGACCTGATAGACGGAACACACAGCGACGTGTGTAGCTGTGCAGCGCTCTCCGCCTAGTGGAAGGGGAGTGGGAGAGAGAGGGAGAGAGAGAGAGAGAGAGAGAGAGAGAGAGAGAGAGAGAGAGAGAGAGAGAGAGAGAGAGAGAGAGAGAGAGGGAGAGAGAGAGAGGCAGTCAGGAGGAAAGAAAGAAGAGAGAGGATGAGGTGCCTTTAGCGCTGGATGCCGCGCGGGCTCAGTTTGCTCGGCGACCTCCGCATCTACAGCGACCGAAAACGCCTGCACCAAGCGGGGTAGGCAGACCCGCCAGACACATATGTGCATGTGTTGCCTACCCCGCAGGCTGTGTCGTACAGCCACCGCAGTGGCGCGACACCGTACCGTAGGTTTTAACCAAAGATCATTGCTCTCTTTTTCTTTTGAAATGTCTGTCTGTCTGTCTCTGTGTCTCTCTTTCTCTCTCCTTCTATATATCTCTCTCTCTCACTCTCTCTCTCTCACTCTATATCTCTCTCTCTCTGCACCGCACGGAGGGCGACTGGGCGGACCAAATCGGTCATCGGACAGCCGCGCGGCGCTCTTGACCACACTGACTCACGATCGCAGGGGCGGGGCGGGGCGGGGCGGGGCGCGGTGGCGGCCACCAGCACGATAAGGCGGGGCCGGCCATGCGGCAGCGACTATATTGCAAAGCAAACGCGTCGGCATGGGACGAGAAAAAAAATATAATATGATAAAAAGAAAATAAAGTGACGCGGCGCTTCTCGAGAGGTGTCGTGCCCTGTCCCGTCCTGTCCGCGGCGGCGGCGGGTCACTCGCAGCGCTCGCAGCGCTCGCAGCGCTCTCACCGGCGGGGCGGGGCGGGGCGGGGCGGGGCGGGGCGGCGCCAGATACTGGGAACAATAATGATAGTTTTGATGAAGATGATGGTGCTAATAGTGAGGCGGCCGGCCGGCGACACTGGGGTGCGGATGGGTTCCTCGCGGAGATGATACCTTTTCTTTGTGTTCGGCTCGGCTCGGCCCGGGCCCCATAGGCACGGCTCGGCTCGGCTCGGCCCAGCTCGGCTCGGCCCGCCGCGCCGGCCGGCCGGTTGGAGAATGACGGTAATCTTTGTGTTCCTATCGTTGCGTCATTACGGCCCGTATGCCCATTTCGCACCACTCTACTCCACTCGCCTGCGCTGCGCCGAGCGGAGCGGAGCGGGGCGGGGCGGCCTCGACGACCTCTTGCGGCCCTGTCACCGAGCCGCGCGCGTTTACTCACAAAAAATAAAATAAAAGACTGTGAGGAAGTGGGAATTGCTGCAAACGAAGCATGGAGGCATGAAAGAGCTCAAAGTATTGATCTTTGCATTCAAAATGAGTGTTAGCCTATTTTCCTGTAAGCCTTACACGGTGCCGGGCAGGAGCGGGACTGAGGCTGCAGCGCCGCGCAGCCTGCGCAGCCTGCGCAGCCTGCGCAGCCTCACCGCGCAGCCTCACCGGACCGGAGAAATGAATAATCTCATAATGGACCATCCTATTCCACGAACTTGGGAGTCCTTGAACTGCCGGAGCGCAGCGCAGCGGCGCGGCGAGAGGAAGGGAGGCGGCGATGCCTGGAGGATGGGGAGAGGAGGAGGAGGAAATTCGGAGGGGGGAGGGGAGGGGGGAGGCAGCGCGAATCCCGGAGGAGCACCGTGCCGACAGCTCATCGGGACCGCCGGCCGACTCGCCTCAGGTGCGAGGAGGCGGTAATCCCACAGTCGGCGCGTTATTTTAAAAATAACATTCAGCGAAAATCTAATAAACGTGGTTCTAAATAAAAAAAGGTCTTGACGTGACGTAGATGTTATCATCAGCTGACCAGCCAGCGTGTTCTTATACTGCATTCGGGGAGATTGCTTTTACCTTCGGCAGCGCCGGCCAGGCCCAGGCCTCAGCTAAGGGTCCTGCGGAAGGACTTAAATGTGACGCGTCATTGAGCCGTTCCCACACGGCGGGCTGTTCACGGTTGGCGGCTCAGTGGCTGCAGGAGAGCAGTGAGGGGAGGGGGGGGGGGAAGTCGCTGGTCACTGATCTCTCTGCTCACGGCTAGGCGCCGGCCAGTGCAACGTATTTCTCGCCCGGTCAAGTGTCGCAAATACGGAGCACTTGGTGAAAGTGCAGCTCACACACACACACGGAGGGGATCTGCCCGCGGACACGCGCCTGGTATCCCGCACCTATACATCATCTCTGCTACGAGCCTGGGCGCCGCCACCACCTCCCTCACCGTGGTCAGACCCGGGCGGGGCGCGGCGCACACTGCTGGGCGGGGCCATGCGAAAAATGAGCCTCACCGTATTCCATCGAAAGCAAAGGGGGCCCTCCTTTGTGCGTACTGCGCGTGTCCTTGGGGGGCCCCGCGGGGGGCCCGGCCCCGGGCCGAGTGAGGCGTGAGGGTTGTGCGTGGCGGGGCGTGGCGTGGCGGGGCGCGGCGGGGCGGGGCGTGGCGGGGCGGGCGGCGTGATGGGCAGGGACACACACAAGGTGTCGGACAAGGCGCTAAAAGGCACTCCTCTCTTTTCTTTCATTCCGTGCACCTCTCTGTCTCTCTGTCTTTCTATATCCTCTTCGTGTCGTGACTCACTGGACGCTGGCGCTCAAAAGCGCCGGTGATTCGTGGACCAGTCATGCTGGCCGTGCCGAGCAGTTTAGTCAGAGAGAGAGAGAGAGAGAGAGAGAGAGAGAGAGAGAGAGGGGGAACCCGATAGGGGTATGCCTAACCATCTCTCTACCCGCATCATAACGAATACTGATTTATAATTTCCGATCCCGTGTTACGATTAGAGCACGCGAGTCCCTATACACTGCATGAAGGGCGGTAATGCACGCAGATGAGCGTACGACTCTGAGGCGGGGCGGGGCGGGGCGGGGCGGGGACGATGATGTTCACCGGCGGTATGGATGGACAGCGCAGCCCAGCCCGGCCCGGCGCGGCGGATTCCTTCTCCCCGGGATACCGCGGGAGGCGGCTCGGAGCGGCGCGGCGCGGCGCGGCGGAGGTTGGGGTCAACCACCGCTGCACGGCCCCGCGGGGCGTGGCGGGGCGGGGCGGGGCGGGGCGGGGCGGCGGTGTTGGTCCAGCATCGCACCGCGTCATGAAGCTGGATGCACACGGGACACTCCTGCACGTCACGATCTGGTTCGGGGAATCGCGCTCCGGGCGGCTCCGGGCGGCTCCGGGCGGCTCCGGCGAGCAGCGCTAGTTAGTCGTCGTCGTCGACCTCCGCGAGGGTCGCGGGCAGGCGGGGGGCCGGAGCCGGGTCCAGGCTGAGTGAGACGCGCCGCGAGCCACGAGGAAAAAGTAAGTGAGGTTGTGTTACACACACGCGTTGCATTCCCTTTTCAATAATAGAGAGTGGAGCCGAGTGCTTAACTAAGTGGCCGCGAGAGCCAGCTCATCGTTGCGTCACGCGCACGCCCCGCCCCGCTCCACCCCGCCCCGGCCCGGCCCGCCCCGCCCCGGCCCGCCCCGCCCCGCCCCGCTCCGCCCCGCCCCGCCCCGCCCCGCACCTCATTATTTGCCCTGCGTCGCCTGACACATTTCAATAGCTGGAAGGTCACGGCCCTCCCCTCTCGTTCACTCTCCCTCCCGTCATGATTTATCACCGACTTCTCCTACATAACCCTCTGCATTTCTCCTGCACCGCCCCCCCCCTCTCTCCCTCTCACATTTCTTTCTTCTCCAGCCTCTCGTCGTCGCTTGCCTATGGCAGGTTCGACGCCCTCTCCTGACGCTCCCCCATCACAGTTTGTCCCTTAAGCCATATAACTGGTAGGGCGGATAGTGTGCTCCGCAAACGCAACGCGCCCAGCGTGTTGACGCTTAGTAATTTTATTCCATTTTATAGACGAATGTTCAGACAGTCGGAAAAAAATTAAAAGCGCCCGAGAGATTTCTGTTCTACCATATGCACTCATTGCACGTGCTTTGTGGTGAAAATGTCTGTGCTTGTGAGTGTTGGCTGCCCTCGCCCGCCCCTCCCCGCCCCGCCCTACTCGCGGTGAGGTTGGCGCCGTGGACAAGGTGAATTTACTTCCCACTCGCTACCCCGCCCCGCCCCGCCCCGCCCCGCCCCGCCCCGCCCTGCTCCGCACTCGTTAAACGCGTCTGGCTGCTGCTGGGCTAGCTCTCGCGAAGGCCAACCGCGCCGCGCGCGCTGCAAACTGCACCGCCGCGCCGCGCCGGCCCGGCTGGACTGCGTTGGAGTGAGTGAGTGAGCAACACTTTCACTTGTAGTAGGCGAGGTGCGCAATCAGTGGCGATATCATTAGGTGTTGCGTTAGGGGGAGGTGGACAGTGGGGAGGGGGCGTGGCGTGGCGTGGCGCGGCGCGTTGGCGCTGCTTTACATACTCGGCAGGCCGTTACTCCGCGCGGCCCGGCCCGGCCCGGCCCGGCTCTATGTCAACCGTTGAGTTTATCCTCACTCACGCCCGGCGCCCGCCCACCCGGAGCCTTGCACGTACACGTACCGGGTGTGTGTGTGTGTGCGGGTAACGCGATAGGCCCGTACGCACCGAGCGTGGCGCGGAGCGTGGCGCGGAGCGTGAGCACCATTGACATGCGCTACTGGACTGCAGGCGTGTAATCATAACGAGCCGAGCAGAGCCGAGTAGCGCCGACATAATACTGTACCCGCCGCCGCGCCGAGCCGAGCCGAGCCGAGCGAGGGGATATACCAGGAGTGGCTCGCAAGCGCTACAGATCACAACCGCTACAGGTCACAAGCGCTACAGCGAGAATCCGCGCGTTAGGCGGAGCCGAGCCGAGCCGAGCCGAGCTAAACCTTGAAAAATTACGCACGTGGCGTGAAAACATGGAAAATTTTTGCGACAGTAAACCTCCCGAAGGAGGTTGCGGTTCCCGCCAGGCACAGGGCTTTTACCCCCCGTGGCAGCCAACTACTTCGGTGTTCTTATGGGAACCGGTGCTTTTCTGGCCGCGATCCTGTCGCGCAATTCGACAGATTTGATCCCCGTACTGTCAGATTTAGTCGTACGGTGGTTAACCGAACTGCCCTGTCCCCAGAGCATGGAATAGCTATTTTGGAGCCAGATTCTAGGACTTATGACCCCACGACCGACCACCAGTCGTGGGCATGGGACGGAACTTCCTGGCAACCCGCTGTCGCTACCAGTGAAGAACCTACCTGGGTTTGAACCAGGCCCCATGTGCCGAGTCTCACAGACACCCCACGGCTTTCGCGGCACCACTAGACCACTAGACCGTCGGCTATTCCACGAGGGAGCTCGGTTGAAATGGGGGGCTTGAATTCCACTCTCCAAATTGTTGTCCTCAGAAAAATTAAATGTTTTGGTAAGATTCGAACCTCCGTCCTGCGACTCTCCGCGCGGACACTATGCCGGCACGGCTACGACGCCACGGTACCAGGTGCCGGACCACTAGGAGTCATGCTGCGCGAGAAGCCACAGTCACCGAAGAAACGAACCCGGTGTCATGAGTGCGCCTGCTCTCCGGTCAGTGCTGGGCCGGCCGCGTAGCGTCATTGGTATCGACGCTGCTCATAGCACTGGGCGGGAAGTGGTTCAAAAACCGCGTAAGTTTTTTTCTTTTTATTTTTTTTTTGTTCGGACCAAGTGCCTTTTTTGCAGTTGCCCAAGTCACAAGGACGGTATAGCTGGAAAGAGCACTTGGTCCGATCAAAAAGTAAATAATAAAAAGAAAAAAACTTACGCGGTTTTTGAACCACTTCCCGCCCAGTGCTATGAGCAGCGACGATACCAATGACGCTACGCGGCCGGCCGAGCACTGACCGGAGAGCAGGCGCACTCATGACACCGGGTTCGTTTCTTCGGTGACTGTGGCTTCTCGCGCAGCATGACTCCTAGTGGTCCGGCTTCTGGTACCGTGGCGTCGTAGCCGTGCCGGCATAGTGTCCGCGCGGAGAGTCGCAGGACGGAGGTTCGAATCTTACCAAAACATTTAATTTTTCTGAGGACAACAATTTGGAGAGTGGAATTCAAGCCCCCCATTTCAACCGAGCTCCTCGTGGAATAGCCGACGGTCTAGTGGTCTAGTGGTGCCGCGAAAGCCGTGGGGTGTCTGTGAGACTCGGCACATGGGGCCTGGTTCAAACCCAGGTAGGTTCTTCACTGGTAGCGACAGCGGGTTGCCAGGAAGTTCCGTCCCATGCCCACGACTGGTGGTCGGTCGTGGGGTCATAAGTCCTAGAATCTGGCTCCAAAATAGCTATTCCATGCTCTGGGGACAGGGCAGTTCGGTTAACCACCGTACGACTAAATCTGACAGTACGGGGATCAAATCTGTCGAATTGCGCGACAGGATCGCGGCCAGAAAAGCACCGGTTCCCATAAGAACACCGAAGTAGTTGGCTGCCACGGGGTAAAAGCCCTGTGCCTGGCGGGAACCGCAACCTCCTTCGGGAGGTTTACTGTCGCAAAAATTTTCCATGTTTTCACGCCACGTGCGTAATTTTTCAAGGTTTAGCTCGGCTCGGCTCGGCTCCGCCTAACGCGCGGATTCTCGCTGTAGCGCTTGTGACCCGTAGCGCTACCGAGCTGTAGCGCTTGTGACTCGTAGCGCTTGCGACCCGTAGCGTTAGCGAGCTGTAGCGCTTGTGACCTGTAGCGGTTGTGATCTGTAGCGCTTGTGACCTACGTCCGATATACCCGACCCGAGAGATGGGTTCATTTTCGTACACCGCGTACATCGGACAAAAAAAAATATCACGGAAATACCGATAGGTTACATGTTGAGACTTATGCAACGCAATTCAAGACAGAAATTAAAAAAAAATATTCAGAAAAATTCTAAAAATTTTAGAGGAATTTCAAATGGAAGGGCTGGGGCGACCTCGGCGCCACGGCCCGACCCGGCCCGGGCGGGCGCGTGGCCGTCCTCGTCCCGCGAGAGTGCGTACTTCCACACTGGCGCGCGCGCGCGCACGCAACGTCCGCTCCGGCCGGCCGGCAGGGCAGGGCGTCCTCTCCCGCATCCTCCAGGTCGGCGTCGTCGCGTTTTTAAATTATTTTCGCTTTTAAAAAACCTACAACGGTACTGTCGGCGCCTTGAAGTCGTGGCGGGGCCGCGCCGCGCCGCGCCGCAAGCGTCCCCCTGACCGCAACAAGCTCCCCGCGGCAGGGCGGGCCAGGACAGGTGACCTCCCCGCCACGATGACCTCCCTGGTGACCCCCGCCGCGCAGGTCTCTTAGCCCGCCCCGCCCCGCAGCTACAATTATAAGGTTTGTTTGGACCTGCGCAGCGACCTTGCACGTCATTTCTCGCCCGACGCTCCCGCGGGGCGGGGCGGGGCGGGGCGGGGCGGGGCGCGAGTGAAAGTGCTCTCGCGGGGCGTGGCGGGGCGGGGTGAGCGAACGCACACAAACACACACACACACGCACGCACGTTATCTCAGCGACACGGCCAAGGCAAAGGCTCCTCATCCTGATATCGTTTCTCCTCTCCGCATCGCCGGAAAAGCGTGCGAACGCCGTGAACTCGCTCACCGGATGGGATGGGAAGTGCTGTGCGACGACATGATCCCCTGCGGGGGCCGCGCGGCGCGGCGCCTCCCCCCACTCTCCTCTCTCTCGCTCTCTCGCTCTCTCGCTCTCTCGCTCTCTCGGGCGATGAGGCGAGGTTACAGCATTGTGTGTGTGTGTTTGTGCCTTGGCAGTCTGGCTGCCCGCCGTATTGTCTCGCGGAAGACGCGCCCGAAGAAGAGGGAGGAAGAAAAAAAATATCTCTAGAACTTGAGCGGGAAAGAATTGCGTGCGTTTCCAGTGGTGTGAAAGGTGGTCGGGCGGGGACGAGCGGGGGCGCCGCTGTGACTGTGACTGCTGGAGGCTGCTGGAGGCTGCTGGAGGCTGCTCTCCACGGGGCGGGGAACGAAAAATCTCGCGTCGTTAGGTCTGGGAGGACGACGGCGCGGGCTGGGCCGGGCCCGGGAGGATCGCGACGTCCTGCAGGTGTCCCCAAGGACCATCCCCGCCCCGCCCGCCCCGCCCCGCCGCGCGCTGCGACTTTCTCAAGCCAGACTGACTTCCCGCCTCATTCCTCATCCCCGCGAGTTGGATCATCACCGCGCTTCGTCAAATTTAAAATTTCTCACGTTTTCTTGAGGGGGCGCGGCGCGTCGTTAATACAGTCCGCTGCGCTGCGTCGCGTCCGCTCCCGGGCGTCTCCCCGCGTCCCGGCGGGCCGGCGTGGCGTCAAGCGGCGTCGAGGCGCTGCGCGGCGCGGGCGTCAAGTTGGTGAACTCGGCGGGGCGGGGCGGGGCGATTAGCAGCCGCACTGCGGTCGCCACTGTGTGTCAGCGGTTATGCCCCGCCCCGCCCCGCCCCGCCCCGCCCCGCCCCGCCCCGCCCCGCCGCACCTCTCGCTGCTGTTACGGTTGTTGTGTGTTGGTATTGTTTCTCATTCCCATCGGAGGCGCTGCTGCTCGCCGGGTTGGGCGGACGATTAATTGCAAACTATTGTTTTTACGTCCTCTCCCCGCCGCTGCCCCGCGGCGCCACCCCCCTCCCCCTCCCCCCCCCCCCTAGGGGGCTCCTGAGGCCCCCCGCAGCGACAGGCCGCGCGGGCGTCCCCCTCCCCCCTCCCCCGCCCCGGCGCCCCCACACGTTTCTCGCGATCGCGCCCAACGAGCAACTGTTGAATGTTTCATCCTTTCCGCCTTACTACTTCCCAGGCAAAAGTTACCTGGAAAGAAATCTAGGGTATTTAACACAAAAGGTGTCGTCTTGCGTGTACGGGTGCTGTGCACTCCGCGCGCACGGTATGGGAAATGGGCCTGCTGCTCTACATTTCACATCTGTGGTCTGACGGCAATTTTATTTAAATTTATTTTCTATCCGGTACATGGCCGTTTTACAATTTTTCCTACCCTCTTTTTCACATTCCTTCCCCCGCATCCCCGCGCCCCGCGCCCTCTCCCGGCGTGTGCGATGGTCAACCATAATTCATAACCTTTATCACCCCGTAAACACGCGGAACAAATGGCTGAGGGATAGCGCACGCATGCAGGGCGGGGTAGGGCGGGGTGGGCGGGGCAGCGTGGCGCAACGCGAGCCGAGTTCACTCTGCCCTCTCTCTCTCTCCCTCGCCCACATCCTCTCTCGCTCTCCCTCTCTTTTCATGACCCTTCCCGCCCAGGTGCTAAATATTTCTTTTTTTTTTAAAGTGCAGAGGCAAGGCGGCGGTCAAAGTTTAGAAATCTTATTGTTACTTGGCAGGGTATGAGGGCGGGGCGGGGCGTGGCGGGGCGGGGCGTACAGCAGACGGTACTTTATGGCCGTTTCGCATAAGTCTTTTTCCCCTCGAGGGTCCGCAGCACAGCACAGGGCCTGCCTGCCGGCCCCAGCTGCCGCCGAGCGTCGCGGGCACGGCACGGTGCGGCGCGGTCCAGCGAGCGCTAGACTTTTAAACGTTCCTCTCCCTCCCTCCCTCCCGCTCGCTCGCACGCACGCACGCACGCACGCACGCCGGTGCAGTCGGGCACAACCGCGTCCCGGTGCAGCGCGGGGTGAATGAAGGGATAAATCCTGGGGCTCGCTGAGTTACGCTAAAATGTGTCCCGCTGTCCCCTCGGCATGGACGGACGGCCCCGCCCCGCCCCGCCCCGCCGGACACACTGCTGCTAGCGCAGAGTGCAACGACCGCTGCCCGGGCCGGGCCGGGCGGGGCCGGCAGACGTTTGCAAACTAGCGGTCCATATGCGGGCCGGGCCGGGCCGGGCCCGGGCCTGTGCGCATGGGGGCAGCGTGACGGCGGCCGTGACGGTGGCCGTGACGGTGGCTGTGACGGTCTCCGTCGCGCACACTTGGCCATCGGTAGCGGCCGGGCTGGCCGGCTGGCTGGCTGACTGGATTAGAAACAAGTCTGATGGCTGGTCCTGGTCACGGCAGGAGGGCAGAGCAGTCCTGGCCAAGCTAAGGCCAGAGCGAGCCCAGCGGAGAGCCCGGCCCGGCCCGACCCGCCCGGGACAGCCAGGTGGTTGTTGGCGGTGACCAGGGCCGGGCGGGGCGGGGCGGGGCGGGGGGACGGGCGGGGCAGGTCAGGGAGTGGCTGGGCAGGGCAGCGCAGGGCGGGGCGTACCGATATTACACGAGCGTTATGCAAGGCGGTGACAGGGTCAGGGCGTGGCGGGGCGCGGCGGGCTGAGGTGTGCCTGCCGGGATGAGCCCCGCCCCGCCCCGCCCCGCCCCGCCCCGCCCGCGCAGGTTATATGGCATGTGTGTGTGTGTGTGTGTGTGTGTGTGTGTGTGATGCCACACGCACAGACCGCAGAATAGCGCCAATCAGAGGGGGCGGTCCCCGGTCCCGGTGTGTGTCCCAGCCAAACGCACTCAAGAGGCAGAGCAAAGAGGAGAGAGTGAGAGGCCTAAAAGCGAGAGAGAGAGAGAGAGAGAGAGAGAGAGAGAGAGAGAGGGAGAGATGGAGTGAGCCGCCCCTGGCCGATTCACGGCCTTGCAGAGAGCTTATTGGCGTGCGCTGCTCGCTGCGCTGCGCGTCTAGTAGTAAGGTGTACGTACATCTCTTTGTGTCATGCTCGTCCTTTGTGGCTGTGTGTGTGTGTGTGTGCGCGCCTCGAATAACGTATGGGTAATCAATTGACGTTTACCAGGCAGGCGCCATTTCGCAACGTGGATCCGGCTGGAAGCAGGTCACTCTGCTCGCGCCCACCCGCGCGCGTGTGTGCGTGTGTGTGTGTACGAGACGAGGTATAGTAAGACGAGGGTGTTATGTATGGATACATGGGTGGGGGCGAGAAATTAGTAAGGACCAGTAATGAGCAAATAATGAAACAGCATTCTCTATTTAAACATTTTTAAAGAGAAAGAAATGAGGGTATAAGGTATGATCTGCTGAAAATGGCGTGGCGCTTTACGCGTGGCGGCAGTGTGGTGTGACGTTTATATGAAGCAATATAGTGTGGAGTGTCCGTGCGCGTGCGCGCGCGCTCGCCTTGTGCTTGTCACCTGTCGCGCGGCGCGGCACTGCAGCCTTACCTTCCGCTCCCCATAAAGTGCGTCCCCATCGAGTTATTTCCCGTCTGCACTCACATAGAGGCCCGAAGGCCGGTGGGGGCCGGGGCCGGGGCCGGGGCCGAGCCGGGCCAGTCCGGGACACAAAGCCCAGCAGCAATATCAGACGCGTGTCCCGTGTGGCGTGTCAGGCGGGGTGGGGTGGGGCGGGGCGGGGCGGGGCGGGGCGGGGCGGGGCGGCAGGAGACCTCAACGCAAGGCCGCACCGCAGCTCGCCACGCCCCACCCCGCCGCGCCCCGCCCCGCCCCGGGCGAGCCAGACAGCTGCCGCTGGACGCACAAACTACGAACTAGATTAGCTTTGTCTTGTGGTGGATGCGAGACAGACAGACAGACAGGCGGGGGGCAGGGCGGACGGTCAGACAGACTGAGATCGCCATGTAGGGGGGCGCCGGCCGCGCCTGGTCTGCCCATGCCCCTCCTGCCGTGCCGTGCACTGTCACCGCCTTGTTATGTATTCCGAAAATGCGCTCCGAGGATGTGTGAATCCGCAAGGCGGTGGTGTCATCTCCGCCGGGGAAAACAAACCTCCTCCCCACACCGCCCCGCCCCACTCCACGACGCCCCACTCCGCCGCCCGCGCCCCGCACACTCTCTTTCTCACACTTCTGGAAAGGAGAATCTGATGCTTAAAAACACTTGCGATTCCTGATTTTTTCAGATCTCCAGAGAGAGAGAGAGAAAAAAAACTGGCAGATTTTTATTACGCTTTTCTGAGCGACTTTCTTTTGTGATGACTGGTAGAGATGGCAGGAGCGACGACACCAACTCGGTAGTTTGGATTAAAGCGAATCGGACGATTCTGTTGCTCTCGCTGCGGCGTGGCGGGGCGTGGTGGGGCGTGGCGGGGCGGGGCGCGCCATGCTCGAGCAAAGGCGGGCGAACAGGCGAGGGAATCCCTTTACCTCTCTTGGCATCGCGGGGCGAAAGCGTTCCATATCGCTTCATCGCCGCCGATGTGTCTTAAGCAAGCAGCTTTCATCTGCTTTTTTCCCCCCTTTATTATTACTACTTCCACGTTGCGACGCTATCGGCTGTGCAGAAATTATTATGCCTGGTTGCGTTATCACGAGTAAGCGTAGGGAGCGGTTTGCGGTAAAAGGCGCTAATGTCTGGGCCAACTTTGCACCTGCTTCTTAAGTCTTTTATCCGATAAGAGGATTAAGACTTGGAGAAAACCTCGGTAAAAACAATTTAATAAATATCATACGATTTTTAAACAGTGCCTGCGTTTTTAAATATTCCCAGCGGCGCTGAAGAAAAGTTTGCTCCCTACCAGAATAAAAATTATATCATGTTAAAAGTGGACGGGTTGCGCGAGAAAACGCGTATCGGCAGTACATACATCGTATTTTGCTGAAGCAAAAGTAAAGAGAAAAAGCAAGCGAGGAAGCAGCAGGGGAAACAAATTTGTGTGTGGCGCGTCGTGGACAAGCCGTCACCGCAAAGAGGCTGCCCTTCAGGCAAAGGTCAGGAAGGGCCGCTGTGGTCTGCACGCGCGGCGCGGCGTGGCGCGGGTGGACGCGGCGCGGCGCGCTGCTGGTCATTGACCACGACGTTGTGGTCTGCCAGCAATGCCCCCCCCTCAGGCCCCCGCCGCCGCCGCTTGGACAGGCGTCGCGTCGCCCCAGCCCAAGTCTATGGACTGTTAGCAGGCGAGGAAACTGACGTGCCATGGCGAGAGTGGTGAGCCATTGCATGTGGCCGGCCGGCGGGGCGTGGCGGGGCGTGGCGGGGCGTGGCGGGGCGGGGCGTGGTGGCGCGGCAGGAATTTGTTTGCAGGCCCTGTCCGGCCCCGCCCCGCCCCGCCATGCGCCCTGCCCTGTCATGTTTGCAGAGTTTGTCTCCCTGCGCGCGTGTGTCACCTCTGCCGCCGCGCCGGCCCGCCGTCACGCCCCCGTCACGCCGCTCCCGTCGCACGACTGAGCGCGCCAACAGTCACGCCAGTGCGAAAGGTGCGCGGGGGAGGGCCGGCCGTGGGAATCGGAAGGGAGGGAGACCGAGTGATTTTTTTTTAAGAGCGATAATAATAAGAATGAGAGAGAAAAGAAGAATGAAGGTCGCGAAAGAGCGGGCGGTAAGGTGCATGGCTGCATGGCGGCGGCCCTATAGCTCCCCGCCCCGCGGCCGCGGTCTCTGACACCGCGGGCCGGGCCGGGCACAGCCCTCCCCCTCCTCCCCCCCTCCACCGCTGCACCTCACTCTTCGCATGCTGAGCACCTCAAGAGCATGCTGCAGCCGGTCACGAGATGCCGGCCGGCTGGCCTTATCCACTCTGTGAAAAAAAATAATTAAATTATAAATCGCTTTCAGTCCGCGCGCTGCCGCTTGCATGACTGCAGTCATGTTTCGGCTATCGAAATAATGGATAATGGACGATGTAACGAATACAGCGAGGTGATTCGTTACGTAACGACGTGGTTCCCTCCCGCTCTTTCTGTGTCGACCCTTTATCAGTGCCAGAGCACCGCTTATGACGGAAGTTCAAAACGGCCCCGCCCCGCCCCGCCAGTGTTCCGCCCCCCCCCCTCCCCCCGACGCGATCCTCCGACCACCGATAACAGCCGCCTGGTCGATTAAAAGGGAAAGTATACCGAAGACGGAGCAAGAGAAAAAAAAAAGTAGAAAGAAGGGAAAGAAGACGGTCCTGCGGGGGGGAATTACCGGCTAAGTGACGATCATGATGACGGATAATTCGTCCCTCTCGGCTGGAGGCCTCCGCCGCCCCGCCCACGCCAAGGCCGAGGGGCATCCTGATGGCGTGGCGCTCGTATCGACGACTTCCGACACGGGGCGCGCCTGGCCGAGGCCGAAGCCGAGGCCGAGGGCCGAGGCCTGACTCTGCGCGTGGTGGCGATATGAGATCTTGGGCCTGGCCGCGTGTCCCCGCCGCGGTCCAGCGCGCACCGGCCCGGCACGCCCCACGCGCGTACAGGCAGGCAGCGCACCGAGAGCAAGTCCACCGTGATGATGTTTGCACTCGGCTTGCACTCGCTATTGTAATAATGTCTCCGTGCGGCGGGGCCGGGCCGGGCCGGGCCGGGCCGGGGGTGGCTCCAGGACTCGCTCCAGGACTCCAGGAGCAGTGACCGCTTGTCCAGCCGCAGCGCAGCGCGCCGCTCCAGCCTGCTGGCCGCAGCCAGTCCGCCCCAGCCCGGCCCGGCCCGGCCCGGCCCGGAGCCAGTCAAGTGTGAAAACTTTTCTCGGTGCAAGCCCTGGGCTATTAGGCACGGGGGCCCTTCCCCGCCCCGCCCCGCCCCGCTCCGCCCCGCACCACCGCCACGACCTGGGCACCGTGTATATGCAAAGCAGCGTTCCTAGTACTGCGCCAGGCCAGCAGAGGGAAACAGCGGACGACGATTCGAGGAAGGGCGTAAAAATACGGTAATGTCAAAGTTTTGGGGGGTGATTGCCTGTTTCTCGACGAGGAGGTGGACAAAAAGAAAAAGACAATTGCTGCTTTACTTGCGAAAAGTAGGCGAGCTGTTTCTCTGTGTGTGTGTGTGTGTGTGTGTGTGTACAGCGTTGGATTCCGCGGAATAAGAGGGAAGTCCCTGCTGCCGCCGCCGGCATGCAAAAGGCCACCCGAGGACGACAATTACGAAATATCGGGTCTGCGCCCCGCCCCGCCCCGCCCCGCCCCGCCCCGCCCCGCCCCGCCCCGCCCTGTCCCTGCTATGCGGTGATGATCCTCTCGACGGGGAAAGCGGTGCGGCCCGCGGCAGCTGCAGGACGCACTTGTTAGCGTCGCCCGGGGCGGGGCGGGGCGGGGCGGGGCGGGGCGGGGCGGGGCGCCCGGCTCACGCTAATGTGTGTCGCCGAGGCTGAGGCCGGGTGGGCCGGGCTGGACCGGACCACTGCGCCGCGCATCCTGGTTGCCGACATTGCGTTCTTGCAAATAAGCCACTTCACTTTTAAAACTGTAACCCCCGCCCCGCCCCGTTCTTGTACGCTTCAAGAAGGGCGTAAGCAGGTCTTCAAGCGTAGGTGTTACGCTTGCATAAAAGCGTAACAACTACGCTTTAGTTTTACCAGTGCGCCGCGCAAGCACCACCGCATCCTAGAGGAAGGGGGAGAGCAGGGGCTCCACTCCACTCCACATGCGCCGCGGCACCGTGCGCAATCAAGCAGTGCAGGATGGAGTGTCCTTTATTGACAACCAGGAAGCGCCGAGCGGGGCGGGGCGGGGCGGGGCGGGGCGGCCGGAGCAAGGCGCATCGCTTTCAGACGCGTCCTGTTGTACGGGCGGTGGGGCGGGGCGGGGCGGGGCGGGGCGCCGCCAAGTTGCGCGACGATGGTGTATGTTTGCAGGGCGTGGCGTGGCGCGGCGGGGCGAGGCTGTTCTCAGCTGTGGCAGCGGCAGCGGGGATATGGGAATCGCTATCGACGCGCCCGCGCCGCGCCGCGCGGTTTTACCGCGAAAATATTCGTTCCGCCGCGAGTCTAAAACAAAGCAGCACGATACATGGCGCGGGGCGGGGCGGGGCGGGGTGTTGCGACAAACCATTGTGCCATATGCCCCTGCTGTGCGCACGGTGTTTGAACGCCCCGCCCCGCCCCGCCCTTTCTCACACATGCTGCATATTAGTCGGGCGTGTGTGCGCTCCGCTCCAGACGCGTGGACCTGTTTGTGAGAAAAAGAAATAAGAAAAAGGATTCCGGCTTACGATGGGAACGCTGCGCTGCGCTAGGGCAGGCCGGCCCGGCCGGCCATGTGAGATAATGTTCTCAAGAAACCGTAACGAACAGCGTCGAGGCTTATGGCAGGCTGCAGGCTGAGTGGCGTGCGTTAGCGTCGACGGAGCGAAATGAGGACCTTGTAAGGGACGGGACATTGTAGCAGCCCGGCCCGGCCCGGCCCGGCCCGGCTCAGCCCGCACGGCTCACGGAATGCCCGGGGACCGCGACGGACTGGACTGGAGGCTCCGGCGCGCCGCAGCAAAATGTCCAACAACCTCTCGAGGGGGGTCTCTCCAGTAGTAAGTACTACAGAGACCACCCCGGCCCGGCCAGGTGTACGCCTAGTCATGCAACACTGTAGCAATGTCGACAACTACTTCTCTCCTTTTCAATTTTTTCAATGTATTTTTTTTTTTCTGTGAGGTTAATGTTGTAAATTTTATTTCCGAAAAAAGAAAAGGAAAATATATTATTACTTTTTTCGACTAGTTCATCTGATTAGAAGAAACGCGCGGTGAAAAAAATAAATAAATAAAATAATGACGAAAGTCTTGTCTGCGTTGGCGGTCTGGGTGGCCGCGGCCGCGATGTGCGGTGAGGGGGCCCGCGGGGCGGGGCGGGGCGGGGCGGGGCGGGGGCCGCCCGCTGCTTCTCACTCAACCCTCCCACTTTATGCGTCGCATGGTGGACCGGGCGCGGTGCGGCGCGGCGTCGCGGCGTCATCTCGTTGCGTCGCGATCTCCAGCCGAGAAGAAAATTAGAGGCGCAGCCGCTGCTGCCGCTGCAGATCTGTGGGCCGCGCCGGGCCGGGCCGAGATGCTATCAGTTTCGCCAGCAGCAGGCCGGAGTGCCTAACCTAACCAGCTGCAGGCCTGCAGGCGGGCAGCCGCAGCGCGGCCCGGCCCGGCCACAGCAGTACATGCGTGGCCCGGCCCCGCCCGGCCCGGCCCAGCGCAACCTGATAAATGTCGCGGTGCTGGCCGGGCCGGGCCGGGCCGGGCCAGGAAACCCGAGAGTAACATCTTACTCAATGATGCGAGGGGTTGCGCCGCGGCGCCGCGCCCCGCCCGGCCCGGCCCGGAGCAGCGCGTCCTCCTCACTGCTCCGCCGCATTACTCTCGCCATGGCCATGCAGGCAGGCGCGCTATCTGACGCGAATAATAAAAACAAAGTCTCTCGCGGGTTAAAGAAAAAGAAGAGGTGGAATTTTGTTTTTAAAAAGAAACCAGCAGGGCCTTGCTTGGGGCAGATAAAGCACCCCGGGGTGGCGATAAGGTCGCCTGCAGGTGTCCGGCGCTGAGCTGAGCGACGCCCCTGCCCAGCCCTGCCCTGCCCGGCCCAGCGCTCGTTTTGTCGCCTGCTTATTAGGCCCGTGGCGCGTCGGGGCTCGACGCCCGCTTGCAGCACCGCGACGGCGTCGCTGTTCCAATCAACGGAAACACGGCAGCGCCCTCTGACGGAATGAATTCATTATTGAGCTAATAAGCGGCCCGGCCCGGCCCCGAGGTGTGGGACTTCCCTTTGGGCCGGGCCGGGCAGGCTGCGCCCTCTAACGCCTGCCTGACGGTTTCCTCACTCCGGGGCCGTGATTGGCCGAGCTTTATTCGTTCCCGGTCGTCCTTTGGGTCGGGCGGGCAGGGTCCCCCCGGGGCCGGGGCCGGGGCCGGGGCCTAGCCTCTGACATAACGAGCTGACGTGGGCGGTGGCGTGCGTATTAGTTTAGCATCAGCGTGCGTGTGTGTGTGTGTGTGGAGCCAGGGCCCCGGGCGCCCGGGGGTGAATTCGGCGAGCAGCTCTACTTTCAACACCTAGTGGTGGCGTGGCCGGGTCCGGGCCAGTGTCCCCTGCGGGGGTCGCTCCCCCCAGGGGGCCCCGCTGCTCCCGCGCGCTCGAGAAGGGCCTCTCGCGAGAGGAAAGGCGAGGGTTAGGGGGGGGGGGGGAGGGAGGTTGTTCTACGATGACGAAACCAATCTCTCAAACTAACCCGCAAACCATAAGGGAGGTGTGGGGCCGTGCCGGGCCGGGCGGACGGAAGTCTTGCGTAGGCGATCTCCTCCAATGGTTCATGGAGGGCAGACAGGCAGGCAGGCAGGACGGGGCGCCGCGCCGCGCCACGCCGCGCCACACCGCAGCCGTGACAGCGTAACGCTACACCCACGCAGACACAATGTTGCTCATGTTTTACTGCCTCTCTGCCGGGCCGGGCCGGGCCGGGCGATAGCGAAACGCTTTGCACAGCCAAAGAAAAGTCTCGTTATTGTTCTAGTTATTGGTCCGCCTGCTCCCCTTGGGCGGCAGGAGTATGACACAGTGCGCGGCGCGGGGCCACGGCGGGCCGGGCCGGCGCGACGTGCATCGGCGGCCGAATGGATGGTTATGGCTCGGACAACGTGACGTAAAACGTTGTAAATGACGCACTATTTAGGCCGGATCATTAGTATTGGACTCGGCGGCGGGGGCTGCGGGCGGGGCGGGGCGGGGCGGGGCGGGGAGGTACTGTGTGCCATGGAGATCAGGTTTAGCCGTCGCGTGGGCCGACCTGACCAGGCTGCTCATGTGGCGTGGAGGCCTGTTTATCACACCTGATTGGCAGCGTGGCGTGGCGTGGCGTGGCGCGGCGCGGCGCGAGTGTCTCGAGGGCACTTGTGGTTATGCGCCCCACATGATCCCCGCTCTGCAAATAGGCGGGGGGGCCTTTTGTCGGGTAAAAATAGAGAGCGAGCGGCCGGCGGAGGAGGATAACAGAGGGGAGCAAGAGAGAGATACAGGAGAGAGAGAGAGAGAGAGAGATCTCCCTTTAGCCTCTGCTCGGCGCGTGGTCGTTTGCGGGCATGACAAGGGTCGCGAGGGTCGCACTTGGTCGATTGCGGGCAGGCCGTACCTGGATGGCCGTTCGAACGAATCCCAACCGATTTCTTTCAGTTTGTAATTGTTCTGTCGCTTAGCTTTTCTTAAAATTATAAACATATAAAATTATAAACGTAATCCTATTACTATCCGACCACAGAACTGTCAGGAACAAACAGAAAAAAAATAAATAAATAAAATAAAAAAAAAATAAATGATGGTGGGTGTTGAACTACCGTCTCCTGGCGCAATAGCCAGTGCCGATACCAATGACGCTACGCGGCCGCCCTTTGGCGCAGGGAGAGCAGGCGTGCTGATGGCACCGGCTTCGTTTCTTCGGTATGACTGCGGCTTCTCGCAGCATCACGCCTAGTGGTCCGGCATCTGGAAGTGTGGCGTCGTAGCCGTGCCGGCATAGTGTCCGCCCGGACAGCCGCTGAACGCGGGTTCAAATCTTCCCCCAACATTTAATTTTTCTGAGGACAATGACAACTTGGAGTGGAATTCAAGCCCCCCATTTCAACCGAGCTCCCTCGTGGAAGCGCCGACGGTCTAGTGGTTACAATGATCTCCACGAAAACCGAACGGGGTGTTCTGAGACTCGGCACATGGGTTCAATCCCGTGCCCGCGGCTGTGGTGGTCGTGGGGTCATAAGTCCCTAGAATCTGGCTCCTAAAACAGCGCTTCCATGACTGGAGTGGGAGCCGGTCAGTGCAGGTGTACCAGCCGCACGCTTAGTCTCCCGCAAAAACCTTCTCTTTCTGCTCTTCTCCCTCTATCGTCTTTCTTCTACCTCCCACTGACCGGTCAAGCGGTCCGGTGGTGCCTTGTCTGTGGTCTGAAATGCTACCTACGGCTTCAAGGCGCTGTTTAAATAGGGTAGTACGGCGGGCCTGACGGGCCACCAGCCTTAGCAGGGGGCTCTCTTCGGAGAGTACATCTAGTGCCCGTGGGGTGGTGGTCGCCGGGAACACACCGGATCCCATCAGAACTCCGAAGTTAAGCCGGCGGGGCTCGCACGGTGCGAGTAAGGTAGGGGTTCTCCCAATTTTTGCAGTTTTTCTTTTCTTTTATTTAGTTATAAAGTTGAGGTGGCGTACAATTTTTCCGGCGCATCCTCCGGCCCGATCATCTCTGATACACATACCTTCTCCAATTTACCCAGTAAAGTTCCAAGCCCGGTACGCTTTGAATGGAACTGAAAAAAATTTCCCCCAGCTTTCGATATGTTGTTACCCAGGCTTCAAAACGCCCATAAAAATATATCTTGTGTGAACAATTTTTCGAGCCGGCACTTAGAAAAATTCCGCTCAAGAAATGGCACCCGGTAGTGTTTTCCGTCTAAGTCCCCGGTGCATCCTCCGGCCTGATCCTCTGCGATACATATTCCTTCTGCAATTTACCCGTGTAAACAAGGTCGGACAGCGCTTTTTCGAATTTCGGGGAAATCGTCAGGTCGGACAGAGATAGGTGACATACACCCGCAGCTTCCCGGAATCGGCCATCCAGGTACCGCCTGCCCGCAATCGACCAAGTACGACCCTCGCGACCCCTGTCATGCCCGCAAACGACACAACGCCCTGCTCTGCTCTGCTCTGCCGTACGTTGGGGGAGTTCATAGAAGTTCAATGCCTTGGACCAAATCGGGCACCTCGGCTGGCGGGATGTCCACCGCGGCTGTGGTGCTCCCACTCGACACGGCTTTTGACTCCCCGCGCTATCGCCGGGGCGGGCCGGGGCGGGGCGGGGCGGGCCGGCACCAGATAGGGCGGCGTGCTGGTGTCCTGCCGCGTGCTGTGAGAGGCGTCGGGCGGGGCGGGGCGGGGCGGGGGCCTCGAGGCGATCTATGGGGAAGGGAAGGACTGTAGGGCGCGGTTCGGATACGGAGCGGAGCGGAGCGGCGAGCGGAGCGCTGCTCTCCTGCCCTTCCCTTTCTGGGACGTGACGACGTCTCCGCACGAACAGGAGCGCGCGCGCGCACACACACACACAGGGACGGGCACCTAACGCGCCCGCGAGTACTTGTACATAAATATACACGTGCCTTCGACACACCCGCGGCCTGCAGCAGCACCACCGCGGCATTTCACAGTACGAGATAGAGACCTACTTTAGACACGGGCCGGCGGGGTGGTGCGGGGCGGGGCGGGGCGGACAGGCTCATCTCTCTTTGTTTCTTTTTCTCGCGGCTGCTGGGCTGGGATAGGCTGGGCTCTGCGGCCGGCTGGCCCGGCCCGGCCCGCCTGTCGCCCGGCCCGGCCCGGCCCGGCGCGAATGAATAGCCACGCCAAGCAAAACCGCACACACTGTGGGGTTGCTTAAGCCCCGGCCACTGGCGGGGCGGGGCGGGGCGGGGCGGGGCGGGGCGGGGCGGGGCGGGGCGGGGCGGGCTGCCATCACCGCCGCACCGCACCGCCCGCCTGCCCGGGCCCGTTTGGTAACGTGCTGATGGATGTGTGCAGGAACAATGCGACTGTGTGCGTGTGTGTGTGTGTGTGTGTGTGTGTGTGTGTGTGTGTGTACGCACCTCTGGTCCGACACAGACACGCTGACCCGCCCCGCCCGCGAGCAGCAGGGCGACGACAGTCGAGTCGACTGCGTTTCGTGTTTGATTTCATTATACTCTTCTCGCTGTTCTTCTCGAGTATATGTATGTAGGACATGAGGTGCAGGTTTAGGTTTGCAGCTCGGCCTGGCCTCGCCGCGCCCGGTCGCGGGGTGGTATTAGAGACACCGCCCCGCCCCGCCCCGCCCCGCCCCGCCCGTTGCATGCACCCAGATCGGCACGGCTCCACTAATGCCCTTGGCGATCAACGCGCCCAGTCCGGCCCCGTGTATAGGTGCAGCGGCGCGGCGGAGGCGAACCGTTCAAATAATTTGACGTCCATCAGGCAGGGCAGCGATAAGCCCCCGCCCCGCCCCGGTGTGGTCACCGCGACTGTAATACTGTGCCAATAGCGGTGTCTCGTTATCATTCAGAAACGAGGCAAAGGTCGGCACGCCTCGCCCCACCTGCCCCCCACCTGCCCCCCACCTGCCCCCCCACCTGCCCCTCTGCGGAGCGTCCCGGCGCTGCGCGGCGCGGCGGCCGGCCTGGCGTCGTGAACGCCCCAAATGATGTAGATAACGCGAGAAGGAGGAGGAGAGAAAGGAGAGAAGGGGCTGCAGCATCTCACCTCATCTGCCTGGCCGCCTGGCCGGCCGCGCGCGCGCGCCCGCGCCTGCCTGCTGGACCACGCCGCCCCGCCCCGCCCCGCCCCGCCACGCCACTACGAGACAAGTCCCGTTGCCTGTCGAAGGCGCACACCGCGCGACCCACACGGCTTCTGCTGCAAATGTGAGCCTCTCCTCCCAGATAGATGCAGCCCCGCCCCGCCGCGCCGCTGTGCATGGCTCGCCTCGTGCCGCGCCGTCCTTTTCCGTCGTCGCATTTTTAGCAGATGATACATTCTAGCTAGCCTTATAACTTAAATAAAAATTACTAAACGTAAGATAATGTATCAGCTAGCTTGTACTCTCATAATTTCTTCGACAAGTGAAAGGTAGATTTATACATTTCGGAACGGGAGACATTCATGCATGACTGTGCTGTAAAAAGCTGGAAAAGTTACCTCCACAGGCTTTCGTTTCAATGCTGCTCATCTTTTGTAGTGCCGTGCAGTCAATTTCATGCGAGATATTTTTCTATTTCAATTGAACCTGCTGGAGGGAGCACCACGGGCGTGCGTCTGCGAGGACCATTTGGCCCGGTGTGGCGGGGCGGGGCGGGGCGGGGCGGGGCGGGGCGGGGCGGGGCAGGCGCGCTAACAGTACCGCCCCGCCTGACCCTGCACGACCGGGTAGTACCAGTGCCCCTTAGAGACACAAGGACTTACACTACTTGCACCTCCTTGTCCCCACCCGTCCGTGGCGCGGCGGGGCGGGGCGGGGCGGGGCGAGGAGTGGAGCGGCCCTTTAGCCTACATTTTAGACAACGGCACCACACCGCTCGGCTCGGCTCGGACACCGGCCGTGCAGGGGGGGGCGGGGCGGGGCGGGGCGGGGCGGGGCGCGCACGAGGGGAGGGCGGCTCTGGACCGTCGCGCCGCGTCGCGTCCGGATGCTGCATGGGCGAGGGCGCACGGGCCACGAGAACATCTCCTCTGCGCTCGCCAGCATCACACAAGGCAACGTGCGCACGGACGAAGTAACGAAAAATTCCGCAGTTTACACAGTAAATTCAAGTATTTGTGAATGACTTCCATTCGTTCACTTCAAGTAAACGGTGTGTGAATTTTCACACTATAGTGTTTGCCAATCCGATTTCCACTAAGCAGCGAATGAAAATTTTAAACACGTATGACGAAATTCGCGCTCGAGATCATAAAGCTTTCCTTTAGTGCTTATTATTGAATGCGCTTGAAGCAAGACAAATCCTCTGGTCTGGTATACCGATTGGTTTCCGCCGGCTAGTTTTCTGTGGTGCGGCCGAGGGGGAAACAACTCTAAAATTTTTGTACACCTAGTAATTCAGAAAAATTCAGGGAAATTCAAAAAAATTCAGAAACATTAAGAGAAAGTCAATAAAATTCAGAAAAATTCAGAAAAATTCAGAAAATTCACAAAAATTCACAAAAATTCCAAAAAATCGCAAACATTTCGGAAAAATTCGAGCAAAAATTCACAAAAATTCAATAAAAATTCACAAAAATTCACAAAAATTCGCGATATTTGTACACCAAAATTCAGAGTTGTTTCCCCCTCGGGTGCGGCACATGCCCCGGCTGGGCTGGGCTATGGGCACTTGGCCGCGCCGCAGAACAACAAAAGCATTGTCTGCTGCTGTCGCCACAGAGCTAGGGCCTCACCCACCCGTTCCGACGACTGCCTGGCCTGGCTGGCTCTGACGGGGGCTGTGCGGCCCCCCCCCCTCTCCTAGCCCCCGCTACTTTCCTCGTCGAGGACACCTAGTACGCTGGCGTGTCGCCCACGCGCACGCGCGCGCCGCGGTCGCGGATTTGTCATAAAACGCGAAAGCAGCAGAAACTGCGACTCAAGATCTGCGTGGTGCGGCGAGTGCGGTGCGCGGGGGGCAGGCAGTATAACTGAGATCCGTGTGCGAATTTGTGCAGAAAGTGCACGGGCGTGGTGTCATGCTGTTCATGACAGCTGGCACAAAAAATGAAGACGCACATTGTCTCCCTCCGTGTCGGTGCGCACGCGGCGGTGACCCTGCGGAACAGAGAGGCCACGTCGCCCTCCAGGACCCTGCCAAAGCGTTGCGCTCCAGGACTTTTCGTCCTCCTCTTTCTCCTCCTCCTCCTCCTCGCTGACGCATCCGCGCAGAGCGCGCGGCCGACGAAAAAAAAAATGGGGACTGAACGTGGCTGGTCCCGCCTTTTGTCTGTGCGACGGCGCGGTGGTCCTTGCGGGCCGGGCCGGGCTCTCACGTTAAGGTAACTGCTAGTTGAGATGGAGATAAGGTGGGGAGGGGTCTAGTTCCGCCCGGGAGGCCCACACGACGCGCGGGGCCCCGAAATTGCTAGGGCCGCCGGGACGGGGCCGCCGCGCCGACGTGTTCCGTTTTACTCCTGTGACACGGCGGCAAACGAGTCGTTGACGCCATGATGCACACTCTTCCCCCTCGACCTTTCCCGCTGCTCTGCTCTGCGCCCGTCTTTGCACGAGTGACAAACGGAAAATGTCCGCGCCGGCCGAGCGTTCACCATGGTGGTGGTGGCACTGAATAAAGAACACACTCGTCCATGTGGAGAGTATGACTACTTCAATCTTTTGGACCCCGGCAATGCCGCGCCGCGCAAGGAAAATGTCAGGTACCCGATCGCGAATTGAGGTAAATGTCCCCCGCAGGGTGGGCGCGGGGCCGCGCTGGGCCGGACGGCAGCCCCCCCCCCCCCCCTACCCGCCGTGAGCGAGCAACCGTTAGTCGTTATGCGTATGTACGTGTATCTGGACTCCCGCTCATCTTCCCCGCGGAGCCGGCCGTCCTGGGAGGGAGTGTGAGACAATCTAACGGCGCTTTTTTGCGTAACGAAATTCTCTTCAGTCAAGTTGGTTCCGCACGGTTCCGCGCAGGAGAATAAGGTATATCGTCGGAGCAGAGAACAGACCAGTGTTTTTGTTTAAAGTGCGCGTTTGCAGAGTTGTTGCTGTTGTCGGTTTTAAATGCAAATGTCCCCCACACTTTATGCCCGCGAGGCTGCGCGGGGACTAGGAAGCGGTGCAGGAGATCAGCCGCGATGGAGCCAGGATTAAGATAGAACCAGAGCGAACGGACGAGTGCAGGAGAGTGAGAGAGAGAGAGAGAGAGGGGGGCTGCAAAACCGGCCTCCGTGCGTAGCTCTCTCTCTCTCTCTCTCTCTCGCTCCCCCTGGTTCATCCCGTCTCCCCGTTGTCCCCCCCGCACAGCACAGAGCGAGTCCTGCGTAGGCCGACCCACACCGCTACCTCCGCAAATGTTAAACCCTCGGCATAATTATGTAGGTCGTCCTGCAGGCCGCGCCACGCCGCGCCACGCCGCGCCACGCCGGCGGGTGGGGCTGGGGCCGAGCTCCGCCTGACCCGCCTGCCCTCCCTGCACTTTACCGACTTTTTGTCTGCTCGGTTCGTCCGCTCTGCCGCGGTTAAAACCCCTCATAAACGACGCTGACCTTACCGTCTTTACTAACGGAAAAGTAAAATGCCAATTAATTAGTTACATCCTGACGGCAAAAAAAAATAAAAAAAAATTGTATAAACCTTACTTGAACAAAATTTCGTGTACTATATTGTTGTTGTTTTTTCCGGTGAGTGACTTTAAAACATTTATAACTTAGTACAGGAAGCAATGTCGTCTTCCTCGGCCTCAGATCACCGCGCTGATCTCCCACATCCCCGCCCTTGCTCTGCCAATGTAATTGCAGCGGTCAGGGTCTCTCTGACTCTCCCTCCCACCACTCGATGTTTGAGAAGGTTTAGGAGAGGCGCCATCACAAACGGAGGAACAAAACGCCGCTGCTCTCCGCACAGCAGCTGCTCATCCCGCCGCAGGGCGAGGCGAGGCGAGGCGAGGCGAGGCGAGGCGAGGGCCTACAAAGGACCGTTTGCATTATATCGTTCACAAGCAGCGCCGCTCGCTGTGAACTCTCTCTCTCTCTCTCTCTCTCTCTCTCTCTCTCTCTCTCTCTCTCTCTCTCTCTCTCTCTCTCTCTCTCGTGAGGTGCGCGCGGCCAACTCAATTAAGCCCTCCCGCCCGATAGTTGTTGCAGTTCGCTGAACACCGATGATTTTGAAATCAATCACCGCACGCCCCGGCCTGGCCCGGCGCCGTGTTATTTATGATGGGCCGATAAAAAGCCCTCTGAGGTCGCGCGGTCCGCCAGGGAGACCATTTTTCAAAATCAAGCGATAAAACGGCTAGGGCGGGGCGGGGCGGCGACCTCTTGATGAGATGTTACACGCTGAAGGGCCCGGCCCCGCCCCGCCCCGCCCCGCCCGCCCCGGCCCCGCAGTCTGACGAGTAGAGCCCTAGGCCCGGCCCGGCCCGCCTCCAGCCTGGAGCAGACCTGTCGCCCGGCCCCGCCCGGCAGCGCGCGGAGCACCGCCAAGGACGGAGCACGCGGGGAACTATGCGGGGGATGTCACGATATATTTATTCATTGGAAAAAGAAAATGGCGGGATCAGTGTAGGGATCTTGACTCGACGAATTAAAATTTGATCGGCCGTGTGTATCAGCAGCAGGCAATTATCGAAAGTCGGAGTGAAAAGTGCAACAGCGGGCATGAAGGCGCAGAGAGATGAAGGGAGTTAGTTTACTGAGAGCTGTAAGGCTGGGCGTGTTCCTAAGCTGTGCGGACTTGAACTTTTCTGACGGAACCAATGAGTCGTGCGCAGTCGCGACTGGGTAGTGCGCGCAGTGCACGCGCTCCGTACACCTTGTTTCAGTTGAGGGATTGTGGCCGCGACACGGTGTTGTGGGCGTATCTCTGTGCGGGGCGGGGCGGGGCGGGGCGGGCACTGAGGCTCTCTGTCGCTGGACTACGGGCATTCCTCTTTACGCACCGGTGTGCGAGGAGGAGATATCTAGTGGGCGCCCCCCCCCCCTCTCTCTCGCTCCCTCTCTCTCTCTCTCGCTCCCTCTCTCGCACGCCGCCCAGCTAGATCATTCACATCTCCGCCCCGCTGCGGTCCGGCGGGCTGCAGCTACAAAACTCGTATCGGCTCGTGTTGGCAGCAGTGCAGGTGCCGGTGGTGCCGGGGCCGGTCCGGTCCGGCCCGGCCCAGCCCGGCCAGTCCAATTCCATACTACCGGCCAGGCCATCCGGTCCCACCAGCCAGGTATATTGCCAAGGTCGATGACCCCGCCCCACCCCGCCCCGCCCCGCCACGCCCCGCGCGGTGATGTAACACCTTCGCCTCTATGCCGCACCAAATCATGCCGAACTGCAGCGGAAGATGCGATCCGGCTGACTTGCGCCCACGTCGGGCGGGGCGGGGCGGGGCGGGGCGGGCCTGCACGCCTACTGGACCCGAGCGGCACGCCCGCCCGCTTTGGGCAGCACGCCCCGCCCCGCCCCGCCCCGCCCCTCCCCGGCCGCTGCGTTAATGAAGCTCTCATGTCAAGTGCACACAGTCTCACGTGCACACACACACACACACAGCCGCTGTCTGTCACACTCTCAGAGCCAGCTGGTGCCTCGTCAGTCGCGGCCGAAAGAAAACGGGCACCAGGTGGGTTCCGTTAATATTATTTTTGTGGTTGGTTAGCAGAAAAAAAAGGGAGGGAAAAATCATAATGGGTATTAAAAGGTTGATGGTGTGAATCTTTCTCCGGGCGTCAGTCCCTGACTCTTGAAAAGAGAGATGGTCCAATCAAGGTGAAGGAACTCTGCAGGCGATAATTTGGCGAGTCGCACGGGTTTAGTAGTTGGCCGCGCGGGGCGGGGCGTTTCGAAACGATTACGACAAGTTGCAGTGCCACTCGCGCGCGCCGCGCCGCGGCCGCTACGCTCCGCTCGAAAATTTTACCGGCTTCGTTATTATTCCGACATGTGTGGGAAAAATAACTGGAGGAAAAAAAGGAGCGTGCACTGGCCGTTATCATTATTTCATTAGGATACACGTGGAGACCGGGCCACTCACGCGTTTGCGGGGCCGGTCCTCTAACACGAGTTACCTTGGTCCACAAACTAATTCGGTAGTTTTGTTACTACGCTTTTGCCAGACGCCAGTCCTACAAAGAGATACGAATAGTAAAAGTGTGTTGGCCGCTGCTACAAATCTCAGCTGCTATAATCCGCTGGCGGGCGACGCCAGTATGGGCAGCTTGTGCGCCACAAAGCACAACAGACCGTTTCCCGCTTTGTGTAGTAAAAACGGGAATCGCTACTGACAACATTTATTTTTTTTCCCCTTCCATGTCTCTGGCGTAAAAATTAATTGTTTGACAGCCGCGCGCCGCTGTCCTGTCCTGGGTGGGCCCCGGCCCGGCCGGGTCCAGTCCGCGGACATCAGCAGCAGCAGCAGCAGGCCCGACCGGACTACGGGCGCCGAACCCCGCCCCGCCCCACCCCGCCCCGCCCCATCCCGCCCCGCCGCACCCCGCGCCGATAAGCGGCTCATTATCGAGCCCGCCCGCAGCTCATACCGGTTCGGCCCTATCACCGCCCGCCCCACCCCGCCCCGCCCCGCCCCGCCTCGCCTCGCTTCGGAATGAGAGCATAGGCGGGACGCCGCCGGGGGGGTAGGCAACGCGCGCGCACCCGAGTGCGGCGGGACGGCGTGGTGCGGTGCCAGCCGGGGTCCGGTCCCGGTCCGGTGCCTTCCCGTGTATATTGATAGAAAATTTTTACGGTAACTATTTCCGCCCCCCCACCCCCCCCCCACCCCCCCCCAAAAAAAAAGAAAAACTAAAAGAAATCGCCTTGATGGTGCGGCACGCTGGATGTGCTCGACTACCACTCTGTGGATGATAGTCATCTGTATGAGGAACCTTGCGCGCCGGCATGCATGTGCAGATGCTCGCGGAGGGAGGGCTATAAGGTCGCGGTGGTGGCGGTAGGGGGGACTTGATCGACTTTCCCAGCATGCATCGCGACGATAAGTATCGCGCTCGCGGTGGTGTCCTTTCCGCCGCATCGAGAAGGTCTTTACCCATCGAGTAGTTCTTTCTGACCGGACAGTAAAAAAAAAATAGAATGCAACTAACTCCGCTCAGTACAGCCGCGCCATTCTGTGCTGCTCTTCTCCAAGTTATTATAGGCGTGATAGAATTCTCGCGGTTATTTGCGATCAGTCAGTCGCGTATTGGGTCCTGTCCAGCGATACTGGGAATAATCGTTTCCCTGATATTGCCTGGACGCGGCCGGGGCGGGCCCCAGGATTGCAGGCCAGCCGTCTCACTCCCGCGGCCATATATCTCACTCTCCGACGCTGGCGAGGTATGCGACGCGCCGCTAGCGCGACAGGGAACATTATTCGCAGTGAGGCAGGCAAAGTGTATATAGTGCGCCTGTTAACGTCCAAACAAACAAATAAAAAAAAGTGCACACGCATATAATATACAGTGTTCCCTTGCGCGCTAGGGCAAGTTACAGCACCGGCCGCTTTGACAGCTTATATATTTCACCTGATATTCTCCGCCGCTCCCGAGAGTAGCTACAGAGAAATGCCAGAAGGGTTTTGCGCGCGAGGGTAGCGCGCCTCGCTGTCGGAAATTTGATGCTAGTTTGCTGTATAAGGTTTTTTGTTTCCTTTTCTTCTTTTTCTTATTTCTCTAGTCTTGAATAATGGTCTGCTGTAGGGCTGCTGCAGCCACACGTGTTTCACACGCGCGCGCTGCGCTGCGGTAACAATGGCAGAAACAGTAGCGACCCTACATGGCTCCAGCGGAAGAATTTCGCATTCCCCTCGTGAGTAATTTGCCCTCCTAATTGGCCGTTTATTGGTTTTGTTTCAGGAGTATGCGCATGTGCGGGTAGACCGCCACACACACACACACAGACAAGAGGCGACGAAGAGCAGAGAGGTAAGCACTAAACAACGAACGACTAATTATATTTAGCGACATCCTATAGACGCATTTTTGTCCTCCCCACTGAAAGGGTCTACGACAACCAAAACGGTCGGCCTTGCTATTTTTCACCCGCCGCGTCCACCCCTTTCGGATTAAGAAGAGCGAAGGCGTCTGCTTGTCGTTTATTTGTGAGTTACTATTTTTTTTCTCTAAAAGTCAGAGCTGAGTATGGGTTTTATAGAATGTAATTAATGCGACGTTTTGCGCGGCGCGTCGGATTGACTCATTACTGAGCCTGCCTCCCCGGCGCGGTGCAGCGCGGCGCGGCTCACTGCCGGCGATCACGACCATCAAAGGCACGAAAATTATAGAGAGCAATGGTGGTGCCCCTGCCAGGCAGGCAGGCAGGCAGGCAGTGCGGCGGGGCGGGGCGGGGCGGGGCGCGCCCGCAATGCCGTGTGCACGTCTTTCTGCGAAGGCGCAGTGGTGGACGGGACGGGACGGGCCTGCCAGCCCCAGCCCCAGCCCCAGCCCCAGCCCCAGCCCCAGCCCCAGCCCCAGCCCCAGCCCCAGCCCCAGCCCCACAGCCCCAGACCCACGCGTCGCAAAGGCCAGCCTAGACACTTTGCAATTGCGCGGATAGGAGCGCGGGGCGTACCGCACCGCGGCGCGGCGCCGCCGTTGCGCAAAAAGGCATAAAAATCAAACAGAAGCTGGACCAATTCCATTACACGCGTGCAAGCGTGAGCGGCCGGGCCGCGCGCTGCAACCCAACCCCCACACCGTGTGGGCCTGGGCCTAGCGGCGCCTGTAGCAGTGGCAGGGGCCTAGCAGGGGCCTAGCAGGGGCCTAGCAGGGGCCTAGCAGGGGCCTAGCAGGGGCCTAGCAGGGGCCTAGCAGGGGCCGGGCTGCAGCCCCACAGGAGCTCATTCACACCGCCGCGCGCCAGCGAGCGTACTACGTATTATACTATTGACACGCCAGGCGACCCGTGATATCATCCAAAAGAGCATCCTTCCTCTTTTCCTTTCCAACAAAAAAATTACAGACATTGTTTTAACCGTGCGCGGGCCTCTGGCCTGCGCGCCCCGCGAGCGTGAAAAGAGATTACCGACCTGTGGGCCGGCGGGGCGGGGCGGCAAGGCGTGAGTGACACTGATCTCTCTCTTTGTTTGGCGACGAAAATTTCTCATAGCGCCGCGGCGCGGCGCGGCAGAGGTGCAAAAGGAGGAGCATCAGGACTGATTCACGACAGATTGCTATTACGGCGCCGCCCCGCCCGCCCGCCCCGCCCCGCCCCGCCCCGCCCCGCCCCGCAACGGCCAGACATCGAGATCATGTTTTCTCCGGTGTCGTCGCGTCTTTCCTTTTTGTCGACGTTTTGCGAGCTCTCGCGTCTGGAGGGAGGGGGGGGGGGGGGGCAGGGAGGACTGACCTGTCGAACCGTGACTATCAATCTGAGAGCCTGCGCGAGGAAGTAAAGTGATCCTCTTTCCGTTGTTTCCCTTTTTTTAAAAAAATAAACAAAGCTGCAAAGCAGGTTAACAAGTTCCATTTTAGCCACGTCGTGCTTCATTTACATCACATACACGCAAGACTAACTTGGTAAAAAGCGCTTAACGTGCATGCGATGCAGTATCAAAGTGCGACAGGGGCTCAGGGAATGCCATGATCTTCTGAAGATTGGGCTTGTAGCAGATTGAATCGGCCATCGACATATTGCGTTATGACTCTAGAAACGCAATTCCAAACTTCAGCGTGTGGGATAATCGGGTGCTGCTGGCAAACAGTGACCAACCACTTGATTTCATTCATGACTTATTGTAATCAAGTCAGCGTGTGTGGGGACGCGGCGTCTAGCCTTCACACCCGACAGAAATTGGTCGTTTATCCCCTGTGATTAACACCCGTACTTGCTCATGCATTGCTCGCGTACGGCCCCCGTAAGATTAAAAGTTGCGTGACCGGCCCGGGCGTGCGTGGTCGGCAGTGTAAAACACAACATGCACCCTCAAGTAACATTTACATCACTAACGCTCACAGTAATTTTATCGCATCATGCAACCTTCAAAACGCATAGGGAAAAAACATCTGTGTATATAGTTTTTTTTTTTTTTTTTTTTTTTTCTTTTTAATGTTTGGCAAATTAAAATTTTGCACTTGCTAAAATAAAGGCGGACTCACCGTTGTCGCTAAGGCTCCACCGGCGCTCCGCGGCGTTAATCCCAGCAGGTGGTCGGGTCGTGCGCCACAGTCACGTGACTGGCGCTCGCACGCTCGCACGCGCACGCGCACGCGCACGCACTAGCACTCACTGGCCCGGCGCGCACTCAGCCGCGCACGGCTCGGCTGCCGGTGCTGAGCTCGCGAGTCTCTCGCACGCTACGCTCCGCCACTCATCCGCACCACTCCAGCGGGCTGGGCTGCTGGCTCGGCACTGGCCCGGCCCGGCCCGCTGCACGACGGCTAGGTCCAGAGCGCGCCGCGCCGGCCGCCGCGCCCCGCCCCGCCCCGCCCCGCCCCGCCCCGCCCCGCCGCGCCCGCCGCGCCCCAGCCGCACCGCGAGCTGGAGGGGGCTCCATCTCAGGCAGCGCAAGGCGACCGCCGACAATGACCTCTCGATTCTTGCTGCATTCCTCCCCGCTGCTGCTTGTGTTCGCATTTGGTTTCCCTAATTCGCCTGGCCTGCACGGTGAGGCCGGCGCGGCGCAGCGCGGAGGGAAGGGCAGAGCACAGGACAGGACACGGCCAGGACGCTACCCTGTTCCCTTGTCTCGTGAAAATGTTCGTTCTGATCCCCTTCGAGATGCGTCTGAGAAGCCCGTCGTTGCTTTTCTAAGCGCCATAAACGTCAACATGACATATTGGCAAAACCGACATTAGCCCGGGAGGCTTCAGAGGCGCCCCGTGCCTGAGATGAGGCTGGGAGGCTGGGGGGCACCGTGGTCTCTTCCCAGGTTCGGACTGATGTCAAGCTTGCACCTAGCCTTGGCGTGGACCGAGGCGAACAGGTGTCGCGATAATGCTCTCTAACAGGCGAACTCGGCTGAGTGTCCAAAGGCTTCGGTGCGAAAGGAGTTGGTTCATCCGTCTCGGCCGCCCGCGCCCCGCCCCGCCCCGCCCTGCCCCGCCCCGCCCCGCATTCTGAAAATGTGCGACTTGGAGTAATTGCTGTGATTACTGACCCATTGGTTTGACTTCGCGGCCCTGGCCGTGGGTCGTGAGTCACCAGGGGCCAGGGGCCTCTGGGGTGATGCCAATCACTCTGCCCCACCCCGCCCCACCCCACCCCGCAACGCCCCGCCCCGCGCCTGTGCAGCCAGCTGCGCGTGCGGTCTGGCCCGCGCTGCGCCGGAGGGGCTGGGGCTGGGCTGAGGAGGGGGTTACTTAACCCCCTTCGGCACACACTACTCTTTTATTTTATTTTCTTCCCCGGTGTTTTCAGTGGATTAAGGTCTTGGCGTGGCGGCGGAACTCGTGTCTTCTGATCATCTCTCGCGAGGTCCCACATCCGCGAAGATCGGCCGCGAGCCGCCGCCGCCGTGTCGCGCGCCCCGCCCCGCCCCGCCCCGCCCCGCCCGCATCCAGGCATCATAATATTTTGTTTGGGAATCTTCCCCGTGAGTATCGTCCGCCGCGCCGCAGCTCGGCCCCGGCCCGGCCCGGCCCGCGGCCGCGGACCTCCACGGGGTATAGACGGGCTTGCCGCCACCTGGAGTATCTCCGCGAGGTGACTCGCCCCGCGGCCGCCAGGTGGCGCCACCGCCCGCGACCCGCGAACTAGCGGCGCCGCGCCAAACCCCTTCCCTTCCGCTCCGCGCGGCGCTTACCACTTGAGAGGGGCCGGGCCGGACCGGACCCGGGGCTGCACATCGCACTTACGCCCCAAATCAGATTACAAAGAGGGCGCGCGGGCCGGCGCTGGCCGGCGTGGGCCGGGCCACACAGACACAGAGTGACACATATTCACGCGCCCGCCGGCCTTAAGCCCGGGCCGGCCCGGCCTGGCCCGGGGGCAACAGCAGCAGCAGCGGTGCTGAAAATAATGAAAAAGCCAGCGCAAGCACGTCCTCGCCGCCTCGGTGGCCGCGCTAATTTGACAAAGGCAAACAGCAGAGCAGAGCCCCGCCGCGCCCCGCCGCGCCCCGCCGCGCGCTTACGCCCATTACAGTAATTACGCGAGCATTCCGCGTGCGTCTCCCCGGGCCGCCCGGCCTGGCCTGGCGCAGGCCCGCGCCCTGCCGCGGCCGACTCCCTCGTGGCCGGGCCGGGGCGGGGACAGACATGGTGCTGGCCCGGGTGCGCGCCCACGTCGAGGCCAGCGACGCCATATGGCTTATCTACAGCACTACCAGGTTGACCGAGTGCACAAGTGCGCACTAAGTGTCTTTTTCACGAGTTTTGTATGCAATATTTTGTCATCCTCCTCCTTCCCTTCCCTCAGCGACCCGTGGCCGCGATGGTGCCTGCTGTTCTCGCTGCGCCTGTGCGAGTGGACGGCCCTGGTGCCGCCGCCGCCCCACCGCCGCGCGCCCGCCCTGCGCTACCTCCTGTTCGTCACGTGGTGGTGCACGTCCGTGGCCGTCACGCTGGGCAACCAGTACATGCTGCTCAAGAACGCGCGCGAGTACATCAAGGGCTTCAGGTGAGCACCTCAACGACGGTATTTTTGTACGAGACGTGTGTGCATCCACGCCGCCGTGGTGCTTCCTCTGCTGCAGCTCCATCTCCATGATGTCGTACGTGAGCTCCACCATCATGACGGCCATCCAGCCCGTCGTGGTGCTCTGCAACAGCGCCGTCAACTTCCGCCGCCTCTCGCCGCACGTCGCGGGGCTGTTCATGCCCCCGCTGCGCTTCCACGGCTCGTTCGTCGTGGCCTCCGGCTCCATGGTCGGCCTGCTCATGGCCAAGCACGTCAGTCAACATGAACTCCTCCAGAGTATTCAGATGCACGCACGGTTACGTTGGTTTGTTGCTGAGCCAAAGCTAAGCTCTCTGGGCTTCCCACAACAACATATCGAAAGCATACAAACATTTTCGAGCTTAAACTTGAAAAATTACGTACGTGCTCTGCAAATGAAAGGGTGACGTGAAAACATGGAAAATTTTTGCGGCAGTAAACCTCCCGAAGGAGGTTGCGGTTCCCGCCAGGCACAGGGCTTTTACCCCCCGTGGCAGCCAACTACTTCGGTGTTCTTATGGGAACCGGTGCTTTTCTGACTGCGATCCTGTCGCGCAATTCGACAGATTTGATCCCCGTACTGCCAGATTTAGTCGTACGGTGGTTAACCGAACTGCCCTGTCCCCAGGGCATGGAAACGCTATTTTTGGAGCCAGATTCTAGGACTTATGACCCCACGACCGACCACCAGTCGTGGGCATGGGACGGAACTTCCTGGCAACCCGCTGTCGCTACCAGTGAAGAACCTACCTGGGTTTGAACCAGGCCCCATGTGCCGAGTCTCACAGACACCCCACGGCTTTCGCGGCACCACTAGACCACTAGACCGTCGGCGATTCCACGAGGGAGGTCGGTTGAAATGGGGGGTTTGAATTCCACTCCAAATTGTCCTCAGAAAAATTAAATTTTTGGCTAAGATTCGAACCTTCGTTCTACCACTCTCCGGGCGGAAACTATGCCGGCACGGCTACGACGCCACGGTACCAGACGCCGGACCACTAGGAGTCATGCTGCGCGAGAAGCCACAGCCACCGAGGAAACGAACCCGGTGTCATCAGCACGCCTGCTCTCCGGGCGGTGCTGGGCCGGCCGCGTAGCGTCCTTCGTATCGACACTGCTCATAGCACTAGGTAGGCAGTGGTTCAAAAACCTCGTAACTTTTTTTTTTAACTTTTTTTTCTTCTGAGGACCAATTGTTATTTTCCATCTATACCGTCCTTGTGACTCGGGCAACTGCAAAAGAGCACAGCGACTGACTAAACAAAATCTAAAGAAAATGTGACCGGGGTTCGAACCACTGCCCACTTGGTGCTATGAGAAGTGTCGATATGTCTTTATGTTTTTTAGTCGGACAAAATTTTTGACCGTATCACGGGCGGTAGAAATTTATTCGGCCAGGTCGGACAAAAAGCGGTCGGACAAACGATGAGCACCAGTATAAAGGCCGATCTTACAAATATATTGTTCTTAAGGCGGGATTGAGCTCAGCATTCAAGCCGAAGGCTTGCCTGGCTAGTAATTTTCTTTTCGTACCCAGGCTCTCATATGGCACGCGCAGAGGAAAGGCAACATTCCCAACAGCGTCGAGTTCCTGGCCTCCTTCATCACGCTCAGCTTCGACCTGCTCGTGGTTCTGCTGTGCCAGTGCGCTCAGGACAAGCTACATGTAAGTGCTGAATGCTATCAGTTTATTCTCTTCAGTTTCTGAAAAGAAAAATTATATAAGAAGAAGACACTAAGAAAGCGAATTTGTCTTGGAATTTTGGTCTGCTTTCTTTTCCCTTGGTTCAGGAAATCAACTCGCGCCTGGAAAACGTGGGTAAGGTGAGGCCGGAGCTGCGGGCGCTGGTCCTGGAGTCGGCCGCGCGGCAGTACGAGCTCACCGCGGACCAGGTGCGTGTCGGCGGGCGCCCGGGAGGTAGGCAATCCAACTGACATGAGCGCGTGACGGGCCCGTACTGTGCGCTGCGCAGGTGGGCGCGCTGGGCACCATAGGCGCCATGGGACTGCCGTTGGCCTGCAACTCGGTGCGGCACCGCGTCAAGCTCGTCACCGACTCGTTCGTCGTGTACCGCACCGTGGAGAGCTACGCGACGCAGCACGCCGGCACCCTGGCCGCCATCATCGTGCAGCTCATTACCGGCGTAGGCCGCATCGTGGCGCACTCCATGACGGGCGACAGGCTCTACCGGGAGGTGCGCAGCGCCGGGGCCAGGCGGGGCCGCGCGGGGCCAGGCTCAGGCTCTCCCGAACACACCGCTGACGATCGCTCATCTCCTGTTTGCAGTCCAAGAAGACCCTGTGCGTGCTGGGCGCGGTGGACGCGAGCGGCTGGCCCGACAGGGAGATTCTCCTGGTTTGTTTTACATTCCTATGTCTCAAAACCCCAACACAGTGCTTCGCTACGCTCAGCAAATAAATTAGATGTTGTGCGACAGGTGGGTCGCATCTTACGCAACAGCCGGCGCGGCATCGCTCTGTCCATGGGAGGGCTGGTGACTATGGACCACGGATTCTTGCTCTCGGTGCGTTCTCCGCCCGCTAGGCTAGCGAGTGTTTCTTTTCTTTTTCTTTTTTTATTTTTCGATTGCCGTATCGTGCTCCTTGCTGCAGGTGATGGGCTCCACCGTCACGTACCTGGTGGTGCTGATGCAGTACAAGGACCCGTCGCTCGGGACCGCGCTCAACGGCACCGCGTCCAACATGTCGGTGGTGCTGCCTTCCTGAGGACGCGCCGCGCCGTCGAGATGGAGGTCCTGGGGGAGGAGCAACCCGGACTGTACCGTGCGCCGTCGCGTCGCGCCGCCGAGAGGAGAGAGGTGAGTTTCAGCCGCCAGGCTCGGCATTCTTTGTCGCTCCACAATACGTCATTTGCCCCGAGTAGTTTGGGCGCAAGTCGGGAGGAGCACGTCATTAGGCGCGGCGGCCCCGGCCCGGCCCGGCCCGGCCCGGCACGCCCCCATCCGGCACGGCCTCTCCAGGCCCTGGAGAGCGTCCTGGGTGGGGGGCTCAAGGGCGGAGGGCAGGGAGGCGCGGGGCGGGGCGGGGCCCCGGGGGCGGAGAGGATGACGGGGATCAGGGAGGGCTCTGGTGGTGGCTCTGGTAAAGCTGCCCCGGATCATAGCGGGGAGAGGAGAGGAGGGCGGGGGGAGGGGAGGAAGACGTGGAGCACAGAGTGTTGTGGTCACGGCGTGCGGTGAGGTGAGGTGAGGCACCGGCACCGCGCCAGTCGTGAGCTTTCATTACTATTCTTTTTACTCCTCCCTTCCTTCTTTCGCCCTTTCATTCATTCTTGCCAGGCTGCGCGCGGCGGAACCCCGACAGTTTTGAAATTATTTCGCTTGGGACTTGGGGCGTTTTTAAACGTCTGAATAGGAAGCGCAGCGGCAGGGCGAAACTCTCCCCGCAAAGGTATAAGGGGCGGCAGCCCCGCCCCGCCCCGCCCCGCCCCGCCCCGCGGGATACTGCCCCGCGTGACCTGCGCGTGACCCCGGGGCTCTGGGCACGCGCGTGCGCCCGCGCGGGGCGACCCCTCGGCCGGACCGTACGTGACCGTCCCGCCCCGCCCCGCCCCGCCCCGCCCCGCCCGATCCTCTGGGAGCACACGTGCCGCGGCGCGCCTCGCTCGCACGCGCACTGCCGCGCCGGCCCGGACCGGCCCGGACCGGCTGCGACCCTTGGCGCTTTTTCCTCCCCGCCGCCGCGAGGTAACAGGCCCCGGCGAGCCCGGCAGGCCGCCACCCTTGTTCGCGGAGGCGGTGGTCTTTACCACGGCGGCGTGGCGGGCCCCTGCTCCAGGATGGCGCGCTGCGCGTGGCGCCATAACCATCCATCGTCATCAGGCTGGCGCTGCGCTGCGCTGCGCCGCGGCCCGCGCACCGCGCAGCATAATGAGGCAGTAACACCGGTGGACTTGAACGGTGCCGCCCACGCCTGCTCACAAGTCTGATCCCTCATATTTGTGCAGCTCGAGTCAAGTCTCAAGTGGAGGTCTCGAGGCGGGGCGGGGTGGGGCGGGAGTGGTGCAGTGAATGACGAGGGCAACCATGAGCTGCTCCCGCGCGCTCCCCGCCGCGCCGCGCCGCTGCACGTCCGGAACACTTTCCGTCAGGGGCCGCAAACGGAGAGCGACAGACAGTAGCGGGGAGCGGGGCGGGGCGGGGCGGGCCGTGATGTACACCTTCCCGCCCCGCCACGACCAAAGCGAGCTGCAAACTAAGTTTAGGAAGGGGCGGGGCTGGCGGGCCGCTCACCCTCGGGGTGGGGTGAGGTGAGGTGGCCGCTGGCCGCTCTTATATCTGGACACCCGAGCCCGTTACCCCTCGCCCCTCGCCAGTCCCGGCCGCCCGTGTGGAAATGGTTTTAAGGGTAACGCGTCGCCTCGCCTCGTCGTCCGAGTGGAGCTGTGTGGCCAGGATGGGTAGTGCGGCGGGGCGGGGCGCGGCGCGGCGGCCGCTGGACCTTTCTCACGCAACATGCTGCCGGACGGACGGGTACTTCAGGCAGCTGGCTCGCCAGTACCTGAAGGTAGGCGACATCCTCGGGGTCCGCCCGCACAGAGGCCGCAGAGGCCGCGGGCCGGGCCGCCGCGACGGCGCGCTGTGACACTGCCTTGTCTGGGCCAGCCAATTTATTTCTGGAGCGCGACTGGCGCCGCCATATTGACTGACATGGAGAATTAGTCCCCTTCAGGGAGGCCTGGCTCGACTTGGTCGTCCCAGACGTCTCGATTTGAGGTGAAAACCTGCCCGGCGGACGGAGTTGTAATCCCCCGCCGGGCCCGGGCCAGGGGCCAGAGCAGGGCGGCCCCGATAACTACCTGCTCGCCCGGACAAACTTAGATAGACGGCTTTATTCCAGCTTACCGCTGTTGGCCTTGAAAGTGGTTCGGCGAGGAGATGGCGCCGGCCCGGCCCGGCGCGGCGGTAGGCGCCTGTTGGCGTCTGTCTGTCTGTTTGGGAGGGAGAGAGGGATGGGGACCAAACTTCCACCATCGGCCACAAAAAAAAATACTCTTCTTATTCTTTCGGTGTTCTATTATTACTTGACCCTTTTCGTGGTGGTGCGTGGCGTGGCGCGGCGGGGCGTGGCGCAGCCTGCACCCTCCTGGAGCAGGCCCCGCCAAGAGGCAGAGGCAGAGCGACCAGGACAAGACGCCCTGGCTGGCGGCCAGAGGGTGCACGCCCCCCTCTCCCCCGCCCCGCCACACATCGCGCGGGGCCTGCTGCCGAGGACGATATCTGCGGGTAATAGGCTTTATGACACGAAAACTAGATTTTTTTTCTAGGCGGCCCGTGTGCCGCCTCTCACTTACACAGTGTTGGTGGGAGCGGAGAGGACTCAACAGACCAGGGTAGCTAGTGAAAATTATACCTTTATTGTTATGGACGTAACGCTATACAAAAATACTGTGTTATTCAGAATGATTCTAAGTCTAACAAGTAAAATAAAAAAAGAACGTGGTTATATATTCTATAATCTGGGGTGCTTTGTGATTCTTGATTAAAGAAACAGATGTAATTTTTCAAGAAGACCTTAGCGATATAATTTCAAAGATTTCACTTATAACTTCATTTTAAACATATAGTGCAGAATTTAAACATGTGGAACATTGTTATCCAAGCGCAGTCTCCCCTATAATTATCCGTTGTTAACAAAGTCTTTTCTTTCCCAGAACACCTTACGCAGCAATTATATACTTAGTCAACTTGTAGTATTACTTTTTCTATGAAAACTTTCTTACCAAGTGCTCGACGTATCCCTTTTTGATAAGGCGAGGGATTATCACTTTATTGTCGAAATAGAATGGGGAAAGAAATAGCAATCTGTATAGAAAAGATAGATAAAAAAAAAACTTCTATCTAACAAGAAACTAAACTCAGTGTACATCAACAACAAAAAAGATAAATATTTCTCACTTTCTTATTACAAATAAAAACTCTCTTACTTGATTAACAAGCCAATATTTCATAGGAGCCGATCAATTATTTTTTGCTCAGGAAGGGAGAGTAGTTGTCGGATGCAATATCATGATATGAATACGATTTGCGGATTCGCGACGAGGAATCGCGAATCCGTTAGGAAGAGAGGCAACAGCCCTAAGTCATTTACCCGTGGAGGGACGAGAGAGAAAAGTTTTCGCGTGCAGATCCGATTGCTGGAAAATATTCCCGAGTAGATCCCAGCACCCTCCCTGTGAAGTTTTCCGACGGAGTGAGTTTGGGAATTGGCGACTACGCTGCTGAGCGGTGACTATCTGCCCGAGTCGAAGCAGACCGCCCCGCGCCCGCGGGGGCTGGTGGGTGGCGCTGCACGGCGCGGCACGGTACCTTTTCTCCCCCTTCCCCTCCTCCTCGCTCCCCCTCTCCATCTGCTCCTCTCCATGCCTCTTCGACGGCGAGGTCGGCCGTGGCGTTCACCGCGGCGAATTCCTTCGGCGAAACGAAGAGATAGTCCGCGCAGCATCCCGTTAAATTAAGAGCAGCCGGGCCGGGCCGGGCCGCCCCGCCCACTACCGGCAGCGGCCCAGCAGGAGGAGGTCCTCCATGGACACGGAGGCCTGCCGCTCCCTGGAACAGGCGGAGGAAGGCTTTTGTAGACCGGAACCAGGCCCGTCCGGCCGGACCGGAAGCAGCACTGCTCTGCCTGTCTGTCGTACCTGACGGAGTGCAGCGAGTGCAGGGAGATCATGGAGGCCGAGCCCGAGGCCACGGCGCCGGACGGCGCGGGGAAGAGCAGCTCCTCCTCCGAGTCGTCGCTCTGGTCGGCGTCCTCGGGGCGCGGGCGCAGGTGCTGGCGCGGGTGCGCCACGGCCTGCACGAGGCGGCGCAGCAGCGGCAGGTGGTGGCCCGGGTGGTGGCCCGGGCCCGCGCCCGCCAGCTGCAGCTGCAGGTGCGGCCAGGCGCGCGGGCTGCGCGGGCAGGTGGGCGCGCGGTAGGCGCGGTGGCAGTCGCGCGCGTCGCAGATGTCGACCCTGCGACATGGGCGACATGGCACAGGGCGTGTGGGTGAATGGACTTCCCGTGTCCGGCCCGCCCCGCCCCGCCCCGCCCCGCCTCGCGGCAGCGCGGGAAATTAATTTGAAAAACGAGCCGAGCGTGGTCCCACTTTCGCCGAGGCCGAGAAATGCTAAGCAGTGTCTCCTTCACGTGCCGCGTACCACGCTCCGGCCAGCTGATGCCATTACTGCGACCCACGGGCCGGGCGGGCCGGGGCCGGGCCGGGCATGGGCAGCCCACGCCCCGCCCCGCCCCGCCCGGGGGCTGACTGAGTGAAACAATTGAATCGGTTTGAGGGCGAAATGAGGACAGACAGGGGGAAGCAGCAAAAGCGAAATTTAATCATGCGCCTCAGCGCACCTCGCCAGATTAATACGCAAAGTTGAAACAGCAGCAGCAGAAGGGGCCAGGCCCGACCTGCTGGCCCGACCCGAACATCCCCCCCCCTCCTCCACCCCCGCCCCCTCGCCTGTACCCAGTGTGCCTCCACCCTCACTCTCCCCTCCCATCCCCTCCCCACCCCGCGCCACCGCCTGCTGCCTTCACGCCCCACGGCCCGGTCCGGTCGGCGTCGACCACAACGCTCTCCGAGAGCGTTGCCTCCGTGTAGTGCCTCAGGAGGGCCCGCCTCGCCCCGCCCCGCCCCACCCCGCCCCACCCCGGCACCGGGACTGATCCGCCTCTCGGGGACGCCGCCGCACCGCGCGCCGGCTAGGGGCCAAGGAGGCCAGACCGCGCACTCACCCGAGCAACCCCCACTTCTCCACCGGCTCCTCTCGCTACTGTCCTAAAGAGTCCCCTCCCCCCCCACCCCCTCCTCCGTCCCTTTTGCAATTGTGCCGACGTACGAGCGGGTTGCGCACAACTTTATGGTCATTACTCGCCTGTTGCCGTTTATCAGAGCGACTCTATTCACGTTCCGCCCCCCGCCCCTCCCCACGCACACGGCTGCAAGTGTGTGTGTGTGTGTGTGTGTACGCGCGCTCAACGAAGCTGTGAGCAGAGCAGCGGCAGTGGGGCGGGGCGGGTGAAGGCGCTAAGTCTAACAAACACGGTAGTACGTGGCAGTGGGGCGGGGGGCGCTACAGTTAACTACAGCTAAACATCCGCCGGGGATATATTTCTCCCCCCCTCCCCCTACAAACTTCGCACGCACCTGCCGGTGCAAATATTGACGTGAAAGCACGCCCCACGGCCCTGCCCGGCCCTGCCCGGTACTAACATGTCGTCGCTGCCGCCGGCCTCCTTGGACCTGGTCGTGGTGCAGCAGTGCACGCAGCCCATGACCACGGCGATGAAGCCGAGCGACAGCATGCACGTCATGGCGATGATGATGAGCACCTGCGGGTCGACGTCAATATTCGTAAATCGCAGACTTACTTGCCGGAGGCCCCGCGAGGCGCTAGCGCCCCCGGGCCGACCCGGAGGACGACGCCCACCTGGTTGCTGGAGTAGCAGGCCACGTCCACGGCGGGCGCCAGCGGCCGGATCCGGATGGACGAGTCGTCCTCCCTGCCGGCGCCGGCGTCCCTCGCGGCCGGCGGCGTGGCCTCGGCGCCCAGCTCCGACTCCAGCACGACGACGTCGGCCACGTCACCCCGCGAGGCCGAGGACAGCGCCAGCGGCACGAAGCGCTCCAGGCTGGGCGCCGCGGCCGCGCTGCCCGGCACTGGGGGCGGACCGAACAGGGTTGCAGGCAAGCGATGAAAAATAATGTTACTGGAATTTTAGCAAGTCTTTTTATCAGCGCTTAACATTTTTTCTTATTTTTTCTTCGTCTGAATTTTAATAACTTGAAGTCTAACATTCTGACTGTAAAGTGGCAGAGGTTCGTAGTGACTCTAGACGTTACGGCAGCTGTTAAAGGCAGCTATCGCCGAGGCCGCGAGGGTGTTAGGCAGCTGGACCGGAAGCGGCAGCGCAGCGCCGGGCAGCGCGGCGTGACGTCACGCGACGCGACGCCGCCGGGGCGTTAAATGAGCGACGCGCATAATCTTATTTCTGTAAATTTGTTTATTTATTTCTGAGCTGTCGGCGCAGCAGCGTGCTTACCGAGCGTCGTCCTGTTGGTCCGCGCGGGGGTGGGGCTGGGGGCGGTGGCGGGGGCCGCCGTGGGGGCGGCGCTGGCGGGGGCGGCGCTGCCCGCCGAGGCGCCCGTCGTGGAGTGCGTCCCGGGCGCGTGCTCCCCGCGGTGGTGCCGGCCGTGGCCGTGGCCGTGGTGGCTCTTGGGGTGCCGCACGGGGTGCGCGTTCTCGCCGCGCAGGTCCCAGTTGGTGCCCAGCCCGCTGGGCAGCCAGTGCAGCGACCGCCTGCGGAGCGTAGAGCAACACGACGCTGTTTACCTCTGCGCCAGCAAAGCGCCCCTACCGCTGCCGCCGTTTGACACTTTGCCTGCTGCTGCCGCTGCTGCTGTCGGTCCAGGAAATTGAAAAGCGAAACGAGCAAATAATTTGTTGTGGTGCGGGTCGGGCCGGGCCGGGCCGGGGCGGGCCGGGTGGTACAAGGGATGTAGACCTACCGCCTCCCTTCCTCCCTCCCTCCCTCCCTCCCTCCCTCCCTCCCTCCCTCCCTCCCGCTCCCGCCCCCGCCCCCCACCCACGGCCACGCCGGCTCCGCTGCTGCCGCGCGCGTGGCTCAATGCAATCACGGGAAAAATTGGAAGCCGTCAATACGTCAGCCGCAATGACGCTGGATAGGGTTGCCCGCGGCCCGTGTGGCGGTCATCGTGGTGGTGCGCGGGAGGGGCGGGGCGGGGCGGGGCGAGGATTACGTCGAACACTGAATGGGGCGGCGCCCTGCGGCCGGTGCAGCGCGGCGCGGCCCCGGGCCATGGCGCGGTGGTCTGTTCTGCGGCTGCTAGGCTTGATGTGCGGTACGGTACGACAGCTTTGGTCACGTTTGACCGGCGTGCGTCGGTCATTGCATCATTGTGCTTGTTGCGTCGCCCGGACTCAGGCAAAGCAAGGGGGTGCATGCGCGTGACTGTATGCGCTTATTGTTTTTCTCTGGTTTTTCCTCACGCAGATAAAGTGAAAAAGAAAAGAGTACATCGCGAGGTTACATTTGCTATAGTGCCATGATTGTATCATCCCTGCAGTTGGCTACCGATATTCTTCACGCGGGGCGCGGCAGACGTCCTGTAGTCCCAGTTCAAACAGCCCAGAGTGCGTCCCAGTGCTCGAATTTCGTTCCGTTTTCCCTATCCATTCAATCCCCCGCGCGGCCTGGTCGGGTCGGGTCGGAGATGTTTAGCCGCCCCCGCCCCCGCCTCCGTGTCGGGTCCCGGCCCGGCCCGGCCCGAGGCGCCTGAGCACACACCGCCAGGGCGCGGGGCGGCGCGGGGCGCAGCTGATCACTGCCTCTATCAACATTATCTCGAGAGGCCTGCTGGGCCGGGCCAGGTCGGCAGGCCGGGCCGGCCGGGCCGGAGCCAGCCGGAGCCGTGTTGATCTGGGCCAGATAGCCAGGTCAGGCTGAGTCAGGTCAGGCCGTCGCCATGACAACGCCGCTGGTGCAGCGGGCGTGGCGGGGCGGGGCGGGGCGTGCGATCCCACCGATCCCACCCGACACGGTGGGGCGCCAGGGGAGGTGCAGGGAGTATTTGTTCGTCAATCCAACGCGAATCCGCCCCACCCCACCGCTCCCCACCGCACCGCCCCGCGCCACCACGACCTCCCCGCACTCGCACTCCCCGAGTGTTCAGCCCAACTGCCGCCGCCACCGCAACCTGTGACCCGCAAAGGGACCCCCGAGCGGATCCCGCACCTCTCAGCCGCCCCGCCCCGCCCCGCCCCGCCTCGCCCCGCCCCGCCCCGCCACGCCCCACCACAGGGCGCCATCCTCTCCCCGCTCGCTCGGTTGCGGTGGAGGCTGAATGCAGCCGGATATTGCAACCCTGCCATGCCCACATGTCACATATCGCGGACGATCTCCTTTCTATCCTCTTTCTTCCCCTGCTCCCCTCTGAACTTTTTTTTGCGGACGCGCGACCGCGTACCTTATCAAGTTCTTGGATATTTATTTTTGAAGCCGCGATCCTCTTATCATGCAGCCCTGGAGGGACTTTCGCCGCCTCCAGGCACCTCCAGGCACCTACAGGTACCTCCAGGTACTCACCGCGCTGGGTAGTGCTGCAGCCCGTCCAGCTCCTCGTCCGACTCTCGCCGGGGTTTGGGCGTCCCCGCCCCCGCCGCCCCCGCCGCCCCCGGGCCGCCCCAGGGCGACGGCAGAGGATTGTCCAACCGCCACCGTCGTAGCAGCGACTCGGCTGCAAAACAAGATGGAAAAGAAAAGAAATAATGACATGGGTCTCGTTGGAAGTTTTCTCTCCAGTACCTGGTTGTGTCCTCTTCCAGACCTCCTCCGGGGTTCTGACTAGACATTCCCAGTTTGCCGAATCTCCTTCTGATGTAACCATTCTCCGGCCGAGTTCCGGGTGTTTCAGAGAACAAGGGGCTGGAGCAGTCGGGCAAACCCACACACCGTCACGTGTTCTCTGGAACAGCCGGTGCGTCGTCACCCGCCGCGCCATCAGCGCCATCAGCGCCATGCCGGGTTGTTTGCGGGCATGACATACCCCCCGGTATAAATGCCCTGGGGGTCTTGTACCCCCCCTGAGCACAGGGTGTATTAATTGTCTTGGCGATGAACACCCCCCGGTATTAAACCCCGGGGACATCTGTACCCCCCCCCCCCCCCCCCCGGGTACTAATCCCTGAGGACATTTATACCCCCCCAGTCGAGGCCCGGGGGTACAAATATCCCAGGGTTTTTTATACCGGGGGTATTAATTGCCCGGACAATTAATACCCCCCTGTACACCGACGGGGGTACAAGAATCCTAGGGGTTTTATACCGGGGGGTATTAATCGGCCACCGGCACAGAAAATTAAGACCTCCCCTGTACCGAGGGGGTTACAAGACCCCCAGGGGGTTTATACCGTGGGGTATGTCATGCACGCGAACGACGCAACGCCGTGCCGGGGTTGTTCACCTGCGCGTCACGTGAGTCGTGACGTCATGGCGACATCGGGGCGTTAACGAGGCGATGATAATATCTCCTACCACCGGCGGGGCGGGGCGGGGCGAGGGTAGGACAGGGGAGGGGGAGAAAAATGAGACGCTAGCCGGGCTGGGCCGCCGTACCGCACCGGGCAGTCCTCGTTGTTTACGTGTTTAAAAGTGACGTTCTAATGACACCTCGTGACAAGCGAGGATGGGGGTAGGGGTGGACGCCCCCCCCCCCCCCACCCCGCCGGCTGCTCCCAGCCCAGCCCGGCCCGGCCCGGCTCTCCCCCGTAATAAGTATTGGACGCGGTGGGACGAACATTGCGGTCCTGCCGCGGCCCCGCCCCACCCCGCCTTACCCCACCCCGCCCCGCCTGGCCTGGCCCGACCCCCGAATTTGCATGTTGCCGTTTTCTATTTAGCGCTGCGCGCCCAGTTTGCCGCCCCGCCCCGCCCCGCCACGCCCCGCCACGCCTGTCGCTGCTGCAGCGGGGAGAAGGGGCGGGGGGGAGCAGAGCAAGTAGACAAACAACAACAACAGCAACAGAAAGGAATGAGGGGAAAAAAATTAAACAGCGTAAAAAAAAAAAAGGGGGCGGGGGGGCCGCGCGGCGCGGCGCGGCGAGGGAGAAAGTCACAAAACTGAGTTGTGTTTAATTTGCGGCGCGTCCCATCGCGGTGGTCTGCGAAAGCTTTGGTGCCGTGCGGGGCGGGGCGGGGCGGGTCCCTACCCTCTGCGGCCGGAGCCCAAAGCCCTCTGAGGCCCCCGCCCCGCCCGCCGGCGCGCCGTACAGAGGCTCCTGCGGGCTCCCGGGCTCCCACGCACCCAGACGATAATCCCTGCCGACGCCAAGAGGTTTGTGCGCAAAGCAAAAACAAGCGCGCGGCGGGCAGCGCCGGCCGGACCGCCTGTAAGTAAAACGTAAACCTGATATAGAAGAAATACCCGCTCAAAGCGGAACGGACAGGGCAGAAACGCTCTGGGCTGAGAAATTACTCTGCGCGATGCACGTTTTCCGATCGTGGCTACACTTGTTTTTCTTCTGCCGCTTGTGTCCGCCTGGAGAAAGGAACGCCCCGCCCGCCCGCTCTGCCACGTCCCGCCCCCTCGCTTCCCTTGGAAATGTTGGTCGGGAACACTTTCTCGCCCCCTTTTCGATTTGTTTCCCCCGCAATAACGCGCTGAGAGGTGCGCGTTGGGGAGGAGGGGGAGGCTGAACGAGCCTCGATTTATTCCCCACTAATAGTGGAGGAAACTCTGGACCATTACGAAGAATAATCGCTAATCGCGGTCTGGACTGGCCGGGCCGGGGCGAGCAGGGCTTATTGGGGGGCATTATGACGATTGCCTCCACAACAAAATGGCGATGGGGAGGGCCGCGCGGGGCGGGGCGGGGCGGGGCGGGGCATGAGGCACTTGCTGAGCGCCAACCCTTTAGGACCCGCCCCGCCGCACCTCACCCCGCCGTCGGCGACGTGCCTCTTTTCCTCTCTTACCCCGCTTACCCCGGCAGGAGTGCCCGCGCCCAGCCCCGTGACCCGGGGATAACATCTTGTTTGCGTGGCGGGGCGGGGCGGGGCGGGGCGGGGCCGCAAGTGACAAGGAGTGGAGGAGCTGGGCGAGCGGCCTGTTTGCCTGCGTGTTTGACACCCCCGCAACCGCACCGCGCCGCGCCTGTCGGAAGAGGAAAAGGGAGAAGAAGAGAGAGACAGAGAGAGAGAGAGAGAGAGAGAGAGAGAGAGAGAGAGAGAGAGAGAGGAATCAGAGAAAGGGGTGAGACATGCGCGGCCATACAGGCCATACGCGGCCGGGTGCTTCTCCGGCCACGCCCGCGACCCCGCCACGCACCCCGCCACGCGTCGCGCCGCCCACTCCCCTCTCTCTCTCTTCTTCGAAATATTGCGCATGTCCCCCGCCCTCCCTCTTTCTCTCTCTCTGTCTCTCTCTCTCTCTCTCTCTCTCTCTCTCTCTCTCTCTCTCTCTCTCTCTCTCTCTCTCTCTCTCTCTCTCTCTCTCTCTCTCTCTTGCGCGCGCCCGCCCTCTCTCGCCCTCTTGTGACTGCTTTGATGTCGGAGCACACTTCTGTTGATTTTCTCCTTTGATCTCACGACTCAAATTCAGATTGAACAAACCGAACGGTGGAACGTGAAATTTGCTGTGCGCAGCGCGATGACGGCGACATCACATCGTCGGTTTGCAAGACGCTTACCCCCCCCCCCCCTTATCCCGAGCGTGTAGAACCCCCGCGCCCTTCCCGTTACTTTTCTCCGAGTGGAGAGTGACGGGGGGCGGGGGGAGGAGTGGCTCGCAAGCGCTACAGATCACAACCGCTACAGGTCACAAGCGCTACAGCTCGCTAACGCTACGGGTCGCAAGCGCTACGAGTCACAAGCGCTACAGCGAGAATCCGCGCGTTAGGCGGAGCCGAGCCGAGCCGAGCTAAACCTTGAAAAATTACGCACGTGGCGTGAAAACATGGAAAATTTTTGCGACAGTAAACCTCCCGAGGGAGGTTGCGGTTCCCGCCAGGCACAGGGCTTTTACCCCCCGTGGCAGCCAACTACTTCGGTGTTCTTATGGGAACCGGTGCTTTTCTGGCCGCGATCCTGTCGCGCAATTCGACAGATTTGATCCCCGTACTGTCAGATTTAGTCGTACGGTGGTTAACCGAACTGCCCTGTCCCCAGAGCATGGAATAGCTATTTTGGAGCCAGATTCTAGGACTTATGACCCCACGACCGACCACCAGTCGTGGGCATGGGACGGAACTTCCTGGCAACCCGCTGTCGCTACCAGTGAAGAACCTACCTGGGTTTGAACCAGGCCCCATGTGCCGAGTCTCACAGACACCCCACGGCTTTCGCGGCACCACTAGACCACTAGACCGTCGGCTATTCCACGAGGGAGCTCGGTTGAAATGGGGGGCTTGAATTCCACTCTCCAAATTGTTGTCCTCAGAAAAATTAAATGTGTGGGTAAGATTCGAACCTCCGTCCTGCGACTCTCCGCGCGGACACTATGCCGGCACGGCTACGACGCCACGGTACCAAATGCCGGACCACTAGGAGTCATGCTGCGCGAGAAGCCACAGTCACCGAAGAAACGAACCCGGTGTCATGAGTGCGCCTGCTCTCCGGCCAGTGCTGGGCCGGCCGCGTAGCGTCATTGGTATCGACGCTGCTTGTAGCACTAGGTGGGCAGTGGTTCAAAAATCACGTAATTTTATTTCTTTTTAATTTTTTTTGGTTTCGACCAAGTGCTCTTTTCAGTGCCTTTTTTGCAGTTGCCCAAGTCACAAGGACGGTATAGCTGGAAAGAGCACTTGGTCCGAACAAAAAAAAAAATAATAAAAAGAAAAAAACTTACGCGGTTTTGAACCACTTCCCGCCCAGTGCTATGAGCAGCGACGATACCAATGACGCTACGCGGCCGGCCGAGCCCTGACCAGAGAGCAGGCGCACTCATGACACCGGGTTCGTTTCTTCGGTGACTGTGGCTTCTCGCGCAGCATGACTCCTAGTGGTCCGGCACCTGGTACCGTGGCGTCGTAGCCGTGCCGGCATAGTGTCCGCGCGGAGAGTCGCAGGACGGAGGTTCGAATCTTACCAAATCATTTAATTTTTCTGAGGACAACAATTTGGAGAGTGGAATTCAAGCCCCCCATTTCAACCGAGCTCCCTCGTGGAATAGCCGACGGTCTAGTGGTCTAGTGGTGCCGCGAAAGCCGTGGGGTGTCTGTGAGACTCGGCACATGGGGCCTGGTTCAAACCCAGGTAGGTTCTTCACTGGTAGCGACAGCGGGTTGCCAGGAAGTTCCGTCCCATGCCCACGACTGGTGGTCGGTCGTGGGGTCATAAGTCCTAGAATCTGGCTCCAAAATAGCTATTCCATGCTCTGGGGACAGGGCAGTTCGGTTAACCACCGTACGACTAAATCTGACAGTACGGGGATCAAATCTGTCGAATTGCGCGATAGGATCGCAGTCAGAAAAGCACCGGTTCCATAAGAACACCGAAGTAGTTGGCTGCCACGGGGGTAAAGCCCTGTGCCTGGCGGGAACCGCAACCTCCCTCGGGAGGTTTACTGTCGCAAAAATTTTCCATGTTTTCACGCCACGTGCGTAATTTTTCAAGGTTTAGCTCGGCTCGGCTCGGCTCCACCTAACGCGCGGATTCTCGCTGTAGCGCTTGTGACTCGTAGCGCTTGCGACCCGAAGTGTTAGCGCGCTGTAGCGCTTGTGACCTGTAGCGGTTGTGATCTGTAGCGCTTGTGACCTACGTCCGCGGGGGGCGGGGGCCGGGCCGGCTCGTCAGCCCCGCACGAGTGGCTCGGGCCCGACCGGCCCGGCCCGGGGCTGGGCTGGGCTGCGCTCGCCCCCGCCCAGTGCGTGGCTGAGGCGGGGGAGGGGGGCGTGGACGGGACTAGGACTGGGGATTCAATTATTTCGTCGAGCAAGCCAATCTAGGGGTCGGACAGCGGCGGGCCGGGCCCCGAAGAGGAAGTAGAGGTGAGGTGAGTGGCGTAGCGTGCCGCGCCTCGTCGCGTCCGCCTCGTCGGCCAGGGCGTCGTGTAGGGCGTCGGCCAGGGCGTCGGCCAGGGCGTCGGCCAGGGCGTCGGCCAGGGCGTCGGGTAGGGCCTCTTGCGACACGTGCTGCACTAGCGCGGAGACATACTGTCGAGGTGTGGCACTGATAAACCGATATGCGCCCTTATGGCGGAGACGCCGTTCAGTACGGCCCGGCCTGCTCGCCTGACTGATATCGAGTGGGTGGGATTAATGACCGGGCCAGGGCCAGCCTGCAGGCGAGACACGACCCTTGCGCAAATAATACCATCCATTTCCCGTCAGCTGCCCTCTGCCCGGCACGGCCCGGACCCCGGCGCCTGGCCCGCTGTGTACTGCGCACTGCGCCGCCCCGCCCCGCCTCACCCCGCCCCGCCCGGACCTGGAGGGGCGCGGGGCGCGGTGGGGTGGGGCGGGGCGCGGTGGCGTGTCCGATCCGTCATCCTAATCACTCGCTCAAGTGCGCGCCATCAGGCCATTGCGTAACCTGCGGGGAATAACGCGCGTGCAGTCGCAGACGAACCCCGCAGTAAACCAAGGCAATTTGTGATTTGCAGTTTTAGAACGTCAGCAGTCCCAGTTTTGTTTCCCTGCTGACCGCTTTGCCTGGCTTTGCCGCAGTGCGGGCGGGGCGGACGCGTATAGCTCGGCGGGTGTTACGACCCGGGGCGCGCGGGCGGGGCGGGGCGGGGCGGGACATCGCATCGGCGCCCTCGAGGTGTCCCTCTCACTCGCACAATCCTGGCGGGGGGTGGGGGCGCCACTGCGGTGCTACTCGTCTCGCCCTGCCCTGCAGGTCGTAGGAGTCCGGTTACAGCCCTCGTAACGCGGCCTTAACTCCGGCTGCTCGTCTGCTGACTGCAGTCCCCCCCCCCCTCCCACCAGCGGCTGCTGATCCGTGTTGCACCGATAGCAGACGGTACTAGAGATACCTCTTAGCAGCGTAATTTTTGTAGTTCCTCTGTAGTTTCGTTTTTTTTTTCACCGGGCGTCCCCATTCACCCACACAACACTCAGCCTGTAGTATTTTCCCGCCTCGCTTCCAAATCCCTGTACGACTATATTGTCCGCTTTCAAACGCTCGGGCCCGGCGTTGCGTATGATTTATTGTTTGGCGCGCTATTCGCAGTGTTACGCCCCCGTCCCTGCGAGGAACGCTTGTCGGGAGCGGCAGCGCCGAGCCTAGCGTGGCGCGCCACTGCTGTTGGTTCAAGCTACGTGTAAGTGTTCCCGTTTTTTTTGTTTTTTTTTTTTCGCCCCGTTGTTTCCATGCCTCTCTTGTTCTGTTCATTCGTCAGCAGCTACCTTCATGGCGAGGATGGCGGAGGCGCGGGCATATCTCTCCATTTATTTCCGTCTCTCCTGCCTGCTCGACTGTCGTGTGCTTCGCCTAGCCTCGCTATAGCTCCGGTAGGCAGGGCCCGCCCATTACCAGGGAGTGCGGCGCGGCCCTGCCCTGCCCTGCGCTGCACCGCGTCAGGCCGTCTCGCGCCACTGCAGCGCTCTCTCTCTCTCTCTCGCTCGCTCTCTCTCTCTCTCGCTCGCTCTCTCTCTCTCTCTCTCTCTCTCTCTCTCTCTCTCGCTTTGCACTGGTCTCCTCTTGAGAGCGCCCGCCGAGCGCGCGATAGTCCAGCCGGCGTGCGGCTGTGCTTTGCGGGTCTGCCTACCCAGCGCTCCGCGGGGGCTCCCGGCGGCAGGGCGGGGCGGGGTGAAGGCGGGGTGGGGTTGGGGCGGGGTGGCCAGGAGGGCGGAAGGGGAGAGGGAAAAAGAAGGGTGTAGGTGGGGCGCGCGAGGGAGACAAAGCCACGCCAACAAGTTGGTGTGGCGAGTCTTGGCGCGGCCACGACGAATCTGTCACCGCCCCGCCATCCCGCCCCGCCCCGCCCCGCCCCGCCCGCCACTACTGGCCCCTTCCAGAGCATTTCGACCGCGATTGCTCAGCCGGCGTGTATAGCTCTCGCCCACACACACACACACACACACACACACACACACACACACACAAAGTTTTCTCTCGCAACAGGCCGTCGTCGCCATGCCTCTGTGTTAGAGGTTTTCTCAAACTTGCCGCTCTCTGTGTGTCTGTCTAGCCGTGCCTCGCTCCGCTCTCCTCTCACTCGCTCATTGCCCCTCCTGATGCTGAGTGATCCGTTCTTCCTCCTCGCCCTCGAGTAGTGAGTGAGTACGGTCGGGCGTGTCCCCGCCCGCCCCTCTCGCCCCTCAAGAACAAGTACCCCCTTCTCCTCCTCCGCCCCTCCCCCCCTCCCATACCCTCTCTCTTGCTTTTGCACCCTGCTCTCTATGCGTCTTGTGACATATACGAAACTTTGCTAAGGTGCCGCGTCGTCGAAAACGTATTCGCGCCGCTCGTATAAAACACTCTGGGTACGAGACTCGTGACCCCAGCCGTTGGAGGGGGGGGGGGGGACCTGTGAGCAGCGGCGCCCCGCCCCGCCCCACCCCGCCCCGCCCCGCCCCGCTGCCGCACCGGCTGAAACTTGAACAACTCCATGAAGGCAAGTTGGCTCCGCGTGGGGCTGCGGCTGCGGCTCCCGCTCGCCGGCCTCCAACCTATATCGCACGACAAAACACTTCCTCCCGGGCCAGATGGGCTTGGGCGTGGCGGGGCGTGGCGGGGCGTGGCGGGGCGTGGCGGTACGGGAATCACGGGACACCGCCTCTGAAAGGGCCTTCGATATACTCGCGTCGAGGGCAGGGAAGGCCAGGGCAGGGGGGCGTCGACATTTTCAGAAATGTCTTTTCTCCCTCACCGACACTTACCGCCATCCCCCTATAACACGCCCCCCCCCCTCCCTTTCCACTCGTTCTTTTCTTTCTCGGCGTCGCCGGCAGACACCAGGGATCAGCCTGGTCCGTATAAATGATGTATCGGCCGCTGCTGCTCGCCCCGCCCCACCCCACCCCACCCCGCCCCACCCCGCCGCGGTGTTCGATGCGCGCGCAGAGGCGGCTCAGCGATAAGTCAGCGAGATGGAGTGTGCCGAAGCCAAAGCGGTCCGCGCAGCAAACACTTAGCATTGTTTGAAAATAGCAAACCAGCTAAGAAACTTGAAAGCGGGAGCGAGCGAGAGAGGCTGATGGGATGGGGGCGGAGGTGAGCCGGGGGTAGATTTATCTGATGCGTCGCCGCGCGCCTCGTTTCCAAATAAAAAGTGCTGCCTTGCAAGGCTTCTTCTAGCCGCGTCTCTCCGCCCCTCCTTAGTCAACTCTCCCTTCTGTTTATTCTCGCCTCAGCTCTCTCTCCCTCTCTCTCCTTCTCTCTCTCTCTCTCTCTCTCTCTCTCTCTCTCTCTCTCTCTCTCTCTCTCTCTCTCTCTCGCTCGCTCTGCACAGCTCTCGGAGCGCCCGCCGAGCGCGCGATAGTCCCGTGAATTTGCGCACCGGTAGAGGATCCCTGCTCGCCCCATCTGTTGCAGTTCGCGACTGACGGCCGGGCCGTGGGCAGCAGAGGCCGGGGGCGGGGTGGAGAGGGTATCGTTAATCCGATAAGAGCGTTTGCTTTCCCCCCACCCCCACCCCCACAACCCCCTCGCCACCTACCGCTGTCGTCGGTGATGGGTAAAAACTCCGACAATCAGTGGGGGTTTTGTAGGTCAGAGACGCCGCGCCCGGCCGCGCCGTCCGCTTCGTTTGTATGGTAAAGAGGCCCGGACGCCTCGTGTCATTCATGCGATAATGAGGAGAAAATCATGGCTTGTGGAACAGCATGGTTGTTCGGCGAGCGGAGCGGGGGGTCTTTTGGCAGTGGCGCTGCTGAAGCGGAGCGGAGCGCGGCGACCCACTCGTGTTGTCCTCGCAGCAGGAGGAGGAGGAGGAGGGAGTGACGATATTGCTTTACTTCATAGGAGACGACGCACAAGTAGGGCGGGGCGGGGCGGGGCGTGGCGGGCGGGGCGGGGCGGGCGCGTGCCCTTGTGTGAGCCGTGCGTGCTGCAGCAGCGCGCCCGGTAACAATGTTGGTAAAGTTGAGCCGGTACAAGGCGATGCAGGGCACCGGGGCCGGGCCGGGTCGGGCCGGCATATTAAGTACGGGCGGCTCTGGGAACAAAGCTCGCCGTGCATAGTCCTTATTGGTCCGCCCCCGGCCCGCTGCCTGCAGCCACATGGCATAATGAAGGAGTCTTATATCGTGGTCGTGCGGTGGGGGCGGGGCGGGGCGGGGCGGGGCGGGGCGGGGCGGGGCGGCGGACCCTAGTGCAGCGAGCCGGCCTCGTGAAATTTTGTCCTGCCCCGCCGCCGTCCCTGCTGGGGAGAGCAAAATGTCAGGATAGTATTGTCGACTGAACTTTGCGGTGCTCCGGTGCGGACACAGTGTGTTGGATAGGCCGGATAGGCCTGCCTGCCCGTCTATCTGTCTGCATCCCATTTTCATTATCCTCTCTATTCGTGTCCGCGGCTGGGTCCGGACAGGCGGGTCCCCCCCCCCTCCCTCTCTCCCTTAGGCAGGGTGGACCGAACCGCGGACCGCGGTTCCCAAACATCAGCCAACACTCCGCATTGTGGAGCACTCTGTGAAAAATAGTCGTGAGGGTTACGGAAAAAAAAAATTCCACGACAAATTTCGTAAAGTTACGACTTTGAGTTGTATATTTAAGAGTATTTTTTGACCTCACGTGTCGACTTAGTTTTCTTCAACGGGCAAGAATTTGCTCTCGTAAATTTACGACCCCGTGTCGTAATTCAAAATTATGAAAAAAGTCGTAAATTTACAAAGATGTTTTTTCCCAGTGAGAGGATCAACAGAGAAGTGCCGCGCCCGCTGCGGCGTGCATCTGTCTTTGTCGCACCAGTCAGGGCCGGGCCGGGGCGGCACACAGCGGAGTAACAAGTCGTGGCCAAGTGCAGCCCGGTGCGGAGGCTAGGCGAGGCGAGCGGCGCATTGTCCCGGCGGGGCTGTACGAGTGGGGGGGACCACTTGAGCCAGCCGCCACGCCACGCGGTGGGGCGGGGCGTGCTAGGCGGACACGGACACCCCGGGGCTGTTTGGTGTTGGCAAGGCTACTGTACCACACCACACCGCCTTTGAGCGCGAGTTGGACCCGGCTGGACCTGAGGGCGTTCGGAGGGAGGGCGCCGGGCCGGGGCGCCTGTAGACATACCTATCCCCCAACGCAAAGCGCTCGGAATTATGGCGAAGTATTTCACAGAAAATTGGTTGGCGTCTAAAGACACCAATCTTGGCGTCTTAAGACGCCAAAATCTTGGTGTCTTAAGACGCCAAATCTTGGCGTTCTATGACGCCAAATGCGTCCTAAGGACGCCAAATTTTGGTGTTCTCCTAGAGGACGCCAGTATTTGGCGTCTTTGAACGCCAAAATTTGGCGTCATTTGACACCAACATTTGGCGTTCAGAGAAGAACGCCCACTTTGGCCTCAAAAGACGCCACGCAGTTTTCAGTGTTAGTATGGTTTCTCTTTCGCTTTTGCTCAACGCGTTTGAAAAAACAACATCGGATTGGTGTTTCTCTCTGCCTTTAATTTTACGGCGTCGAGTGTAAGCCAAATCTTAAGTAAGCCAGGGGGCAGTTGCATCCCCCATGAGCCGCGCGCTTAAGCTTTAAGACCCGCGGTCCGTCTGGCTGCAAGAGCTCTGTGCTGCTGCGCTATTACTATTGAAGAGAACCAGTGTATCGCTCGGCCTGCACGCGACCTCAGTGCCCTCCGCTCCCAGCAGAGGTCACGCGCACTCACGGGGGAAGAATAAGGGCTAAAGTAGTGAGATGTCTGTGTGCGGGGCGGGACGGGAGCACTCAAGCCTCCCGCTCTCTCGCCGCTGGGAAGGACCTAAGTCGGTAAGGTGAGGCAGGGCGGGGGACGCGACCGCGACTTGTGAGACCTCGCCTCGCCACGGACCTCCTGCTCCCAGAGGCCAATGCCGCCCCGCCCCACCCCACCCCGCCCCGGCCTGCCCCGCCGCGCTTTGCCTCGAGCGTTTAACGCTTGCGCGCACCACACCAGTAACTAGGCGCTCTTTTGCCGCTCTATCCGCTCCCCGCACCGCTGGCTGCGACGCGCCCTCCTGCGCCCTCCTCCCTCTCACGACTCTGTCCACCGGGCTCCCCCATCGTTTTTCGAAAACCACTGCCGGCGGGGCGGGGGGCGGGGCGGGCCCGGTCGCTGCGCTGCTCGCTAACCATCAAACGTTCAAGGGAAACCTCCTTTTTCAATTACCTCTGCCGGCGGCGCGCCTGCCGTGACGGGGTGCGGCGGGGCGGGGCGGGGCGGGGCGGGGCCGAGCCCAGCAGCAGCAGCTTTAGGCGGGGCGGGGCGGGGTAGCGGAGGCGTCAGCACCTGCGCCCCTGGGCCCCCGGGGCCCGCCCTGCGCCGCGCTAGCTGCTCACACTCGTGTCCGGGCCGGGGCTGGGCCGGGGGAGCGAGATAGACAGACTGCGGCCCATTTATCTCGTGCGGTACCAGTGCGGGGACCGACCGCTGCCGAGGAGTGAGCGAGCGGAGCGAGCAAGGGCGTGGGAGCGAGCGGAGCGAGAGAGGCGCTGGCCGAGCTGCGCAGGCTGAGGGCCCTGTCCGACCCGCCCCCACACGACGTCCACATTTTATTGCCGGCTGGTGCCGCCTGCTGCCCGCAGGTCCAGGGACCGCGAGATAGATTGTCATCGGCGACGGTTCAGGGTGTGGACGTGGGCCCGCCCCACCCCGCCCCGCCTCGCCCCGCCCCGCCCCGCCCCGCCTCGCCCCGCCCCGCCCCGGAGCAGCCGGCTGGTTGGCATAATACATTCGCATACACCTGCGTACGCTGACGGGCTCAGCTCACCGCAAGGGGGCGTAGCCCGGGTGCCAGGGGTGGAGGGAGGAGAGAGGGGAGATGTAATAATCGCACGCGCTCGCACGACGGCTGCAATGTGTCGAGCACGTACCGTAAGTTTGACGTTAACTATGCTACCACACTAGAACCCCTGCTGCATTTCGGACTCGCCCCCCTGGCGTCGGGACCTACGCTCGCTATCACACAGTCTAGCTATTTACAAGTGATTATAGACTGTGCGGTAGGACACGCTAACAACTTCACGCACGCGCTACGATACAGCTTTCAGTAAAGGCATGAAAGGCAGGACTGTACTTCCCTATCCAGTTCGCGCTCTGCTGCCGGCCAACGAGTGCGTGGAGCAGGACGGCGCCGGGGGCGCATGGGTAGGGCACACTGCTTTACAACATGCGCGCGATCCCGTCCCGCTCCGCCAACAGGCGCCGGCGCCAGGGCCGGCCAAAGACACCCCCGCAGAAACACATACTGAACTTCCCTATTCGGTTCGCGCTCTGCTGCATGTAACTCCACATATATTCCAAAAAGTAAAGCCGCCGCGACCTTTACAACAGTCCTCGTACGTGCGGGACCCATTATTAAACACCTCGAGCCGCTGCGGGGTGGGGCAGGTGGGGTGGGGAGCGCCCCGTGCGTCTAAAACTTGGGCCAGGAGCGAGCGTGGGCCTCACCCTCATCGCAGCGGCGAACAGTACAAGCCAACGAGTCTAAAACATCCTCATCTGCTATAGCTTCGGCAGCAGCTGACACCCGGCGGGGCGAGGTGGGGATGGGCGGGGCGCGGCGGGGAGCTTGCGCAACCAGGCCGAGCTTCCGGGGGGAGGTTTCTGCTTACATCCACTTTTCCCCGACGTACAATATTTCTGTCGGCGTGGTGAGCCACTCCCCGCGCCCCACCCCACCCCACCCCGCTGGGCGCGCATCCTTATAATTAATAGACAGAGTGGGCGGGGCGGGGCGGGGCGGGGCGGGGAGGCCCGCTGCTGCCGGCTGAAAGTTGGTGTTCGGCCGCCCTGCCCTGCTGCCTGCTGCTATGCGAGAGGGCCGGGCCGGGCCGGGCCCCACCCTCACCTACCCCAGCTGCCTCTTCTTTGGGCCACCAGGCGCGCCGCGCGACACAATAACGCCGAAACACGCGCGCGCGTAAGATAAAACTTTTTTTTTCTAAACCAAGTGCGTAACTTTTCTTCTACTTTTGATTTTGGCGGTAAACATAAAAAAAAAAAAAAAAGGCGGAGAATTTATATAATTCGTGACTTCCTTTTTCTTCCTTTTACTCATTGACGTGCGTCGAGATGTCTATTCTTCCGTTACGTATTTCACTCACCGCTGCGCGTGCGAGCGATGTTGATTTCGCGACGAGGCTACAAGGGCCTCTCCCCGCGCGGCCCGCCCCACCCCGCCCCCACCCCGCCCCCACCCCGCCCCCACCCCGCCCCCACCCCGCCCCCGGCTCATCTCTCGTGCCGTGTGCCGCGAAAAAGTGTCTTGGTCGCCGAGTGCCTCCCTAACAAGCGGGTCAACAAGGCGAGAGGTGAGGGGCGCGCGACGAGCCCCACTCAGCCCTCTGTCTGTGTGTGTGTGTGCGCGCGCGCGCGCGCGGGGTAGGGCCAGGGGCGCTCCTATAGCGAACGACCAAGGAGGCACGTACACGCCGGTAAAATATTCCCACTTTTTCTGTATTCTATTCCCCTGCGAACTGGCGCGGCGCCCTGCGCTCACCCGCGCGCCTGCGTGTGTGTGTGTGTGCGCGCAAGTGAGTGTGTGTACGATGCTGTGCTTGCGCAGGACGGAAGCGCGAGGCGCCCTCTCTACACCCGGGGCCCTTCCATACATGCAGACGCATGCCTCTCTCTCCCTGCGGGCTCTCTCCCTCTCCGTCGCTCTTGAATAAGGGGGCAGCATGGAAAAGAAGGGCACTTCTCTGATGAACCCCGGACACAATAACTGTTCCTGCGTCCCTCAACAATTCACCAACCCCCTCCTCCCCCACCCCCACCCCTCCTTACCCCCGTCGCCCTCAGCCCCACCCACCCAACCCACATAGCTGGCGGGCGCGGAGCGAGCGAGCGAGCGAGGACTATGAAAGTCGGGACCAATTTGAAATGGAGATCGGAATGCAGCGGCCGGACCGGGCCGGGCCGACTGTCCACGGGGCCGTGACTCGTGAGCCACGAGCCAGACTCGTGACCGTGACGGAGTCAGTGGGGTCACGCGAGACGGGCCGTGAGTCAGGTCGCAAAGCTCGCCCGGCTCTAGGCATCACGGCCACGGCCTCGGCCACGGCTCTCGGCGGCTGGAGCGCGCGCAAGCAGGCACGGAGAGCGAGGCCTTGAGCGAGGCTCCGGGGCGGGGCGGGAGCACGCGCCTGACGGACCGTCTAGACTGATTCATTTTGCGACGGCGCGCACAGTTTGGCCAACTATCGACTGCTTGCTCCAGCCGCTGGTGATTTATCCTCCGGGCGGGACGGGACCCGGGGGGGGGGGGGTGCTGTGAGCCGACGGGACGGGGTGGGCTGTTCTGTTCACACCCGACGGCGGTACAGTACACTGCTGCTGCTTGTTATAAAATGACCCTCACTCTCAAGTCGGCCAGGCAGGCGACACGGATGATGACTTTCCGGCAGCTCCGGCAGTAATGCCAGCCTGTCACCTTTCCCTTGCGTGCGCGCGATAAACCAGACGCCTAATTTCGTCCCGGTTCCCAGTCCAAAGTGGACGGGGCGGTCGCGCGTCGCGCCACCGCGGTGCCAAAGGCAAGCAGGGCGGGAAGAAGAAGAGAATGGGATAGGCCGCGCGCGCAAGAAGGAGCCGTGTGTGTGTGTGTGAGGCAATACATCATTTGCCCCCCATTCAGATCCCCCCCCTCCGCCGCCCCTATTCGCCCCTCCCCCCTCCAGCCCCCATTCACCTCTGCCTTTGCGGCGCGTCAACGCCGACGTAAGAAGAGGGTCGGCTGGCGGGGGCGGGGGGAGGTGGGAGGTACTGGCGATAACAGTTACCGCCTGGGGGGTTGGGCTGGGGGGTCTTATATTGACTAGGGTCGCGCAGGAGGAGGCGAGCGGGGCGATTAAACACAGGAAGGCGCTGGGCTGGGATTCCGCGACGAATGGCGAAGAAAAAACGTTGGGGGTTAAGAGAGCTCCGTCAAGCACACACCGCCCGCAGTACCGATCTCAATTTGGACTATGCGCAAAAAAAAAAACATTCTGTACTCAATTTGTACTTTCACCCTATCATGGTGTTTGAATTTGTACTAGGATGGTAGTGGTACTAGCGATGGTTGTAAAGGGAAGCGGAGGAGCGGCCCGTGGGTAGGCTGCCCGCCGCGCACGGCTGTCGTGCGGGTCGCGGTCGCTCCTATTGACGATGTGCGCCGCGCCGCGCCGCGGCACAGAGTGGTGACTCCACCTCACTCTGCTGAATGGACCCCGCGGCGCAGTGGCGTGGCGCGGCGTAGCGGTGACTGCTCTCTGGGCGGCCACACCATCAACGCCCCGCCCCACCCCGCCCCACCCCACCCCACCCCACCGCGCCACGCTCAACCCTTGCGGGCCGCCGCAGGTCATCGATGCGGTATACTCCTTTTTATATTTTACTCTCTCTCTCTCTCGCTCTACTTTTTTCTCTCGTTCCTTCTCTTTCCAGTCGTTTTCTTTTCATTGCGCGCGCCGTCGTGGCCTGGTCATTTAAATAAAAGCGCAATGGCCAGCCACACCGCCACAATGATAATGCTATTAATAGACGGAGCTGAGCGGAGCGGAGCGGACAGGGCTGGCTGGTCCCCTCGCCTCGGCTCGCCTGCCGGCCTGGCCTACCTCGCTTTCTCTCTGTCGGCGGGGCGGGCCTTTGTGTCACACGGCGACCCGCTGCAGAGGGCAGGCCTGCCCCAGCCGCCGCCGCGCTGTCATTGGCCTTGAGAAGGATATCGAGGCAGTCCATTAACAAGTACTACCTCCTCCCCCAGCTTTTTCCTTCCCGCGCTGAAAACCTCTGCTGCTGCTGTTGGGACGCCACGGCACGCCTGCCCGCGGCCCGGCCCGGCCCTGCCCTGCCGCGTCACGGCCCCCCTTATATTTTTTTCTCTCTCCCTGTTCGTCCTCAAGACGCCCATTTTTCGTCGGCGCTCCGCCCCACTCCCTCATCTACCCCTTCCCCACCGGGCCGGCTATCGGCCAGCATCGCTGCCGCTCATCCCCCCTCCCCCCCCTCTCTCCCTCCCCCTGCCTGTTCTTTTTTTATGGCCCGCCCGGCCTTGCCTTGGCCGGCTCTGTCCGGTCCGAACCTCCTGACCGCCTCGCGCCTGACACTGCACCTTGGGCCTCGAGCCGCATTGCACTGCTCGCAATATTTATTATTTCTCCCCTCGTCGAATTGTGTTTTTTCCTCGTCTCCGTGCGACAGTGGTGGTATTTTATACTCGGCCAGTCCACTTCGCCTCTCCCTCTTATTAATCATTTGTCTGAGGCCATTTCTGTGCCCCGCTGCGGCCATTTCCAAAACGTATTTCCTGTCGCTCGAGAGTCTCGTGGGCCGGGCCGGACAACTCGAGCATGTCGGGGGACTTGCAAAGCAGCTCCACTTTCTGCCATAAAATCAACGAAACGAAAACTCATAAAACGAGGATGTGAAGGGTGAAAAGCGTTTCGAGGGGCTTTCACTTCGGCCTGGGCTGGGCCAGCCGGTCCTTTCGGCCAAACTCCCTTGGCCCGTAGAGTGAATGCCGGCCGGCCGGCCGTCCGTTTGTGAGCCGTTGCAATAGAAAATGTTAGTTTAACATCTAAACATCTAACATCTGGCCTATGAAAGAATTACGTACGTAAACCGAAAAAAATTTGGTGGGACCTAACCCATCCCTAGAAGGGACCCCACGGGCTTAACTTCGGAGTTCAGAAGGGATCCGGTGTTTCCCCGACGCGTAAGATACACAGGGCAACCGCCTTTCCGCGAGCTACGGAGAACGGCGGGTTATAGGACGGATATATCTCTGGTCGCACGGTAGTTAACCGAACTGCCCTGTCCCCACGGCATGGAAGTGGGGATCATAATAAAATAATATAGGGGGTGCGGAACACCCCCTAGACTACGAGCCAGGCAAAGGATCCTTCGGCTTGAATGCTGAGCTCAATCACCCCTTAAACTTGAAAAATAACGTACGTGCTCTGCAAGTGAAAGGGTGGCGTAAAAACATGAAAAATTTTTGCGACAGTAAACCTCCCGAAGGAGGTTGCGGTTCCCGCCAGGCACAGGGCTTTTACCCCCCGTGGCAGCCAGACAACTTCGGTGTTCTTATGGGAACCGGTGCTTTTCTGACTGCGATCCTGTCGCGCAATTCGACAGATTTGATCCCCGTACTGCCAGATTTAGTCGTACGGTGGTTAACCGAACTGCCCTGTCCCCAGGGCATGGAAACGCTATTTTTGGAGCCAGATTCTAGGACTTATGACCCCACGACCGACCACCAGTCGTGGGCATGGGACGGAACTTCCTGGCAACCCGCTGTCGCTACCAGTGAAGAACCTACCTGGGTTTGAACCAGGCCCCATGTGCCGAGTCTCACAGACACCCCACGGCTTTCGCGGCACCACTAGACCACTAGACCGTCGGCGATTCCACGAGGGAGGCCGGTTGAAATTGGGGGTTTGAATTCCACTCCAAATTGTCCTCAGAAAAATTAAATTTTTGGCTAAGATTCGAACCTTCGTTCTACCACTCTCCGGGCGGAGACTATGCCGGCACGGCTACGACGCCACGGTACCAGACGCCGGACCACTAGGAGTCATTCTACGCGAGAAGCCACAGTCACCGAAGAAACGAACCCGGTGTCATCAGCACGCCTGCTCTCCGGTCAGTGGTGTGCTGGCCGCGTAGCGTCATTGGTATCGACACTGCTCATAGCACTAGGTGGCCAGAGGTTCAAACACCGCGTAATTTTTTTTCTTTTTCTTTTTTTTGTTTCAACTTTTTAAAAACTAAAACGAAATTTTATAAGCTCATAAGGTCTAATACATTCTATTGCAACGGCTCACAAACGGCCGGCCGGTCGTTGTGGAGGGAGAGGAACTTAAAAGGGGCGCAAGGTAGGGAGTGGAGCGGGCTGGCCTTGCCCGGCGTCAGGTGTGCGTCGTGCCCGCGCCCGCGCCCCCGCCACCGCCACCGCCTTCGGTACTAAATTACAGACGAGACATGTTTATTTGCGAAGCTCTTTGCAAATACCTCTTTCCCTCACAAATGTATCTTATTCTTTTTGTTTTGTCCTAAACAAATTGCACTCTGGGTATGGCGCATTTGTCATGACGACACAATGTTGATAAAAAAAAGTCGATTTCGCGTCACGTCCGTACTTGGACATCCAAACACTCTGGACCCTTTTTGCACAGGTCTCTAGAGCGCGACGGGAAGGGTTGGGAGGGCCAGGGCCGGCCCGGGCCGGACACCCGGGGTGTCCTGGAGAAGCCCGGGCCGGGCCGGGCCGCGCGTCGCCTGTTGCCGTATCCGATTGGTCGCCTTGGGATTTATTTGCCGTGTCCCGTTTGATTGAGGCCACCCCACCCCGCCGCGCCCCGCTCCACCCCACCCCACCCCACCCCACCCCACCCCGCCACGCCCACCACGCCCGGGCGCGGGCGCGCCCCGCCCCGGCCTACCAGTACCACCGCCCACTGCTGCTCCTCCCGCTTTTTGATTTCATATCCTCTGAGCTGCCGGGTGGTAGAGGGAGTGCGTGGGAGGAGGAGGGGGAGGAAGGGGGGGGGGGCTCTACTCTCACCCCCGCAGTGCTTCTGCTCCGCGCCACATCGTGAGTAAAAAAACACAGGAGGAGCGTCGAAGCAGGCGAATAAGGTCGGCGTCTTTTTCTCCGCCATCTCTTTACTCCCCTCTCCGCGTTCGACAAAGTAAACTTTAAATAAACAGTCCGAACGGCGCTGGGGTCGGGTGGGGCGGGGCGGTAGAGGGCGGTAGAGGGCAGTAGGCCGGGCGGGCGGCGGCGACAAAGGGGCCCTGGAGGCGTAGCCGAGAGGGAGGTCTCAAGGTGGCGGGCGAGCGGGACAGAAGAACTCTGTCGCTCCCCCCCCTCCTCCCAGTTCTCCCTGTTCGTTGTTCCTCCCCGCCGCACAGAGCTACGCCGCGTCCCTTCGTTCTTTGTCATAACACCAATTATCGCTGGCGGGGGCGGGGCGGGGCGGGGCGGGGGGCGGTGGTGGCGCGCAGGAGGAATCCCCGCATCAGAAGCAGCTCCGCCCATCCCTGGCATTAGCTCGCGCGAGACCAAAGAGTCCTCCGCTGCGCGCCGCACGCAGGCGCGCCAGCCTCCGGGAAGTGAAGTGGCGAGGAACAAGTTACTGTGCGTCTCTGGCGCGGGGCGGGGCGGGGCGGGGCGGGGCGGGGCGGGGCGGGGCGAAGCGGGGTGTCTAACGCCTCGCTCGCAGGGCGCCGCGCCGGCTCTGCGCCTAGGGCCCGGCTCGCACACCCACTGCACAAAGACCTAAACTTGCCTCTTGTGTCGCCCGCACCCTCGCTGCAAAGTGATCCAGAAACGCGCGACTTGTAACGGGAGTTTTAAAAGCATCTCAAAATACATGATACTGCCGTGAAATATTTCCTCATCCTTTTATTTTTACTGTAGAGGGTGCACCGATTGGTAATGCTTGCGGCACCCAGTTTGCCGCAGATCTCGCCGCCCTGTATGTTGGGGTGTTTAGGGGGCGGTACTGGAGCGGCCTGGCTTGGCCTGGCCCCTGGCCCTGCAGCCCTTCCCCCCCCCCCCCCCTACGCTTAGGCCCCGCTGTGTTCCGGCCCGTCGTCGCACAAGAGTACGTCAAGTAAGTTGCGCAATAAGGAGTTGCCAGCACAATGAGCAGGGCGGGGCGGGGCGGGGCGGGGCAGGGCGCGAGCAGGCTCTGAGGCCCCGCCCCGCCCCGCCCGCCTGTGACCACTCGCCGAGGCCGCCCTTTCTACCCCGCCCCTCTCATGTGCGCTCGCAGACAGGGGCGTTCCCGCCCCCTTCCCCGTCCCCATCATACACACCAGCCCAGCCGTTCACTATTCCAGGTGAGATATTATTTGTCTGTCTGCCCCGGCGGCAGGCTGTGCAAACTGCGCAGACCGCTGGTCCCGAACCATCCTCTACCCCGCCATCCCGCCCCGACCCACCCCGCCCCACCAAGCCCCACCAAGCCCCACCCCACCCCACCCCACCATGGCCCGGCAGCGGCCTCAGAGACCAATCTGTTGCGCGGCGAGGAGCCTGGGCACAGCGACCAACAGCCCATCGGGGCCGCCGTCAAGGCCCCGGCCCGGCGCCCCCCCAGCGCCCCCAGCGCCCCCAGCTCCGCCCAGCTCGCACTTCCATTTCAATTTCGATTCGGATTGGCCTTTCACTTGTCAGGGAGGGATCGCTTGGTCGCGACAAAACGTCGTAAAAATGTTGATCTTTTGGAAGCGAAGAAATGCTGTGTGCGCGGACTCGTGATGGTGGGCTGCTACTGAAGCACCATTAGTCGGTAGAAAAGGGGACCACTGTCAAATCGTCTCTTACTTTATCGCCTGCGGTTTTTTTTCCCTGGGAAATCCCCATCGCGCATACATTGTGTTTTGCCTTGAATTGAATGATGAAAACCTTCCAGGGCTCCGGCGCTGCCGCCGCTAAGCCCGCTCCCCCGCCTCGAGCCGAGCCCGCCCCGCGACACATTGCGATTCGTTTTCGCCGACATGCCGCTTGAAATATGGGAGTCGGCCGGTATAGGTCGGCTCGGCTGTGTTTTAAAGGTGTTTGTCACGGTCTGAACACTACGCGCCGCCACTCTAGCCCGCTGGTGTATGTGTTTTTTTTTTAAACTCACTTTATCATTGGAATTAACATTTCCTCTGCTCCGTCGTGCGTACCCCCCCCCCCCCCCAACCCCCTCCCCCTTTTTTCTACTCTTTCATGCCCCGCCTGCGTCGTGCGGGTAAAGCAGACGTGCGTAAAGCGTCATCAATATTCAGTTGAGCCGGGCCCCTCCTGACCCCCTCCCCCACCCACCCAATCCCCAGCTGCTGCTTCCGACCCCCACAATTTGAGCCCAAACCGGAACGCCGCCGCGCCCCGCAGCCGAGCCGCGTCATGCGGCAGTCGAGTCGACGCATGCTTGACAAATTGTTCCAAAGCGACTGAAATCTGCGCTCTAGCTGGCTGCGAATTGCTTTCGCTTCCCGGAGGACGAGCCGAGCCGCGGTACTTGGTGTATACATATATATTTATATAACTGCCAACGTGGCAAAAATATATTTTTTAACTGTGTAATTATGGCATTTCAATTAAAAAGCAGAGTTTACTTTGTTTTAAAAGTGTCCGTCCGACTCTCCGCGCCTTGAACGTTACTGTATGTGGGTACAATTAGCCGGGTGACCCCCCGGTACAAATATCCTGGAGCATTTGTACCCTTGGGGTCGAGTGGAGGGGGGTTACAATCAGGCGCGTAGCCAGACTTGGATTTCGGGGGGGGTTTATGGTATTTAAGGTTTTTTTGCGGGTTGCCTACCTTTAAGGGGTTTTACGTGCTCGCTTGCTTCTCTACATAATGGAAAGAGACAGCTCTTTAGCAGGGCGGTTACTTATTCCAAAATTAAGCATGTGATTGACCAAAAAATTTGGATTTTCGCGACCGTTTAAAAATGCTTTTTTTGGGGTCCTGGTCTCTTCAAGATACTTCAACATCCCCTTACGGAAAATGTATGTCTTTTAGATGTCGAAAAGATGTATAGCTCTAGATGGATTTTCGTCTATTAGATGACTAGAGTAGATGTCTAGTAGATCATCTTGTTGACTGCTATCGTTGCATCTATTAGACGTCTATAGAAGATCTAACTGACATCTAATAGATGACTATGCTAGGTGTCTATCAAATATTTATTTTACATCTAATAGAGTGCTGTAGGTACTGGCTGACCATTTTGTTCCCACACCTTTACATTCTGTAGGTGTTTATTAGATGCAAGAGCTAAAATTAAGACAAAAGAAGATTTTTTTTTCTTCGTTTTGCTGTCCCCTTCATTCTCTCATGCCTTGCTTTCTCCTGCCTACCAGTACATGTAAGTGAACATTGAAGTGATAATGACATTTCTTACCGGATGAAGAGTTGAACCTCGGACCTTTGCCTTGTAATCCCGCAATGCTGACCACTGGACCACCGGGACGTGCTACGGGGCCTGCCCCACCGGCCCCGGGCTATCCCAGAGCCGCGCGCCGCCTCTCGCTGGGCTATTCCCGGAGGGTCGGCCAGGTGGCGGCGGCTAGTGCGGGGTGGGCCCACTGGATTAGGAATTTCCTTCTAGTTGTTTTGATGCCTGGTTTTGCGTTTCACTCTCTGACCTGACTAGAATGTGTATTACTAGCAATTAACCTGCTTTTAAATAAGAGTTTGAAAATAACAAGACTAACGAATATGCTAGAGCGGACAGGGAACGGGAGGAGGGAGGGGTCACGGCCCTGTGGGAATATTCTTGTCGAAATACTAAAATTTCGAGCATTGCCTATCCCCCCGATAAGTTAGACATTGGATCGCCACCTCATTTCTGACCGGGTGTAGACGTCTTTTAGACACCATATAGATTATCCCCGGCCGTCAGTACACACATAGACTTCTATACTCTGTAGGAGCTAGACACAATGCAGATTATCTACGGCAGTCTATTTTCAGTACAAACATAGACGTCTATCGTCGTAGATGAGCTAGACACGCTGTAGACTATCTACGGCCGTCTATTTTCAGTACACACATAGATGTCTATACTGTGCAAGGAGCTAGACGGAATTTAGATTATCTACGACCGACTATTTTCAGTACAAACATAGACGTCTATCGTCGTAGATAAGCTAGACACATTGTAGACTATCTACGGCCGTCTATTTTCAGTACAAACATAGATGTCTATACTGTGCAGGAGCTGGACGGAATTTAGATTATCTACGACCGACTATTTTCAGTACAAACATAGACGTCTATCCTGATAGATGAGATAGACACAATATAGATAGTAAATTAATGTCTAGTGGTAGATGTACTCTTCTATTAGGGGTCTATTAAACATCTTTCGGTAGATGTCTAGCAAAATAGACGACGCACACAATGTTTAGATTGTCTATAGACATCTATTTTCCGTAAGGGTCTTGGTTCAGGGGCTGGGATAGAGATATTGGAAGGTTGGGAGAGTAGGATGAGCTTGGGATCGGTTCAAGACAAAAGGAAAACCCGAAAAAACATTTTTTGGGGACGGTTCTGACTTTTTGAGCAGCTTTAATCTGGTCGAAGTACCAAAATTGCCAACTTTTTGCTGATCAAATAGAAAGGAGAGATCGAATACCCCAAGATATTACTTTGATACTCCGTGTAAATAGTGGAGAACACATCCAGAATTGAGGTCAAAACGCTTAAAAACGCGTATTTTCAGCGAAATTCACGATTTTTGCTTTTTTGTCGGCATTGAGCACGAAATCTAGGTTCAGTCCTTACATGTTTATTTGAAAGATCTGAGCTATCAAGGTTTGCCAAAACGCATAGAGAAAAGTGAAATTTAGCGTTTTCGGTATAGGGAGCTGGTCTGGAATCGGATTCCCAGATTATTTTAGGTACCAGCTCAATATTAACATTTTAAACCATATCTCTCTTTCTCCCTTTCTCTCCTCTCCTCTTTTTTCCCTTTTCTTCTTCTCTTCTCTTCTTCCCCTTTTCGCTCTCCTCTTTTTTCTCCGCGCGGCGGAGTTTCGGGGGGGGGTTTAACCCCGAAACCCCCCCCCTGGCTACGCGCCTGGTTACAATTGCCCTAGGGGAATTGTACCCCCTCACAAAGTGGGGTAATGCGGTACTGATCTGCTGCGACACCGATCTCGGGGTCGGTCCTCGTATCGGTATCAAGGGCGGCGCCGGGCCTGGCGTCCTGGCGTGGCGTAGCCTGGCGCTGCCTCCCTTAGTTAGGAAGATGCCCCGGCCCGCCCCGCCCCGCCCCGCCCCGCCCCGCCACGCCACGCCCCGCCACGCCCCTGCTCATTGCTGCGCCTCGCCTCCACCCTCCTGCCTGGGCCGCGGGCCGTGCCGGTCCGGGCCGCCCGCCCCGCCGGACCGCCTTGCCTTATTGCCGGAGAGGGGCAGCCGCCTGTTTGTTCCTCTCAGTATGGAAAAGAAATTATAAAACTTTTGTCTCGGTCGACTCTTTCATGACGAGAGCCAACGGCAAAAGGGCAGCGGCAGCAGCGGTGCGCGGCGCGGCGCGGCGCGGGCAGGGAGCGGACCGGAGGATAGCGTCCCCACACCACACCACCTCCCCGCCGCGCTGCAGCTAAAGAGTTGAGGTGATTCTGCCGTGTTTTTCCAGTATAATTGTCGTCCATCTTTATGGTCCGCGGCGGGCCGGGCGCGGGCGCTGGCGCTGCTCTGATTATTCTCGGCGCGCGGTGCGGAGCGGAGCGGTGCGGTGCGACCACAGCGGCGCTCTTATTCGCAGCCGCGCCTTTTTATGAGCGAGGCGGCAAAAGTGAAAAGAGGGGGGGGGGGGGGAGGAACTGAAAGAGAAATGTGTTTCGCGCTGCCAAGCCAAGAGGCCGCGCGGCGTTCTCGAGCTCTTGCTTATTTGTAAGGATAGTTGCCATCTCGTCATTTGGAATATAAGTCGCGCAGTCTCCGCGCGTGGCATCACGCCGCCAAGCTGCGTTGCGGGCCTGCCTACTCTGCCGGGGGCGTTCGAAAAGGACGGGAGGTATGATCATCCGGCACCGCCGCGGCCCAGCAGCAGGCGCGGCATGCTGCGAAACAGTTATACTATTGACGTGGAAAACGTCATTTTGAATTGTTGCGGATAGCCGACGACAAACGACGCGCTAGGCGTCGGGGATTGTATTTCGCCCGTCGCGCTAAGGTCAGACGAGAGTGTGAGCGCGCGCGCGCGCGCGCGCGCGTGTGTGTGTGTGTGTGTGTGTCTTAAGGGCGTTACGCAAGAGAAGCCGATGGGATGGCCGCTCTCACATTGCGGCGTGCACCGTTACAATAACAGCTTGTGTAACGTGCTGCTCGAAGGATTTCGACGCCGGCGGTAGAGTCAAAGGGTCTCTCTCTCTCTCTCACACCCTCTCTCTCGTCCGGGGATGGCGTTTCGATCAGGAGTCACCTTGTGGAGCGGGCCGGGGCGGGCCGGGTCTCCTAGTCTCCTGGCCCTGGCCGGGCGGGGCGGGGTGGGGCGGGGCGGGGCGGGCTGCGCGCAAGATGCCGGATGTTGTCCGTTGAAAGGGGAGAAGGGCGCGCGCGCGCTTGGAGTGTGCGGGTTAGGGGCCCCGCCTCGCCCCGCCCCGCACCGCCTGGGGCATGGGCCGTGGGCCGCCACAGCACAGAGCCGTGCGGAGCGGTAGGAGTAAGATTTCACGTCTGGGCGGGGTGGGGTGGGGCGGGGCGGGGCGGGGCTGCTCCCCGGAGCAGGTCGCTGCTGAAGGCACTCCTCGCCCCACCCCTTGGGTACGGGTGCCCTTAGGTCCGGCACAACCCCTATTAGCCGTCACCGAGTGCACTGCACAGCAGTGTGTACCATGCCGTATTGCATTTTTAAACTAAAATACATACATGTTAAATTGGTAAATATAATTTAACGTAACACGTAACGTCACACCACTAAACACTTTGGTGACGCGCCCAACTCGACCCATTATTTTCCTACAAAGTGCATTCCGGTGAGGGCGCGCTGTTGGCCCCGCCCCGCCCCGCCCCGCCCCGCCCCGCCCGGATCGCATTCTTTCTCCTACGAGCTCGCCATGACACAGCACGCCACAATTATCGGATTTTTGGTCCGGCTCGTGTGTGCCGTTACTCACAGCGGCACGGCGGCCGCAATGAGCGCCGCGCGACAGTTATCTGCACGACAGCGATTTCCGAAACAAGAACAAAAACAACAACATTACCGACAGCGCAATGCCGCGGCGGCGGCGGCGTCGAGCGCCCGCCTTGCGGAGATATTATGCAAAGGTAAAGAGAGAAAGAGAGAGAAGAGAGAGAGAGAGAGACTCATTCATCATCGGGAGGTTATTTCCTCTCGAACTTCAAAGCTCTGGTCGAGGGGGCGGGGGACGGGGAGGGGAGGTGGCAGACGGCAGAGTCCAGCGGCATAACTTTTAATTACATCGGGACCGGTGACCGTATTGTTTTCAGCTCTCGAGACCAGACTCAGTGTACCATTGAAAGCCGTGGCCCGTGAATTGGAGTCGATGCGGGGCGGGGCGGGGCGGGCGGAGGGCGCCCTTTTAATTATTTATTTGTATTTCCCTGAAGGGCGCGACCTGCTTGTTCCTCGGTGGAGCGCCCGCCCGGCCCCTGCGGCCGGCGGGGCGGGCCGCCCGCATGCAGGCGTGCGCGCCGGGCCTGCCTACCGCCCGGGGGCTCTAGCCGTAGCGGCGGCGCTGAGCTCGCGTGTGCAGTGCACGGGACAAAGAGAGCGAGCAGAGAGGAGAGCCTGGGATAGCATGGGCAGGCACGTCGCGAGCACTTGTTGCAAAACGCTTGCGCTGCGCGTGCGAGCAGGCGGGCGGGCGGGCGCCGAAACTCAAATACGGAGACCTCAAACAAACTTGCGTTCGCGCCGCGCCCCGCGCCGCGCAGGCTTCGCTTATACTTACTTCTCTTTTCGCCCGGCCGGCCCGGCCCGGCACAGCTCGGCGCGCCCACAGAGCAGGGAGTGAGGCGGGACATGAAAATGCAGCAGCAGGGCCTGGAGGTGTTCGGGCGGGGCGAGAGGGAGCTCTCCGCTAGGGGCTCCCTGCTGAAACTGGTGATTGTTCTTGCTTTCAATGGCGTGGTCCTCTCTCTCTCTCTCTCTCTCTCTCTCTCTCTCTCTCTCTCTCTCTCTCTCTCTCTCTCTCTCTCTCTCTCTCTCTCTCTCCCGCTCAACCCTTGCTCTCCCCCCGCGTGCCACTTCCGGCGCTACTGCCCTGGCGCCCCGATACAAAGCCAAGCACGCAGTAAGGTCCCCCTGCCCCGCCCCGCCCCGCCCCGCCCCGCCCTGCCCCGCCCGCTCCTGCCCGGGGACACTACAACAAGGCTGTTAAACCCGACCCAGATGGCCGAATGGTCCTCTAATAATACCAGCCGGCTGGCGGCGGAGGGGAGGGGGGGGGGGGGCTTGACCGGGAGGCGCAGGCGGCGCCCACAGAGATTCAAAAGGACATCGCAGTTGGTACTGCTGTACGCAACAAACCACTGAAAACAAAACAAAACAAAACAAAACAAAAAAAAAAAAAAAAACAGGAAGGATGTTCCACTTTTCAAGTTAAAAAAAAAAAAAGGTTTAATGCCTTAGCGTTTGTCCTTGCTGATAAAGGTGTGGTGCCCTATTCCTTCACTCTCACCAGCGAGAGCGAGTGAGAAGGAAAAGAACTTCCACTCCATTGCCAGCTTGGTCCGGCTCACTGCCCCTGCGCCTCTGTCCCTCTCGCCCGGGGACGGGACCGGCCGGGCCGGCCAGCCGGACAGAGGCGTTACATTATCCCGCGCAGCCGAGGCGGACGTCGCATATAATTTAATAGCGCTGCCAGCGAGACCAGCAGCAGCTTGCCATAGCCTCTCCCGCACCCTCCTCCCCTGTCACCTTTTCGTCCGCGCCAGCGGCTGTTCTAGGCCAGCTCTAGGGTAGCCACCTTTTAATGCCCCTGTCGTCAGTGCAGGTAGTGGCTCCAAGAAATATTTCTTATTAATCCCTGTGACGTCACGATCTCCTACAGTTTAACCGCTGTACGCTGGTCCTGTGGTCTGCTGGTTTCCCCCAGAGCAGTATCCATCCGCTGACGGCTGACGGCGAGGTGCTAAGGTTGGCACGCCTGCTACTCGCCGCCCGGCAATAAGGAGGATGGCGGGGCGTCTCCGTGTAGCGTTTATACCGTGCCGGCCGGGGAAGTTGGGCAAAGTCCATAATTCAAGTAAATAGGTGGTTTAACGCGATTATGAAGTCCGCACGACAGGACGAGCGCCGCTGCGTGAAAGACGGCCGCGCCCCGCCGCGCCCCGCCGCGCCCCGCCGCGCCCCGCCGCGCCCCCGCCGCGCCCCCGCCGCGCCCCCGCCGCGCCCCTGCCGCGCCCCCACCGCGCCCCCACCGCGCCCCCGCCGCGCCCCCGCCGCGCCCCCGCCGCGCCCCCGCCGCGCCCCTCCGCGCCCCAAGCATCGCTGCTGCGCTATTACGCCGTACTTGGCACGGCTCAGCAGCTTGACGTGGAGGCGGTGAGTGCCCGGGGGGGGGGGGGGGGGGGGAGGAGAGAAGGGGCGCCGCCGCCCAAGTCGGAATGCACGACAGGATCTCAGCAGAGAGTCCAGACTGTTCGTTCAATATTAAAAATAATAATAATAATAAAATGAAAAGGTGCGGTGTGAACGAAAAGATTTTTGGCCAAGTGAAAAACCGGAGGAATTATAAGCGGGTCGTTGTTGGGACGGCGCCGCGCGGGCGCGGCGGTGCGGCATAAGAGAAGGAGGGGAAGCCATGGAACGCGTTTTTGCTTATCAGTCGTGCACGCTTTTCTTGGCGCGCCCAACAGCGGTGCGGACGCCAAGCCGGGCCGGCCACCACTGTCGCCCAGGATACGCCAGAATAACGATCACTTTTTTTTATCCTTTACGTAAACTGTCTGTAACGTCACACTGTTGGTTACAACGTTTTATGTTTTCAGTTTCCTGGGTGAAAGCGCTCCTCGACCGTTCATAAAGATCTAGAAATTTGCGACTAGTACTTGTTTTTATTTTATAGTATATTTGTATATATTCTTATGACAAAAAACAGTGGAACGTGGCAGTGGTCGTGTTCTCTCGTCTCTGCCTCGGCTTCTACATCCTTCTCCTCCTCCTTCTCCTCCTTATCTCCTCCTCATCTTCCTCCTCTTCCTCCCAGGTGGCAATCTCGCCCGGTCCGTTTCAAAGCGGAACAAATGAGGCAGCGACAGGAGTTTATCGCTTGGAAACTGGCGAGTGGGGGTGCCGGGCCGGGGGGTGAGGGGCGGGGCGTCGGACGACCACTATCACTACCCCCGTTACACATAAAGGGACGCCGTCCGTCTGGACGCGCCCCGCCACGCCACGCCACGCCACGCCGCCCCGGAGCACAACAAGAGTGATTTAATGCACACCGGAGCGGGGCGGGGCGGGGCGGGGCGGGGCGGGGCGCCCTGGTGAAAGGGGTGTCACCGTGCGGGGCGCACGCGTTGGGCGCGAGCCAGGGCGCCAGGGCAGTAGGCCCAAAACGACAAGCTGTAACGTCACACGCTCTGCTAGGGAAAACATTCCACTTATTTGACAGAGATTTTGTTATCCGTGGATGTCTTACTATATTTTCCGTCTAATATTCACGGTTTGCATTATGTTTTTTTCCATGCGACTCCTCGATGAAACTCGAGAGTGCCTAAGTTGAAAAGGTCTTAGTGTGCAAAACGTTTTGAAAAGACAGCAATTTTTTAAAAAATAAAAAAAAAGTTATGACTAATCAAAACGAGTCAAACACAACCTTTTGAAAGCCATATTTTCTTCAAAAAAAAAATATATAATAAAGTTATAAATAAGCTGCAAAATTAAGTGAGTCTGTCCTCTGCCCTCTGGCGCACTGTTTGTGGCAGGGTAGCAGGCGCGGGGCACGCGCAGCACGGCAATATCTCCCTGTCCCTTTACGCGCATCACGCGCTGCAAGTAAAGCAGGTGACTACGGAAATGAGCGGGCAGGAAGGGGTGCGGGCCGGACACGCGAGGGAGAGAGAGAGAGGGAGGGGGCGGGGGAGAGAGGGGCGCAGGAGAGATAGATATATTGGATGTTGGGGTGCTCCAGCCCCGCCCCGGCCGGCCGGCCGGGCCACACAGGGAGGCACGCCTTGGCTATTGCTCGGTCTGGCCTGCGCTGAGCGCCCCCGCCGCCCCCGCCGCCCCCGCTGAGCGCCCCCGCCGCCCCCGCCGCCCCCGCCGCCCCCGCCGCCCCCGCCGCCCCCGCCGCCCCCGCCGCCCCCGCCGCCCCGCGCTCAAAGGGACGGGGGTAGCTCTTTATTGATTGTATTAGGAAAAAGAGTTTCCCGGAGTAAACCATCATCTCATTCCAGACTGCCGGCCGGGCCCGGGCCGGGCGGCCGGGCCCCCTGTTGCCTAGCACCCCGTGGCGCGCAGGCGCCGCTCGGCCCGGCTCGGCCCGGCTCGGCTCGGCTCGGCCCGGCTCGGCTCGGCTCGGCTCGGCCCCTCAGACGAAAGGGAAGGAAGTGGGAACCCCTTTCCGATAAAGAAGGAATAACGATGTTATCTCCCAGGCGATGACGACTACCCCCCCCCGCCCTGTCTTCCACTACTCTTTCGATAAATTAATCACGTTGCGCACAACGGGAGGCGGCGGGAGGCACTGAGTGGTGTGTTGTCGGGAGAGGAGGGAGGAGAGGAGGGGAGAGGAGAGGAGGAGAGAGGAGAGGATGGGAGAGGAGAGGAGGGGGGAGGCCGCGGGGCTGGGCTGGGCATGGGGCTGGGCCACGTGAGATGCAGGCCCTGTTACCTCAGCGCCAGTGCTCAACTCTTGGACACTCCTTTTCACTCCAAACCGCCTCCACTCCGCTCCAATCACCCACCCCCCCCCCCCCCACCTCTCTCTCTCTCCCTGAAAAGAGCTACCGGAAAAAAAATGGCTCACGCACACGGCTCGCTCCAAGTCCAACTGCCCTTCAACTTGACGGAGCGCGTTGTAAGGCGCCAAGGCAGCAGGCAGGCAGGAGGGTCTCCTCTCTCACTCTCAACCTCTTTTGTTCTCCCTCTCTTCTCCTCGCCGCCTTTCTCTCTTCTCAGCTCAGCTCGGAAATCGTAGTAGTCTTCTCAAAGCCCTTCCTCGCTCCCCCTCCCCCATCTTCTCTCCTCGCACAATCCGCAAATTGGAACTTTAGTTCTTGATTGCCGGAGTGCGTTTCACTGCGCCACGGCGGACCGTTTTAATTTGGACGCGGCGTTGTCTCTCTCTCTCTCTCTCCGCCCCAGCACCTTCGAGCGAGCACATTCGTCACGTCGCGTCACGAAACGTCACGCGATAACGCACCGCCTGTCCCGGCCCGGCCCGGCCGGCGCGTGACACTCAGCGTGACGAGCAGCAGAGGGGGCGGAGGGGAGAATTCTCTGAACGGAAGAGCGATGACGGCGCTGCGCCACAAGATATCAGAGCCCTTTTTCAAATATACGTCAGAGTACCCGCAGGCTTAAGTAAAAGTTCTAGTGGGACGCAGAATTCTGGTGAGTGCTTAGTCACTTTTGTTGACGCTGTTTGGCACTTCTTCCCCTGGTAGTACATTTGGTTTTCCCCTGCCGCCCCGCCGCGGCCTTAGCTTCCGGTGCGCAACTCACAGCCCCGCTACGGTCGGCCGGACGTTTTGTGTGCGCGTTGCTTTCCGCTTCCGGCCCCGGTCCGGACCGGACCGCAGGCCAGGCCAGGCACCGCCGACTATAATAGCAGGAGCCGCCCCGGTCCGGCCCGGCCCGGCCCGGCCCACCAGCGGACAAAATATAACGCGGCAGGTTAGCACACTGGAATAAAAAACAGGTGGATTGTCAGTACAGGGCTTCGCAACCAAACATTCCACAACGTGTCTTTAAAAGAAAAAGAAAAATCATCGTGTGTGTTTATTCTTTTTTCTTTTTAAACCGTAGCCCTTTACCCTGTCTGTTATCCTCGGCTTTTGAGCTTTGAGCTTTAGGGCTCTAAAAACAGGAAGAGAGAGAGAGAGAGAGAGAGAGAGAGAGAGAGAGAGAGAGAGAGAGAGAGAGAGAGAGAGAGCGTGCAGACAGGGGGTTGGCTGGAGAAAGGAAAACAGAAAGGCCTGGCGGGCCCGGCGCGGCGCGGCGCGACAACAAGTGAGAAATGTAGACCGAGTGGCTGCACAATAATCATAATCATCATCATAATAACAACAATGCCCCGGGGCCCGCGGGGGCGGGGGAGGGGGGAGGGAGGCGCAAAGTTTGGGGAGGGGGCGGCGGCGAGGAGGCGCCTCGCGGTAATTCCGTACCGGGCGGTGAGAGGGAGGGGAAGGGGGGCTTTATTAATGGCTGCACTGCTGGCTGCCGGCTCCTCCCGGCCCCCCGGGCCGCCACGCCCCGCCACGCCCCGCCACGACCCGCCACGCCCCGCCACGCCCCACCACGCCGCGTGCCATGGGATAGACTTTTATGGCGCCCAGGCTGGCGTGCACCTGCCCCGTGGGGCCCCGCCCCGCCCCGCCCGGTGTATGTATTCATTGAGGGCGACGCGACGCGGGGCGGGGCGGGTGCGGTTGGGCGGGGTGGTCCTTGTGACAGCTCAGCCGAGGCGTTGGGGAGCGGCGGCGCTGCGCTAACCCAAAAAACAGTCGACGGAGGCCTAAAGGCGCGCGCGCGGGCGGCCGCCCTGCTCCGCCGTGCCCGTGAAAATGATCGTGGCTAAGTTGAAAGCGCTCCGCAGCGGCGGCGCTCCGCTGCGCTTAACTCTTTGACAGCTGCTGCCCGCCCCGCCCGCCCCGCCCCGCCCCGCCCCGCCTCGCCGCGCCGCGCTGATTGCGAGGACAAAGTGTTTGGCAGCGAGCAGTCTGCTGGCCTCTGCTCAGGGCAGGCAGACAGACGGACTCACAGACGGACGCACGGACCTATGGATGGGATCTCTGCTCTCTCCTGACGTGCCCAAGTGCTTTTGCGCCGCGCCCCGCCCCGCCCCGCCCCGCCCCGCTCAGCCCCACCGGTTAGATATCCTGGACGAAGTTTTCAAGCGTCCCCTCCCGTCCCAGATTTCTCCGCGTATACTCCCCGTACCGTACCTCGGCTCTGGCCGGGCGGAGGCGGTGGTGTCTCTGTGGTGGTGCGGTCTTAGACCGTGATGTGATGCGGCCTCTCCTCTCCTCTCTCCTGGAGCACGGCCTCGCCGCCTGTCTGTCTGTCTGTCTGTCTGTCTGTCTGTCTGTCTGTCTGTCTGTCCTGGCCCGGTCCAGCTCGCAGCAGCAGCATCAGGACTCTCCCTTTTCATCTGGCGTGGCTCCCCCCGGGGCGGGGCGGGGCGGGGCGGGCAGGACGCGGCCCGGGCCGGGCATTCCTTTGACGGACCGTTACGCCCCTCAGCGCCCCCTGGCCCGCCCCGCCCCGCCCCCACCCCACATACTGTGCCCAGCCGAGCCGGTGGGAGACGGTGCCCTGGGCCGGGCCCTGCGGTACGCTGCTGGCAGTCAGCGGGCAGGGCAGGGCAGGGCAGGGCAGGGCAGGGCAGGGCAGGGCGAGGAGAGGCGAGTCTGTTATTTGCAGTCCACCCGCCCCGCCCTGCTGCCCCGCTGCGCCCTGTCCCTGGCTATTCTCTCTGACATTAATGCGCGCCGGCTGCCCTGCCCCCGGTGTACCCGTGGCGGGGCGGGGCGGGGCGGGGCGGGGCGGGGCGGGGCGGGGCGCGCATGTTCAGTACCGTACCGTACCGGGTGTTTCACCAGAACACGACACAGGATGCGGGTGTGCCTACCCGCTCCAGCCGCAAGGCGCCGTGCGGCCCCTGAAGGTAGTCAGACCCGCAGTACTGCGATGTGTTCTCTGAAACACCCGACCCGACCCGGTACATGTACTCGTGCAGTGGGACAGGACAGACCCGGGCCGGACCAGACCGCTGGCCCTCTCCTGCCGGCCGGCGCTGTCATGACATTCCTGGCAGTCCTGGAGCCTGAGGAGGGAGAGGGAGAGAGAGACAGAGAGAGAGAGAGAGAGAGAGAGAGAGAGAGAGAGAGAGAGAGAGAGAGAGAGAGAGAGAGAGAGAGAGAGATAGGGGGATCTGGAGAGTAGCTCTGCAGGACCAGGGCCGTTACAAGCGGTTGGTACGGCAGCGTCAGCCACGGCAGAGACCTCGCATCGGTCTGTTGTTTTCCAGAGCGGCTCGGCTCGGGCCGCGCGCTGGACGCTGGAGCCTGGTAGCTGCTGGAAGGGCCACTGGAGTGAGCCCTGGAGCCGCCGCCGCCATGACGGGGCCGGGTTACTTTCGCAGAAACAGCCACATGCATGAGGGGCTCGCTAGGGGTGCCTCGTTTCGCATGCAAATTATTACCACGCATAAACCGCACAATTTCCTCGCTTCCATTAAGTTTTGGGCTCCTGTGATGACGGACAAAATAGGGACGCCGCTTCAAACGCCTACTCTGCACGGCGTAATGTGGCCCTCAAAACTGTTTGACAGCGAGGCTCTAATTAGTACGTTTCAAAAGATTTTTTTTTTAAATATATATTTTTTTAATGTACAGGAAAAGGCGTGAAAAGAGGAGAGAAGAGTATACTATAGCGTCCTCTCTCGGGAGACGTGTGCCAGCACGCACCCTGCCACCTCCTCATTCCTCTGGTCTTTATTCGATTTGCATGCGGGGGCGTGGCGGGGCGGGGCGGGGCTGGCCACGCATTGAGCAAGCCCCGCCACGCCCCGCCCCACCCCGCCACGCCCCGCCACGCCCCGCCACGCCCCGCCACGCACATCCAGGCAACACCCCCGTGCGCCTATTTAAAGCACCCCACCCTTCCCTTTCCCGTACTACAGCCCCCTGGTTCTCTCCCCATGGCGCCTAAGCGGCTTTATATCAGCTGGTGGAAAGGAACCACGGAATAGTCTAGGAAATGAGCGAGTGGCGTGGGAGGGAGTAGTGGGGGGAGTTGGGGGGAATCGGGGATGGAAACGGGAGGGAGAGTTGTGCAGCAGCAGGCTGCTGAGACGAAACAGCAACGCGAAGAGGCGGAGGAGGCGGGGGGGCGAGCACACAAAAGCAACGAGACGCACGCGTTATTCATCTGCATGCTGCTTGTTTGAACTCCGAAATGGAGAAAGTCGGCCGCGCGATGCCCCACTATAGCGGGGCGGGGTGGGGCGGGGCGGGGTGGGGTCGGCCCCTGGGTAAGGTTTGCTTTATTCTAATAGAAACCACCTTGCAGTTTGCCCGAGGGGGGCAACCTTTCCTTGCAATCATTACTGTACAGTGTACATAATACCGCTGTAATCGGCGTGCCTTTGTCCGCCAATATTTTGTCGGAAATAAATTAAACACGGAGACTTACTTATGGACGCAAAAAAATCTGGAATGTGATCCGGTTTATTCAATCTAATCCTGTTCATCCTGTGAACGGAGTACTGAAAGTAACGTCGCTACGTCGAAATGCAGTGGTTCTGCCGCGTGTGTTCTTATATACCGGGACGTTGTAGGGTCGGGCCGAGGTCTCTGGTCCGCTCCTGCTCCCCCACTACACGGCCCAGGCCCACCACCCGGACCGCCCGCCCGCTCCCCCGCCCGCTCCCCCGCCCGCTCCCCCGCCCGCTCCCCCGCCCCGCGCCCGCCGCTCCCGCATTTCCAAACGGACGGTTGGGTCAGTCGGACAGGGCGGGGTGGGGCGTGGCGGGACCGGGGTCCTTCCTGTGTGGTGATCAGCAAGTCAGTTATCTATCTAGTGCGGAGCGCTGGGGCTGCTGGGAGAGGGGAGGGACCGGGCCGGGCGGGGTGGTGGTTGTCCTTCTCTACTGCGGAAACGCATCCGTACAGCGGGCGGGGCAGGGCGGGTAGCGAAAGGGTTGACCCCCTTCCCCCCCCACTAACGACTCAAACGCCATCCACGCAACGGGTACTACCGGGGAAGCCATCGTAAGGGTCGAGATAGAGCAATGATGGGGTGGGGTTGGGTGGGGTGGGGCGGGCGCCGCGGCGGTCCTCCGAGCTGCTCGTGGCCTGTCGAGCAGCTCACTGCCAGCAGTGCCAGCCGGCAGCGCAAAGGAGTTGAGACACACACACACACACATGCACGGGTCAGCGGGGCGCGGTGCGCCGCGGGGCACATCAGAAGCCCGACCGCCCGGCCCGGGCCAGTTAGCGACCTAACCAAACTCAGACAGGACAGGGGCGTGGCGGGGCGGGGCGGGGCGGGGCGGGCCGGGAGCGTGGTGGGGTGGAGGCGGTTGGCCTGTGGAATGTTGGTGCCTTTGTAGAGCCCCGCACACAGCTGACAGCGCGCCCGGCCCGGCCCTCTCGCTCCCTTCAGCTCGCTGGTGATTGGCCCTTGCGTCAGGCCATGTGACCGCACGCCCCTTTTAAACGTAATGCAGTATATCGTGACGTAAATTCTCGGCGAGTCGGGCTGTGCGCGGTCGGTACTGGGAGGCTCCCTGGGGGAGGGGGAGGACGTGAGTTGTGCCGAAGGGGTTAAGGACTGCCCTCCCCCTCCCAGCATTTACCCCCGCCCCGCCCCGCCCCGCCCTGCCCTGCCCTTCGGCGCCCTCCCTCCTCTGGCTCTGGCCGATAGCATTGGCTGTCGGCGCCCCCCGAAATTTAATGCATTTTGCGGGCGCTGAGCGCCGGTCGGCCCTCCTTCTCGCAGGGCAGGGCAGGCTGCCGCCGGACCAGGGGGGTGGAAGGGGGCGTCTGGAAACCCCGTGCGCCTCGCGACCGCGCGGCGGCCAAGCCTGAGCGTGCAAGGGGCACGGGGCTGGAGCAGAAAGCCCGCACACGATTTAGGCACGGCCCCTACCGCCGGGGCCAGGGGGAAACAAGCAGCGGGTAATTGCAGTTGGCGGGGCGGGGCGGGGCGGGGCGGGGCCAGCACGAGGCGTGCTGCGCTATCGTACACAATATCGACACCGCTGTAAAAGCCGGCGCGGCGCGGCGCTGTATCGGGACATTCGATATTCGACTGAGCTGTGCCCGGTTGTAGTGGCCCCTACGCTCCCCTCCTGCCCGGCCCGACCCGCCGGACACTGCAGGAATGAGAAAAGGAGCTCAAGAGAGGAGGGGAGCCGGGAGGGGTGGGCCGGGGCGGGAGGGAGCCAGTCAGCCGGGGAGTTTGACGGCGGGCGCTATATTGTTGGCCCCCCTTGCTACCCCTCCTGCCTGCCCCCTATGGGGCGTCCACTAGTATTTTATTGCCTCTTGAAGAGGTGGCCGTGCCGTTCGAGAGGGCGAAGGGCTGAGGGTGGGAGGGGGGGGGTGTCTGGAGCATCCCGTTGTATTACGGCCGCTAACACCTCCAGCTGCGCGGCCCGCGGAGCGGCGGGGCGGGGCGGGGCGGGGCGGGGTGGCGCCCGCTGAGGTGGTGGCCCCCCATAGCAGACCAGTTGTTGCCCTCCCTCAGCCCTGGGGGTGGGGCGCCAGGCGGCACTACGGTAGCTTCCTCTCCCTCCCTCCCTCCCTCTCTCTCTCTCTCTCTCTCTCGCTCTCCCCAGGACGGGACGGGACGGGCCTCTCCCAGTCGCTGAGCCACGTGCAGTCCCAGCGGGATTACTGGTTCCCGCCCTGCGGCCGCATCACGCTGAGTGCACTGGTGTTTGGCGTGCGTGGCGGGGCGGGGTGGGGCGGGGCGCGGCGCGGCGCGGCGGGGTGGCCCCGGAGGCGGAGGTTCCCAGGGGCACCTCCTGCGCCCCAGCGTGCGCCTCGACCTCCCGGGCGCGGGTCACCCCGCCTGTCCCGGCTGGTCCCGGCCCGGCCCGCCAGCACGCGCCGCGGAGCCACCAGCGCCTTATCCGCGGGGCGCTCGCCAACCGCAAGGCTCTCTGCCAAAAGCTGGAAGTTCCCGCGCCGCGATCCCCACTTTAATACATCCTCCAAGTGTTTTCCTTCGGCTTCTTCTCTCACTCCTTCGGAGGAAATGAATCGCTAAGCAAAGTCAACTACCACTAACTTTTCGGTTTAGCCCCCCCCCTCCCCGCTCTTCTCGCAATCTATCTCTGCCGCCACAACAGCCAGCTTGCGTCCGAGGACCCACCAGCAGACTGTTGACCGAAGCCTGCCCCGTCCCGCCCCGCCCCGCCCCGCCCCGCCCCGCCCCGCCCCGCCCCGCCCCGCATCGCCCGGCTTCGCCTCACCCTCACCCTCACCCTCACCCCTTTCTTACCCTACCATCAAGCTCGCCTGGTTCAAGTGCAGAATGCACGTAGCAGCCGCACCGCGACAATTGAGGCGTGGGAAACGGGGGCGGTCACTAAATTATGAAAGGTCACTGGCGGAGGGGTGCGCGAGGGCGGGAGAGGGCGCGGGATTCTCTCATCCCCCCCCCCCCTCCCCCTCTGCGGCCGCGGCTTCATCGCAATGCTCTCTCCATTTGCATAACTAGGAAGGGGAATTGAATAGGGCTGGTGCTGGTGTTGGCCCTAGGCCCCCCCGCCCCCCGCCCCGCCCTGAGCCTTGCACTGAGTGAGCGAATCATTGACCGAATCCATATCGAATTTGATGAAAACAACACAGGGAGCGCGCGGAGCGTGGCGTCTCGTGTGGAGGTCCAGGCAGCCGGACACGCGGGGCGGGGCGGGGCGGGCGGGGCGGGGCGGGGCGGGGCGGGGCGGGGAGCGCCGGCGGCGGCGACGAGTGTGCGGGACTGCTGGACCGCGCCGCGCGGAACTTTCGCCTGCCGCGCTCGCCTCGCGAGGGTATATATAGGGAAAATCCCCTTCCGAACTTCGGCCGCATCGCCCAGCAGCAACTGTCGCAAAGATAGGCGGCGCGAAACTGTTTTATTTTGTTTCCATCCTTCAATTGTCTCTTATCCATCCTTCCCTGCCGCGTGCTCCTCCCGGTCACGGCCGTGTCGTGTCGTGCCGAGCAGCCGCCTCCCCTATCGCCCTCAGCTCGCGCTCGGCTCGCGTCACGAGAGCCAGACAGGAGGAGCGCGCCTTGTTTCATTTGTCGCAAACGAATTGCTTTCGTTTAATCATCGCGCTCATTTGCGCGGAGCGGCAGTGGCGGTGGCGGCAGCGCCGGGCGGGGCGGGGGGGCGGGGCGGGGCGTCGTCTGCTGCGTATCTCTCATCAGACCGCCCCGCCCCGCCCCGCCCCGCCCTCGCCTCCTCGCGCTCGCATCGCGACGACATACGCCGCCTTCATAGAGACAATTGCCCCTCGCAATGACGATGACATGTCTAATTCATGACTCTGGAGTCAGTTTTCATCTTTAGAAAATGAGCAACAAACAATTTTTTTTTTCTAAACCCGTGAATGTGCACTATTTGGTGCACGGAGTTTTTTTTTATGTGTTGACTCAAAAAAAAATTTGCAGTTGCCCGAGGCACAAGGACAGTAAAGCTGGAAAAAACGATTGTTCCACAGAAAAAAAAAATAAACAATACGCGGGTTTTGAACTACTGCCCACCTGGTGCTCTGGGCAGTGTCGGTACCGATGCCGCTACGCGGCCGGCCCAGCAGCGCACGGAGAGCATGCGTGCTGATGACACCGGGTTCGTTTCTTCGGTGACTGTGGCTTCTCGCGTAGAATGACTCCTAGTGGTCCGGCGTCAGGTACCGTGGCGTCGTAGCCGTGCCGGCATAGTCTCCGCCCGGAGAGTGGTAGAACGAAGGTTCGAATCTTAGCCAAAAATTTAATTTTTCTGAGGACAATTTGGAGTGGAATTCAAACCCCCCATTTCAACCGGCCTCCCTCGTGGAATCGCCGACGGTCTAGTGGTCTAGTGGTGCCGCGAAAGCCGTGGGGTGTCTGTGAGACTCGGCACATGGGGCCTGGTTCAAACCCAGGTAGGTTCTTCACTGGTAGCGACAGCGGGTTGCCAGGAAGTTCCGTCCCATGCCCACGACTGGTGGTCGGTCGTGGGGTCATAAGTCCTAGAATCTGGCTCCAAAAATAGCGTTTCCATGCCCTGGGGACAGGGCAGTTCGGTTAACCACCGTACGACTAAATCTGGCAGTACGGGGATCAAATCTGTCGAATTGCGCGACAGGATCGCAGTCAGAAAAGCACCGGTTCCCATAAGAACACCGAAGTTGTCTGGCTGCCACGGGGGGTAAAAGCCCTGTGCCTGGCGGGAACCGCAACCTCCTTCGGGAGGTTTACTGTCGCAAAAATTTTTCATGTTTTCACGCCACCCTTTCACTTGCAGAGCACGTACGTAAAATGTCAAGTTTTGGCTGCATAATTGCCCAACAGAGTGTTAAGCTACGCTCAGCAAATGAGTTTTGAAGCAAGGGGCATAACATATCGAAAGCTGCGGAAAAGTTTTTTGAAAAGCAGTCAAGGTGGTCCGCGGGGCCTCCTGGGCGAGGGGCGGGGGCTTCAGCAAACATTTAACGGCGGTGATGCGGTGGTCAGCAGCCATCGCCTTTATGGGAACTATCAGGGGCGCGGTGCGGGCGGCAGGAGGGAGGGGGCGTGGCAGGGCAGCAGGCAGCAGGCAGCAGGCCTGCTGCATGTTTCATTCTGTAATCAGAACTTGGGCCGCCAGAGCGGAGCAGGGCAGGGCAGGGCCGGGCAGGCCGACAGCGGCAACGGCCTCACTTCCTGCTGTTATAGCCTCTCTTATGGGCTCTCTTCACGGGGGTAAACTACTCCCTGATCCCCAGCGACGCCACGCCACGCCCCGCGTCCGGCTGTACGGCAGGGCCGGGTCGGGCCGGGCCGGGCGATACCCGGCACTCTCTGAAACCCCGCTGGTCCAGGTGTTACGTCTAATCTTCTGCTGTCCTCGATGTGGCGACAGCGAGGCTCTGCTTGAATTGTCATGGTGTGAGGACGCGCTACGCGCTACGCTCCGTGCGGTAGAGTGCTGGGTCGCTCCCTCCGCAGAGGGAAGGCCCTCACCACAGCTCAGGCAGGGCCAGCCCGTGTGTGCGCGTGAGAGAGAGAGAGAGAGAGAGAGAGAGAGAGAGAGAGAGAGAGAGAGAGAGAGAGAGAGAGAGAGAGAGAGGCAGAGAGAGTTTATCCTGCTCCAGCTGACCAGATTATGGTTAAGCAAACAAGAGAGTTTAGAAGTCCCCCACCCGCCTCCGTAGCCAAGCCCAGCCCCGCTTCACCAACAGCAACGCACATAGCCTCTGCCGAGGGGATTCGGCTGGGCGCAAATTAATTACAAGTATCGACAAAAGGATGAGAAAGGTGATGCAGGGTGGTGGGGCCGGCCAGAAGCGGGCCGGGGTCGCGTCCCGCCCCGCCAATGCAAATGAGCTGCTCCTTTCAGTTGTTTTTTTTTTTATTTCCCTTGAAATTCCATCCGTCCATCATTCCTTTTTAAGAATTGACTTTTTGTTTTGTTTTGTTTTTTGATCGCGTGGAGTGGATAATGTCTCCCCGCATCTCCTTGCAGCGATCGGATTAGAACGCCGCGTCCAACGCTGTTTCTGCAAAGGGATTCCGGAATCGAATTCAATTTACTAGCAGTCAGTCCGAACAGGCCGGCAGGGCAGGCGCCGGGCAGCGGGCCGTGTCCAGGGCGGCATCACCGCGGGTGCGCGCGCGCGCGCGAGAGAGAGAGAGAGAGAGAGAGAGAGAGAGAGAGAGAGGAGGGGGGGGGGGTAGCAGTCTGCAATTCGACACCCAGCATAGCGCATAGCACATGGCGGTGGAAATGGTAAACGAGGCCCCCAGGCCCCAGGCTTAGGCGCGCCACCTGCCCCCGCCGCTGCCCCCCCCTCCCGCCCCCCACCCGCTCATCTACATCCTCAATGTTCCTTCCCACGGCCCCCTCCCTCCTGCAGCCCTGCTGGCACAACACCATAACGCCCTCGGCGGCGTGGCTCACGAGCGAGCAGCCCAAATCTTTAAAGAGCATTGCCGTGGCATTGCCGGTGCCACGCCACGCTCCGCTCACGCTCGTCACGGCCACGCTTCGACGAGTGCATTTACCAGTCACTATATAGCGCCGCGCTCCGCCAGCAAACGAGGAGGAAAATCAGCCATCCAATATGTTTACCGCGGCGTGACTTATCGCCTGTTGTCCCGAACTCAATTTCTTTTCGTGCTCGTAGGTTTACCCCCGCCCCGCGCCCCGGCCTGCACATGGCAGAGACCCCCGCCCCCGCCGCCGCCCCCGCCGCCCCCACCGTCGTCGCCCGGCGCCCTGCTGTGAGCACTTCCTTCCACCGCGGCCCATTCGATTGCAATGGCTAGAAGGGGTTGGGGTGGGGTGGGTAGGGAGGGGGGAGGTGCTGTTGGAACTTCATTTGAATCCCCACCATCCACCTCCTCGTCCCTTCCCCACCCCGCCCCGCCCTGCCTCACAACACAACCAGCACCAGGCGGTGCAGTCGTACCGCGGGCGGGGCGGGGCGGGGCGGGGCGGGGCGGAGCGAGGTCCTCCTCTACGCACACGCTCAGTCACTGTCTTCCCTTTCTTTTTGTTTGGCGGGGGCGACGCCTCGGCTGCGACGCCGCTGCTGCTGCTGGGATTTGGTGCGCCGCGCGAAAGCACTGACAAAACAATTTACAAGAGGAGCAAAGGGTAGGGGGAGGGGAGGGGTGGGGTGCACTTCTGTCACGTAGAACCCTTGGACAAGTCTTTCTTCACACCCTCTGTGTGTGTGTGCGCGCGTGCGAGTGAGGATAGAAGCTATCGGACAGAAAGAGCACGTGTGTGTGTGCGTGTCACAGAAGGGGAGAGAGAGAGAGAGAGAGAGAGAGAGAGAGAGAGAGAGAGAGAGAGAGAGAGAGAGAGAGAGAGGCGCGAGAGCAGAGCGTGTCCGTCCTCGAGTGCCGTGTCCGTGTCCTGCGACTGAGAGTGTCTGGCATGGTGTTGCGTTGTGGCCATGTCTTGGCCAGATGCCGCGCTGCTCTCTCTCTCTCTCTCTCTCTCTCTCTCTCCCTCTCTCTCTCTCTCTCTCTCGCTCGCTCGCTCTGAGTGCCGCCCGGCCCCGGCTCCGCTGGCCAGCAGCTCTCGGCTACCCCCGCAACGTCGCCGCTGCTTACACAAACAATTTCAGGAGCTTTAGCGCTGGAGGCTGCTGGAGGCTGCTGGAGGCTGCTGGAGGCTGGACCCGGCCTAGCTTGGCCGTGCTGGACTCGCCCGCCCCGCGACCCGCCCCGGCCCGGCTCAATATCTCGGGCCACCCCTAACACAAATAGCAGCAAATGCCCCAGTCGCACTGTGCAACCTTTTCTTAAGTTTTCGCGACCTTTCCTAAATTTTCTGTTTTATATATCTTCCTTGTTTCCCGCTCTCCAACATCTCTTTCCTGTCCCAAACCTCCCCCTCCCCTCAGCACATTTCTCACCCTCACTCCCCTGTGTCCCCGGGGCCTGGCGGGGCCGGGCGGGGCCGGGCAGGGCCGGGCGGGGCGGAGGGGCGAGGTGGGGTGGTTTTGTGTGAGCCCACACACGCACACTGGCACTCCTGTCGGCGACACGGCGGACCGGACCGCATCAAGACGGTGCTGTCGGCCGGCCGGCCGGGCCCCAGGCCTCAGGCCCCAGGCCACGGGTCACACGCACACACACACGCACACAGACACCACAGGGCCGGCCGGGGCCCCTCGCGTTATATCCGCTTCTGTGGGGATGGTCTTGGCGGCTCGTGTAGTATGAGAAAGTTTACGGTCGTGTTTACGCACACGGCTGATCACAAGCAGCAGCAGCAGCAGCAGCAGCGGCACCAGCACCAGCTTGCAAACAGCGAATTTCGGCCGTCTGCGCCCGGAGGGTATGGGAGTGAGGCCAAGGCCTCGGAGCGAGTGCGGAGGCTGCTGGCTGGAGCAGCAGCAGCAGCGAGCAGAGCAAGGTCGTAGAGTTTCAATAACTGGGGTGGGGTGGCGCCCCGCCCGCCCCGCCCCGCCCCGCCCCGCCCCGCCCCGCGCGGTAGCACATGCGCCCGACATTGTCACCCACTCAATAAAAGTGCACGCCGTCTCGTCGCGACGCGCCCGCCAGGCAGCTCCGTCAAGCACGCACTGCCCAGTCAAACTTTGTACCATGCGCCAAAAAAATTGTACTCAATTTGTACTTTTGTCCTATCATAGTCATGCAGGATGATCACACCTCCCGTCCTTCTCGAAACAAACTGTGTACAAATTTGTATACATAGGACAAATTTTTATCGGCACCGGGACCGGGCGGTGCGCCAGCAGAGCAGCGAAGCGGGCGGGCACGGATGCCCGTATGCGTCCGAAAACGACAGGTGAGAGTGAGACGTTCGAACTAGAACATGGCTCGATCTCACTCTCACCTGTCGTTTTCGGACGCATACGGGCATCCGTGCCCGCCCGCTTCGCTGCTCTGTGCGCCAGGCCAGGCCAGAGCGCCTTGCACAGCGAGGGTAGGCACTCCCGGCGCGCGCGCGTGTCCGGCGGGTCTGCCTACCAGCCGGGGGCTCCGGCCTGCGCTGCCCTAGGCTGCTGCGGCAGAAGCAGGCAGAAGCTAGACAGTGGTTTTCAGCAGCTCTCTGGGGGACTCACCGGAGGTTGGCAGCGCCGTCAGGCGGGGGGCGTTGGCGGCGGCGGTGGAGGCGGTGGAGGCGGTGGCCGCCCCCGGGGCCTCGGGCGCACCGCCGGCGGGGGCCACGGGGGCGGCGATCCACAGGGCGAGACACAGCGCGGCGCAGGCGGGCATCCTCCTGGAACATGCGGGTCAGGGTCAGGCCAGCGCAACAGCTGCACAGGCGGGGCGAGGCAGGCGAGGCGAGGCGAGGCGAGGCGTCTCCGGGGAAATTATTTCTTGTTATTTTTCCTGATATTTCTCTCTCCTCCTCTCTCGCGCCGGTGCAGCGCCGGTGCACTGAGAGCGCCAGTGGGCGGGGAGGGGCGCGCGGAGGCTGGGACGCCGCCGGCAGGGCGGGCGCATGAAAAATCCATTTTTCCAGTCCCGGTGCGACGCTTAGAGCCCCACCGGGCGCCCCCTGCCTGCCTGTCAATCAATTATTCATTTTCTTCAGAGCGCACTAAGTGGCCTGGCCCAGGGCCTCGGCCCAGGCCCAGCGGAGACCGGAGCCCGCCCGGAGCCGCCGCGCCCGAGCCATCTGCAGGCCACGAGTGGGAGCGCCCCGCCCCGCCCCGCCCCGCCCCGCCCCACCTGACTGCTGCTTCGCCTTTCACTGGGTGCGCTCCCCGCCGCACTGCTCGCGCGGTGAAAGCGACTTCAACTGCAGCGTCAAAAGCAAAAGGGAGGAATACGTATAATTTCAGGCGTGACGGCGGCGGGTGAAAAGATGTCGTGTGGGTGGGCGTGGGCGCGCGGGGCGGGGCGGGGCGGGGACGCAACGACGCGGGTTACAAGTTGGCGGGTAGACGAGTCGAAACGGCAGAAAAAGGAAGAGGGAGGGACGCAGGGAGCTGCGCGGGAAAGTTGAAAAGAGGTTGGGAAAGGTGAGAGAGCGGAGTGGAGCTGAGCGCGGGCGGGGGTGGGAGCAGGGGGTGCTGTGGAGTGACTTGTGCCTTGTGTGAGGTGGGGAGGGGAGGGGCGGGGCGGGGCGGGGGCGAGCCGGGCGGGGCGGGGATGGCCTGGAAACACACTCTCCAGATCACAAATGTCGGTGACAGCCCGTACCAGCCGCGCCCAGCCCAGCCCAGCCCAGCCCCGGCGGCGAGAAAACTTGCTCTTCCCCTTTTCTGTGGCGGGGCGGGTTGGGGTTGCAGCGTCGCGGATGCTGCCCGGATGCGGTACTTGGCCTGTACGTGGCAAGGGTTTTCCGTGGGGCAAAAAAAAAACGGAGAACCGGAGAGGATATTGGAGAGGGATGCACAATATCGGGTGGGGCGGGGCGGGGCGTCGGAGAGGAGAGGACGTGTCAAGGCCTCCTAACACTGCGACCCGCCCGCAACACGCCACCTGTCAAAGTCGATCCGGAAAGCAATATTTTACTCTACACAATGTTACCAAGAATACGAAACGTAGCAGGTTCTTTTTAATTTTTTTCTATTCCTGTTTGAGGTGGGTGGGGTGCTAGAAAAAGGAAATGGAATTGAAGAGAGTATGAGAGACGGTCGTATCTTAAAATTTTGCATAAATGGAAGTCAGATGACGGTCGATGGCCGCGGCGTATGCGGTGCCCTGGACGCGCGGCCGGCGCGGTGGCATGGGGTGGGGCCAGGGTGCGGGGCGGGGCCGGGCGGGGCGGGACTTCCAATCGAACGACAAAGAGACTTACTATTCATGAGCTCGGCGCCAAATTGACAGCATATTTACCGTCGCACGTGTGTGCGCTTGTAGGGCGTGACTGTGTGTGTGTGTGTGTGTGTGCGAGCGCGCGCGTGTATGTGTGTGGCGTCACTAAATGAAAAGAGAGGAGAAGGGGGCGCACGGGCAAGTCGCGCACGGGCTTCAAAAAGAGCATTTAGGTGTGGCGGAGCGGGGCGGGGGGCGGGCTGACGTTTAAACCAGGCTGCAACACTCGATGACAGTAGAGGCGAGCGCGCCCCGCCCCGCCCCGCCCCGCCCCGCCCCGCCCCGCGCGATTCACGCAGCGATTCATCGGCTCAACTCAATTACAAGCATGCACGCGCGCAGCGGGCGCGGTGTGAACCAGGAGGCTAAAAAAAGAATGAAATAAATGAAATAAAATGATGGAATGTGGCAGGTGGTGCAGTGCGGGCGGGCCGGTGCGGGACAGAGGCACAGCTCTGCTTTATTTTCCATCTTTTTTTTCGCAGACCTTGATAAATTGACTTGACACGTGCGTCCGGAGGGAGTACTGCCGCGCACTTTTACGAGGGCGATTCTGGAAAACCGGTGTACGTACACGGAATTACTGGAGTGAAAATCCCCCCGTCGGGAAGCGGCCGTCGTGCTTTTCCCTCGGTCATTCGTTACGGCGCGTCCGCGAAATGGAAGTGTAACGCCGCGGGCTGGAGGAGGACCCTGCGGGGCGGGGCGGGGCGGGGCGGGGCGGGGCGGGGCGGGGTGGGACCAACAGGGCCTAGCTTGTGGCCTTGCTTTAAACGCCCCCGGCTCAGCCTGGCGTATCCCGGATCCCCCGCCCCGCCCCCGCCCTGCCCCCGCCCTGCCCCCGCCCTGCCCCCGCCCTGCCCCCGCCCCGCCCCCGCCGCGCCCCCAGCCCGCCGTTGCTGGCTTCACGTCGGGAAGCACTCTCTCGCTGGAAGAGAAATGATTGCCGGTGTATTACATAACCCGCTGCTCAGCTCGGCGCAGCCCGCCGTTCTAGAGAGGCAGAAAAAGTAGAGAAAGAGAGTGAGAGAGAGGGTGGGGGGGGGGGAGAGAGAGCGAGTCATCTCGTTATGTAGTAGACTCGCGGCGCGTGCCTCAAATGCTTTCGCTTTTTTTAAAGCAACCACTACTACTGCTGCGGGGACTACTTCATCCCCGAGCTGAGTGCTCACCCGCCCAGCCCCGCCCCGCCCCGCCCTGCCCCACCCCGCCCCGCCCCTCCCCGCCCCGCCCCACTCCCGAGTTGGAGCAGGGCGTTTTTCTCGTAGTTGGCTGCAGCAGGCTCTGCCACCATTGGCATGATCACATAAGCGTAGAGTTAGACTTGCCCTTGCGTTTTACAAGCTCCGCGTCGTTTCTAAAGTTCATGACTACATTTGAACTACGCCGCTCGTCTCACGAACGCAGTTTGGAAAAAAAATCAGTAATCCCAACTGATTCCCACGCATTTTCTCTTATCTCCCTTTTTTCCTCGTTTGCGAGAGAACCAATAGCGGCAGCCGGGCTCCCCCCGGGGCGTGCCGGTGGGGCGGGAGCACCTGACAGCCTGCTATCTCCACCCCGCCCCGCCCCGCCCCGCCTCGCCCCGCCTCGCCCCGCCCCGCCCCGCCCCGCCCCGCCCCGCCCCCCACAACCCGCTCGCCCATCCTATCTATTCCAGGAAGACACCCCTGCAGGTGTTTCTGACGGCAGCCCTACGAATTTCCCATCAACGGATCTGATTTTGCCTTGCCCCGACCCATAGCGTCTCACGTGCACTACGCCACGCGAAAAGGGCCTTTTGCACCTAGCAAAAAAAAAAAAAAAAATTAGAAAAGAGAGAGAGAGAGAGAGAGAGAGAGAGAGAGAGAGAGAGAGAGAGAGAGAGAGAGAGAGAGAGGGAGAGAGAGAGAGAGAGAGAGAGAGAGAGAGAGAGAGAGAGAGAGAGAGAGAATATTGAAGACAGGAGTAGAGGAAGGCAAAAGCTTTTTCTTTTCTTTTTTTTTAGCGTTTAAGGCGCAAGGACGTCGCGTGTTAACAAGTATACGCCGGATTTAAAATGTGTTTAATAGGATGCACATCCGCACGCGGGTAGGGGCAGGACAGGCTCTGTGCAGCAGTCCTGCTGCATCAACTCCACTCAGCGCCGGGAGCGCGCACCCATGCGAATGCGTGGTGGGGCGGGGCGGGGCGGGGCGGGGCGGGGCGGGGCGTGGCGGGGCGGGGCGGCACGCCCCACAGGGCCCCATTAGTCGGCGGACAAAGCCGCACCCCCCGCTGCTTTTATTCGGCGGCCGCGAGCGTTATTTGCTCATGCCGCCAAACTACTCATTAGTGGAGCAAAAGTTGAGCGGCATATGACATGAGTGTCTGGCTTCATTGTGCCCCGGGCGGGGCGGGGCGGGGCGGGGCGGGGCCGCAGGGGGGGCGCGCTGTTATAGTATGCCCGGGAATTGCGCGGCGGGAAACACAACTCAGGCAGCGTTTGGCTAAACGCAGGAGCGCCGTGGCGGCCCGGTGGGCAGTGGTTCGAAAGCCGGTCACATTTTCTCTTTTTTTGTTTTTTTTAGTCAGTCGCTGTGCTTTTTTGCAGCTGCCCTGGTTACAAGAACGGTATAGCTGGAGAAAACAATTGGTCCACAGAAAAAACAAATTAAAAGAAATAAAATTTTAAAAACACGCGGTTTTTGAACCACTGCCCACCTGGTGCTATGAGCAGTGTCGATACCAATGACGCTACGCGGCTGGCCTAGAGAGCATGCGTACTGATGATCCCGGGTTCGTCTCTTCGGTGCCTGTCGCTTCTCGCGCAGCATGCCTTCTAGTGGTCCAGCGTCTGGTACCGTGGCGTCGTAGCTGTGCCGGCACAGTGTCCGCCCGGAGAGTGGCAGAACGAAGGTTCGAATCTTAGCCAAAAATTTAATTTTTCTGAGGACAATTTGGAGTGGAATTCAAACCCCCCATTTCAACCGAGCTCCCTCGTGGAATTGCCGACGGTCTAGTGGTCTAGTGGTGCCGCGAAAGCCGTGGGGTGTCTGTGAGACTCGGCACATGGGGCCTGGTTCAAACCCAGGTAGGTTCTTCACTGGTAGCGACAGCGGGTTGCCAGGTAGTTCCGTCCCATGCCCACGACTGGTGGTCGGTCGTGGGGTCATAAGTCCTAGAATCTGGCTCCAAAAATAGCTTTTCCATGCCCTGGGGACAGGGCAGTTCGGTTAACCACCGTACGACTAAATCTGACAGTACGGGGATCAAATCTGTCGAATTGCGCGATAGGATCGCAGTCAGAAAAGCACCGGTTCCCATAAGAACACCGAAGTTGTTGGCTGCCACGGGGGGTAAAAGCCCTGTGCCTGGCGGGAACCGCAACCTCCTTCGGGAGGTTTACTGTCGCAAAAATTTTCCATGTTTTCACGCCACCCTTTCACTTGCAGAGCACGCACGTAATTTTTTAAGTTTAAGGCGGGATTGAGCTCAGCATTCACGCTGAAGGCCTGCTTGCCTGGCTCGTAGTCTAGGGGCGCACCCCTGATCCTTACTTCCGACGCCCCTGACAGTGGGCCGAGCTCATGCTGACGCGGGCGCGGGGGCCCCACATTGGCCCCACATTGGCCCCACAGTGGGCTCCCCGTTTTCCTGCGCTGACAGCAAGTCACAAGGGGATGCTGCCCCGGCCCGGCCGGACCCGGACCACCGCACACACCGACCGTGGCCGTCCGGCTCGGGTCGGGTCTGCCTTTGTTTTCCGAGTCAATTGTGCCGAGTAGCAGAAGCAGTTGCAGTAGCAGCTACTCGGCCGGCCGGCCTGGTCGGACCGCTCCGCTCCGCTCTCCAAATGCTGCTATCTCCATGGTGGGGCCATCAGAGGGGCGACAGAGCTGGGCCGGGCCGGGCCGGGCCGGGCAGGACGTTACGGTCAGGGGAACCCAAAACTCAGCCCCGCCGCGCCCCGCCGCGCCCCGCCGCGCCCCGCCGCGCCCCGCCGCTCATTCGCACATACAGCTATAAGCGATGGTCGGTTTCATTGTGCGGACCAGGCGTTATTGTGGCGCCGCCGAAACTGCCAAAGCGTCAAGCGCACGCGGCGGGGCGGGGCGGGGCGGGGATACGGGGCGGCACAAAAGGCAAGGGTAGCCCAGGGCAGCCATGAGCAATGACATTGCGCTCACGTCTTCCGGTTTCATTTTATTTTATTTACGTTCCTCATTCAACAGGGGAATTGGGAACTCCGTAGCTCCCTTTTTCTTCTTGTATAGATTTTTGTTATATAGAAACGTGAATCCTCCTTTCTCATCATCGTCGTAATCTGACGAAAGAGGAGATAAGGTACCAATAAAAGTCCACACACTGTTTTGTATTTTTCTCATTTTTTTAAAAAAGACGGACCTTTATTGGGCGCTCGCTGAAATAGGAGGTAAATTATCTGTCTACGTGCCTTTGTCTCACCCCCGTCTCTCCCCCCTCCCCGCTCTTCCCTCTGTGCAGATTTAACAGAACGTTAATCTCTGGATCTACCTGCTGGTAATGCCACGTCGCGAATGCGAACAAATGAAAAATATTGACACACAGCTGTGCAGTGCAAATAAAAAGGGAGAGGAGCAGAAAAAGGAAACACACCAACACGTCAATCATTGGGCAATTATTGAGTGAGTCGTCTGCATTAAAAAGGCTCCTCGCTTGTTTTGATTGCGGGGCGTGGGGCGCGGGGCGTGGGGTGCGGGGCGTGGGGTGCGGGGCGTGGGGTGCGGGGCGCGGGGCGGGGCGGGACGGGATGAGGGTGTGCGATATGGTGTGAAGCGGCCCGCAGCCAGCAGACGGACTCATCTTTTTAAACGACTCTCCTGCCGTGCCGTGCCGTGCCGTGCCGTGCCGTGCCGTGCCGTGTCCTGCCCCCCCGCCCCCTTTCCACCAGCCACCACTAAATCCCACCTGTTACCGGTCGGAAGCCTTTTATATCCGCGCCTGGCCAGGGCCGAGCCGTGCGGCCGGGCCCTGCCCTGCCCTTCCCTGCCGCTGCCCGGCTCGGCCCGGCGCAGTCTGGTCAAATTGTCAAACTGTCAAGCGTACGTTGCTCTCTACGCTGTGGAACATGACCGCGTGATAGGTGTACACGTCATTACGTTATTTTTTGTTTTATTTATTTAGAAAAAAAGAGGGGAGAAGTTTATTCAGGCGTCGTCCAAGGATTACAACTAGAAACATACTCAGAAAGAAAATAAAAGGCCCAGGCAGGCTGTGAGCGGGGCGGGGCCATCGGCGAGCCTGTCCTGTCAGCGTCAGCACCACGTACCCTTAGGCTGCTGCGGCGGCGGTCGAGGCGTGCGTTGTTCCGTTCGGTCCGGCGTTGGCCTGGGGCCCCATGCCGCCCCGCGCCGCGCCCGCGGCTGCCCGCCTCGCCTCGCCTCGCTCAGACTCAGTAGTTCCGGCGGCGGGAAACTTTGAACGAACAGCAGCGCGAACAACAGCAACAACTTTGTGCGTCGGTCCGAGGCATGAGTACGCGTTGCGGTGCGCGGCTGGGCTGGGCTTGGCTGGCGTGGTGCGGTGCGGGGGCCCGCTGTGCTCCACTCACGCGGGGAGGCTGGCGCTGCGCGGCGCGGCGCTGCGCGGCGTGGGCCCGGAGGGGTGGCGCCTAGCTGCCTGCCTGCCTGCCTGGTCGCGGGCGCACGTCCTGCGCGCAGCGAGACTCGACTGCGACTGAGAGCAGAGCGGGGCGTCGCTCCGCACCGGGCCGGGCACAGGGAACGACACGGACACGGCACGGAGCCACGAGGAAATCTGACATCACGTGCAGCGGCTGCAGGGGGAGGCAGGGCCGAGGAATCATTTCGACTACAGGTATGTGCGCCGCCACAGGTGAGCGCGTGTGTGTGTGTGAATGCATCACGAGCGTGCGCGCGCGCGTGTGTGTGTGTGTGTGTGTGTGTTTTCATCCCTGGGATTCCCTAGCTGCTCCCGCGGCCTCCACGCGCTCGTGTGTTTGTATGAGCGCTCGCTTCGTTCCACCTGGAAAATCAAGGCGGACGACTCTCGCACTGCTTCAAACGACATTTTCCGCGTCGCCCCCCCCCCCTCCCCCTGCCCCACCCTGCCCCGCCCCGCCCCGCCCCGCCGCACAGCCATCACCTCAAACAAACTTTTCAAATTGGCGTGTGCGCATGGGTGGATCTCTCGATCACGGCGGCATATTCACCAATACTCACGGTAGCTGTCAAACACATTTTCCCGGGCAAAAAAGTTTTTATCCTAGGTGTAAATCGTGTAAATGCGGCATCATGTTATTCCAGCCCGGCTACTGATACGTCTGTTAATATGGACGGCTTCGATGTAGTAGGTATACCGACGGATTACTTGAGCGCCACGTTTGAAAAGCGCGCGCCAAACAGTTGACGGCTGCGCGCGCGCCTACGCCGGGCAGAGGACGCGGCAACGCCGCGCTTCTCCTTGTTTCCGGTGCCGCGCCTGGCCTGCTCTCTCTGCCCGAGAGAAATATCGAAAAAAGCCTCGCGAGAGATCGACCTGGAGACACGCAGACGTAGAGAAGTGAAAATGGCGTCGGTAAACAACTCCGTTGTGATGTTTCTGTTTTGAATGTTTTCGTTTAATGTAATTAATGTGACGGGCATTTGTACTGTCTACGCGTAGAAGATGAATAATACACATCACAATGATACTTTTAACATAAGTGGTACGTATCTAGATCTTTAGAAATGCCGATTTGCTCGGTATGTAGGCTACGCGTACCTTTATGTGAAGGAGAGAGTTCCTTTTTTTATTGTCATTAACTACCTTAGGAGAATGATATTTCCCTTGATACTGGTTTTTGTGGCGTTCATATAGTTAGGGCAACTGTTTGTAATTCATAGCTTTCCATGTGAATCACTAAGCTCGTCTACAAAATTTCGTAAATGCGAAACGTCAATGTTATTGTCTGTCCGTTTAACCTCACAACCCTATCATAATTAAAGGTTTACCTGTTTTAACCAAGTAGTTGTAAATTTATGGCCCAAACACCAAAACCAGAATTATTCTCATTCTTATTTTCATTCTATAGCACTGTAATATATTTTCTTTTCCTGGCTATAGTAGATCAATACTGTTCATTTATTTTCATTGTCGCTTGTATATGACTCATACTTCTTTTGTCACCAATATTTATCTGTTTATTCTATATAAGCTACTTGGTAGTAGCTTACTACGTTTTATTTCATGACTAATATGAAGTTTCCCTCTTTAAATGTGTGTTGGAGACATTCCAAATATATTTGGTCTCAAACCCATTTATTTCGTGTTGTGACTTATTATTATTATTATTAGTTATTCATCGTCTTACAGATCTTACGGCTGAGCAGCAGAAGATGCTAATTGACATTCGGCATCGCAAATCTGAACTGCTGCTTGAAATACAAGTGAGTATTGAATCCAACAAAACTTAATTCCATAATCTGAGTTAGCTGAGAAAGGAAATTTTTACCTGGGTTCTAAGCAACTTAGTGAGGGATGCTACTGCAAGAAAGAAAATCACCCCAAAAAGTACTTTATTCAACGTATATTAGCCCTCTCTGCGATACACTGGTCAATGTGACGGGATTTATGACATGTGTAAATGTTCGCCTAAACTTTTAAGAGTACTACACTCTATAAAACTCAATTGTCATCGCTGCGAATTTTATATCAGGGACTGTTACTGCCATTGAAACAAATATTTTTCCTCTGGTTTGCTGAACCACAACCACAGCCACTAGCTGGTAACATTCTAGTTATCCTGGGGCTCGGACACGCACGTGAATGTATCCTGTATCGTGCCCGTCTCGCCGGGGCCTAGAGATTTTATCGGCGGCAGGTGCACATGCACGCACACACATCTTCCTGTGCAATGCGAGTGTGGCCTGCGCCTGACCCCTTTCTGTGTGCAAAGTGAGGGGGGAGGGGAGGGGTGGTGGGCGAACCACCTCGGCGGCTCGGTGCGGCGTGGCGCGGCGGGGACTTCAAACTCAAGCGTGTCCGGGACGGGAAGGAGAGACGGGAAGGGGGGGGGGGTGCATTTCCTAGAGAGTGCCGGCGTGGCCTCGCGTTGCGGCGCGGCGCGGCGGCCGCGTCTCCGTGCGTTCCCTCCTCGTCTTGCGGCGAAGGCCAAATATTGACTCGTTCGACCTGATCCTGGTCGAGCGTCGAGGTGAGTGCGGCGGGGCGGGGCGGGGCGTGCCGCGGTCCACACCCAGAGCACACGGCCCCCACCCCGCAAGCACTGTATGCTCTAAATACATGCTCACATCGCTTAGCGCGTCGCGTCCGGCCGAGCCGCGCCGCGCCGGCCCCTGTGTGCCAGCCCGGTGTGGGTCATGGCGAGGCGCGGGACGGGACGCGCCGTCGTGTCGTGTCGCCGCGTGAACGCTACCGTCCGCATCTCGTACAGATTAAAGTGAATTGACGCGTTGTCTGAACTGAACTCGAAACCGCTGGCTAGTCTGTCTAGTCTAGGCAGGCTGCGGGTGTTTTCTCTGCCGAGGCTGCCGTGCTTAGACTGGCCATGGCGGAGGAGAGAGCAAGAGGGCAATTCCTGCGGCGTGGATGTGGTGGGGGGCACTACGCACATTCCTAGCGCCCGGCCCCGCCCCGCCCCGCCCCGCCCCGCCCTGCTGTACGGCGTGCAGTATGCACCGACCTTTGCCTGGTACCTGTCTGTGTCCTGGCGGTACCGCCTGTCAGCACGTCTGGTGTCTGGGAGGAAGGCGTCGGAAAAGACGCAAATGCGAGTAGTGCGTGGGAGCGGGCGGAGGCGGGTGCGTGCGTGTGTTTACCTTAGGAGGGGGCTGGGGGCGCAGAGGGACCCGGCGAGGGTGTGGTTCGGGGGAGGGAGGGCCTTACGGAGGAAAAGCAAAACAATGCTGTGAGAATGCCCATATGGTGCGGAGCGGGGATGGGTGGGTGGTCGCCCGGCCCCGTGGAAAAGAGGAGGAGAGCTGCGCTGACCAAGAAGAAGAAGGGCTGTGGTTGGGTTTGTAGCGAGCGGCGCGGCGTGGTGGAGCAACGGCGGCGCGTTTGTTTACCGGAGGGGCTTTGGGGCTTTTCTACGGCCCGCCGCGCCCCGCCCCGACCGCGTGCTTCCTGGAGTGCCCGCCCCGCCCGTGGAGTGCCGCACCGTGTACCGATACGGCGGGCCCGCCAGGAGGGGCGTATCTCTCCGCTGACCTCCTGTCACCTGGCCCGCGCCGTGGCGGGTGGGGCGGGGCGGGGCACGCAGCACGCGCGCGCCGCGGCCCTCCTGGTTCGCCGTGAGCTTGGCCTTTTCGCGAGTCATATTCTGGCCGTTGAACTCGCGCTGCCATGGAGCGGCGGCGGTGGTGCGGCATGGAGGTTCGCCTTGGCGGGGCGGGGTGGGGCGGGCCTGGCCAGGCCAGGAGGGACGCCCATGGTCTCTACCGGCGGCGGTGCCTGGCGGCGGGCCAAAGAGCCTCGTATATCAGGTCGGCTACGCCCCCGCACCGCCCCCGCACAGCCCCCGCGCAACGTGTTTGTAAACATGAAACGGGTCAAATTTTAAAGGTCCAGGAAGCAGGTGTTCTGTGGTGGATTGCCGGGCCGGGTCAGGGATGCTGAGGTGAGGCGGGGTGGGGCGGGGGCTGCGGTAAGTGGCACACACACGCGCCGTGCTCCCGCCCCGCCCTGCCCGGGGCGTTCTGAGGTGAGTTCAGCGTCCTGGTGGCGCCCGGCCCGGCTCCGTCTGGGCCTTGTCCGCGTCCCTCCGGGCCCCGGCATGGCACCGGCGCGCCCCGCCCCGCCCCGCCTCGCGGGTTCAATTTATCGCGCGTCGTTATGCTATCTGCGGGTAGCGTAGCCGGGCCGGGCTCCGTCGTCGGCGACCTGGCTGGCATCGGGACGCTGCTGGTGGCGCCGTAGCTCACCCCGTCCCCGTCCGTCCCTTCCCCGCGGGCTGACCTTCCCCCTCTGCCGGCGGGGTGGGACGGGACGGGGAGCGGCTCGCGGGGGGCGTTGTGGTAGGTCAGGGCGCCTCAGATTGGCTCGCGCGGCCCGCCCCCCGCCTAGCCCCCCGCGCCTCACCCGGCACCACCCCGACTGCTGTCCGGCCCGGCTGTCTGACCGCTGCACGCGCCAATCCAATCAGGGCGCAAAAACGTTTTACGACCCGGAACCGGATTGGAATTTTTTTGGGGTCCGTCGAGACAACGCTGGCTGTCCGTCCGGCTGGGCGGGCGCCGCGGGCGCCGCGTTGCAGAAGCCTTTGCTTACCCGGTCGGTGCTGCGCTTGGCGAGTGGTGCCTGCCTCTGCCGCTTGCTTGCTCCGATGTTGGTTTTACTGTACCCCGCCCCGCCCCGCCCCGCCACGCCCCGCCACGCCCCGCCACGCCCCGCCACGCGCGCAGACACTCGCTCGTTTTGTCACTCTTGCCCGCCGCTGGACCTCGCCGCCGACACTGTCCTCTCTCCTCTATTTTGGTCCCGGCGCTTGCCAAAGCTGCGCGCCAAAACTCCTCTCTCCCCGCCCCGCCCCAATCCCCTGCCGCCGCCGGCCCGGCGTCCTGCTCGCCAAAGCCCTGTCCTGTCTCAGGCGAGGGCCCGGCCCAGGGCTCCCTGCCGGGTGGGCCCCGTCTCCTCGCGCTTAGCGCCGGCTGGCCGGGGCGCCAGGGCGCCCGTGGCGGAGCGCTGTCCGTGGTGACGAGGAGTGTCGTGGCGGCGGTGCGGTCCCCTCATCTCCCCGGCGTGACTCGTACCACAACGCGTTGCGTTTCTCAGAACCGCGAGGCGCCGCGCCGCACCCTGTCCGTATCGTCGGCGAGGTCCTCGGGGTCCGCTCCATTGCTGCTGTGACTGTGACCCGCGGTGTGCGTAACGAACGGCCGCGTGACGGTCTGCGTGACGGTCTCGTGACGGTCTGCGTGACGGCTGTCCTGTCCACCTGTCCTGGCGTGACGTAACTTATTGAACGCACGCGCTGCTGGCGGAAGAGGAGAGCACGCCTCCAGGTGATCGCCTCGCCTGTATCGTGCTGGGGTCGGGTCGGGTCGGGGCCTAACTCCGTCGTTGAAGAGAGAGATTCGTGGGGCGAGCGGCTGGCGGAGGCCCCCCGGAGGGGGCGGGGGGGGGGGGGGTCTGGGCCCCAGCCCCGCCGCGCCGCGCCGGCCGGGCAGCCGGGCTGGCAGTCAGTCGAGCTTGAGACGCGAAGCGGCGCGGGTCGGTCGGTGTTGGGCGCGACGTGACGCGGAGTGGAGCGTGCTGGCACGCGGCTAGCCGCTGTCCTCAGGACTTATCTACTCGAAAGCGCTTACCCGTTGGCTGCGCCTCGCGGCTGTCAGTGTGTGTGTGCCGCTGACTCAAGCGGCCTTCTGAAGACGACCCCTTCGCCGCACCACCGCGGCCTCTGATATACGATGCTGGCCGTTGACCCAACAAGATTGGCGACGCATCAGAGGTTGGACACGTGCATAGTGGATATGTGTTGCACAACCGTCGCTCGGTGCTCGTGTGTGTGTGTGAGTGTGTGAGTGAATTCAAAAGAGAAAGAATGTGTGTGTTTAATGGAAGGACGTTTGAACACTCGCTCGCTCCCCGTTTGTTGTCAACAGAGACCTCGCTATTAACGAGGCTTTGGAAAAGTCCGTCCCCTTCAGACTCGCGTAATTCGCGTCAATTATTTCTGCGCGGCGCGCCGGTCCGGTCCGGTCCGGCGGTCCCGGCCGGCCGTGTGCCTGCGAGCGAGAGAGACGCAGCTAGAGGGGAGGTACAGTACAGTGTCGGCGCGGAGCCGAGCGGAGTTTCCCGTGTGAGCCTCGAGGAGAGTGTGAGAGAGACGCCCGTCTCGGCGCCAAGGTGAGACAGGTGAAGCGAGGCCCGGCCGGCAGCCCGACCCGACCCTGTCTTCTCCTCTCCACTCAGCTGCCTCTCGACTCGACTGACGACTTGATTTCGACGAATTGCCAACTTACTTGCGGTGCCCGCGTCGCGTCGGGCGCGCCATGAGACCCATGAGTGTCATCGTGACACTGTCATGGGCGCTGCGCTCAAAGTCTGCGTCCGCGCGCGCCCAAGCCGGTGCCTCGCCTAGCTCGCCCTGCTCCAATGCTCACGCTCCGCCCCTATGCTCGAAATTAATGGGACTTCCCTGCCCGCCTTCTCGTCTCGCGCCACTCCGGTATCTCTCTCTCTCTCTCTCTCTCTCTCTCTCTCTCTCTCTCTCTCTCTCTCTCTCTCTCTCTCTCTCTCTCTCTCTCTCTCTCTCTCTCTCTCCTCGTCCGGCACGCGCCAACTCCTTTCGGTAACATAAAGTTTTCGTGCTGAGTAAAGCGAGACGTGAGGAGGAGGTTCTTTGCTGGAATCCTATCAGGGCGATAGCGGCGTGGCGCGGCGCGGCGCGGCGCCCCCATGGCGTCCCGGCCCGGGCCGTGTTAGTTGGGAACACTGCTAATTACTGTGCGGGCCCCGCCCCGCCCCGCCCCGCCTCGCGCGAGTGGCGAGCCGAGAGTGGTGGAGTGGAAGTCGAGTGTACTTTGCACCGGGGCGGGGCGGGGTGGGGCGCCCCACGTGGTGGCCGAGCAGCCAGGTGAAATGGTCGTTTTGTTTGTTTGGGTGACGCGTGGTGGTGCTTGGGTCCCTCTCTGTCTCAGCTCCCTCTCTCCGTGGCACTCTGCTGCTGCGTCCGATGCTCTAATTTTGAATGGTATAGTGGATGTGAAGGAGGTGGCTCAGACCTAGTCTGCTTTGCTCCCTCTCTCTCTCTCTCCGTCTAGTCCACCTCTTGACCGCGCCGAGGGTGTGCACGTCCTTCTTAGGGTGCCCCGGGTGCACGCCCAGCCCAGACACCCCGCGGCCCGCCCCGCCGCACCCCGCCCCACCACACGTGTGTGCGCTAATGATATGCCTGTCCTGTCTGCCTGGCTGTATACTTCTGCAATTAAAACAGACTGGGCGCTCCGCTCGACCTAAAACGCGGCAGAGTCATGAATGACGTCCACCATGCTGCTGCTCCAGGAACGGGGCGCGGGGCGGGGCTGGGCGGGGCGATAGAGTCCTATAAACATCTAGGACTCTAGCCGGGCCGGGCGCTGCTTCCTAGTATCGGGTTTGTCGCTTCCCCGCGAACGGGAAACAATAAATGTGCCCCTTCCTCAATAACGAAATGAAGTAACGGGCGCATTTTTGTATTTGTTTGTTGTGCCCAGCTGGGGCGGCCCGGCCGGCCGGGCTCTCACGTCACCGTGACAGTGTCAGCTAGTTTGATTTGCACCTCGCGGCGGCGAGGGCGGGCCCGGGCCACCGGCGCCCAGGCAAGGGTATTGGTAGGCGGCGCCGTTTAGACGTCACTCAGCGTCACCGTCACCGTCACCACCGCCGCGGCGATATGTCACGTTACTGTCCCGTCAATATTATCCCCCCTCCGTCCCCCATCAAAATTTTTGTTTGCCGCGACGGTGTTCTGATCTCCGTGATAAGACGGGCGGGGCGCGGCGGCCATGTGACGTCAGTGCGACCCCCCGCTCCGCCCGGGCCCGTAATACGCTGATGGCGTGTGTCGTCTGCTGTCCTGGGGCGGGGCGGGGCGGGGCGGGGGGCTGACCGTGGGGAGGTAAGCGATGGGTGGCGCTCAGCCGGCTCGAGCAGGTTTCGGGCCGGCCGCTTCGCCGTTCCTGCCGTTCCCGTGTCTGCCCATGTGTGAGCGTGTAGGGCAGGGCTGATCCTGCCCCGCCCTTTCGCCAATACTGTGCCCTTCACATGTGTGTCGGCGGAGTTCGACCGGCCCGGCCCGGCCCGGCCTGGCGGTGTCGGGGGTGTCCACGCAGGGTGTGCCGCTGCACGTGAGGCGGGGCGGGGCGGGGCGGGGCGCGCTGACAGCTCCTGCCCTGCTCTGCCCTGCCGCTAACTGGATTTGCTGATGGTCATGCGCCCCCCACGTCACGTGACCACGGCGGCCTCAACAGGCGCGGCGCGGCGCGGCGCGGCGGGGCAAACAGTAGCAGGCGAACGGAAACTATGTTTGTTTGTGTGCTCGCGTAGGGGGCGGAGCGGATTGGGGCGGGGCGGGGCGGGGCGGGGCGGGGCGGGGAGGTCCTCGGGGGCCCTCCGGCGGCGCGGACAGGACGAGGCCGATGACCGTGGCGGTGGCACTCGGTTCGGCACCCGCAGGGCCCCGTCCCCATGTCGACCTGACCCCCTGTATCCCTACCGCCCGCGCCTCAGGGTGTACTATGTAACTCGTATGGGATGTCTGGAGCACGGCGGGGCGGGGCGGGGCGGGGCAGGTGTTTTTACCGGGTTTCACTCGCGGTCCCCTCTGGTAGCTCCCTCTGGTTCTATCCTGTTTTTGTCCAGTCAAGGTCACCGGCCAAAACAGGCCGGACCGCTCCGCTAGTCTGCTGGTACAGCGGGACTTGGGCGGGGCTCTGGCTGCTGGTCTGGCTGTTGTTTGTTGTTGTCGATCAGTAGCCTGGTGGTGGCGCCTCAGTGCGAGCGCGACTGGGGCGCTGAGATTCACAATGCTCGTGTTGTGGCTGGGCGCGGGCGGGGCGGGGTGGGGTGGGGCGGGGCGGGGGCGGCCGCTGGGCAGGGGACAGCCCTCGGCGGGGGAGATCGGGTTGCGTGTGACCGACAACCGGCCCCGCCGCGCGCCGCTTGAATCCTATCACCTGATGAGACGGGACGCCTGCCCACCGCGGTGATCGATACGCCCCTGCTGTGTGTGTGTGAGCTCCCACCTGCCCGACGCAGAAACCAATCTTTAATTATTTTTTTTTTGCACTACAAGAGGGCTTGCGTACACATCTGACGGCAGCCGCGCCTCGCCGGTAGGCAACCGTCACACCCGCGTGCTGTGCGGTACGGTATCCTATGCGAAGTGCAGGCGTTTCCCCTGGCATGGCGCTGGTCCCGCTCGGCGCATGCTGCCCGGGCGGGGCCGGGCGGGGCCGGGCGGGGCCGCTGCGCTGCTGCGGGCAGCACGACCAGGCGCAGGCGCATGGTGGAAGCCGATGCCGATCCCCCCTGTCCTGTCGCGTTGCTTCCCGTCCCGTCCCGTCCACCTTTCTCCGAGTGAGAGTGGCCGCCGTCCTGTCCTGTCACGTCCTCACTGCAAGGCTACTTGCAGCAGGCGCGGGCTTCTCTCGGGCGGGCGGGGGCGGCGCGGGGGCGGCGCGGGGGCGGCGCGGGGGCGGCGCGGCCCAGAATGCAGCGCGCGCCGGCACCGCGGCGGTGCGTGCAGTCGCGTGCAGCAGACGTCGTTTCGCAGGGCGTGGCCGGGTCAGGCCGGCCCCTCCGCCCCCACCTCATTCATTGGCTTAGTCAGGAGGAGGCGGGCGGGCTCACGCGTGAGTCAGGCCCGCGCCCGCGCCACCAAGTGGTGATCAGCCTGACCTGGCCTCTGGTCACGTGACCCGGCCGCCCTGGCCTGGCCTGCGAGGGACTCGCTCTCCACGGCCCTCTGTCGAGCGGGAGCAGGCGCAGAGTCGCGACGCGGAAAGGGAAGGAGGGTCATTGCGATATGAGCCACTTGCTGTATGGGCGGGGCGGGGCGGGGCGGCCCACACACTGGTGAATGGCTGAGCATCCCGAGCTGCCACCGGCGCGGCGCGGCGGGCACGGCGCGGGGGACAACTGAGCGCGAATGAATGGGAGAGTGAGTGAGTGAATGGGCCAGCGCTGTGGGGCCCGGCCGGCCCGGCTGGAGCCCCCGCGGCCCGCCACACTGCAGCGGGACCATAAATAGAAGAACTGGGCGTTGGAGCAGCGGGGTGGCCGGGAGGGCGGCGCGGGGTGGGGCGGGGCGGGTGATTCAAGAAGCCGTGTGGCCGGGCGGGGCGGGGGGCGGGCCCCTCTTCGATCAATTGACCCTGATCACCCCCTGAGCCCTTGCTCGGCGGCGCGGCGGCCACTGTAAGGGCCTCGCCTCGGTGCGGGCGGGGCCTCGAGAAGGGCATGGGCGGCGGTCTTCCCCGTTGGGGCCGCCCCGCCCCGCCCCGCCCCGCCCCGCCCCGCCCCGCCCCGCCCCGCGCCGCCCCGCCCTGGGCCCCGGGGGACCCAATGACGTTAAAGGGCTGAAGTGGGTGGGGAGGTGAAGGGTAGGGAGGTCGACCGTCCCGGATCCGCGAAATGGGATGGATGGGGAAGGAGAAGCGGAGCCGACACCCTCCGCCCCGGCCGGGCTGTCAGAGTAGCGCAGCTCGCTGGAAAAGGGTTATTTCGGCTAGTGCTGCGCGGCTGGGCGGGGCGGGGTGGGGCGGGGCGGGGACTTGCGCTGCGGATGGCGCCGGCCCGGCCCGGCCCGGGCGGGCCCTCCCCCCTGGCAAAGTGACAGGTGTGGGTGCGGCTGGTGCGCGTCGTCTGCTTGTCGTCTGCTGCGGCTGCGCTGCCTGCCAGCCCTGCGGTGACACATGCGGGCGGGGCGGCTCGCATGAGTCACGCCCGCGCTGCCGTCCCAGCGGCTTCCTGGAGCAGCAGAACTAGTCGGCCCGCTGCTGCTGGTCGTTGTGTGGTGTTGTCGCCTCGCAGCGCGCAGCCAGCTGACTTGACTGGCCTCTCAGGGTCGCCCCGCCCGTCCCCGCCGCGCTGCGCTGCTCTGCTCGTGCTCTTTAAACCAACCGGTATTCGAACCCGCGCCCGCCCGGGCCAGGCCCAGCCCAGCTGTGGCTCAGAGGACCCCGCCCTGCTGCTGCGGGGATCAGCTCCCTGACAATGTATCGGCCCCGTTTGGTGGTCTCCTCTCTCTCTCTCTGGGCTGGGCTGAGCTGCTGCAGGGCGTGGCGGGCGGAGCTTGCGGCCGGGACCGGGACAGGTCCACTTGGGGAGCACCCCACCGCACCCCGCCCCGCCACCCCGCCGCCTCGTCAGTACTGCCTCGCCCGGCGAACGCGCAAACAGGTTTGCGAACATGATGCTGGAATTCGACCTTGCCGAGTCTTGCCCCCGGGCCTGGCTGGTCCGGGCGGGGCGCATCCCGTCGGTCCTCCCCGAGGCCTCCCCCGTGCCGGCCGGCCGGCCGGGCCGAGGAGGAGCGGAGTGAGCCCGCTGTCCGTGACGCGTGACACGTGACACGGCACGGCCGTGCGCAGTGTAGCGGCAGTACAGCCCATTGGGATGCGCCCCGCCACGCCCCGGTGCCCAGCCGGGCGCGACGCGACCCGCAGCAGGGGCGTAAGTCGCCTTGCGTCACTCGGCGGGGCGGGGCGGGGCGGGGGCTTCGTCACGGATGGCCAGAGCCGTGTGGGCCCCGCGCGGTCGGGCGGGGCGGTGGTCCTGTGCCTGTGTTCCACAGCGGTGTCGTATCCTAGTTGTTCCTGCGTTCGCCACTTGGTCGATATCCGCGGATTCTTGTCTTTTTTTGTCGCGGGTCGCGGGGCGCCCCACGGCCTACACGGCTCGTACACGCCCGGCGCTGGTGTCTGGCGCGTGGCACGCCGCCCCGCCCCGCCTGCTCCTGTCCGCGGGCCATCTGTTTGGCGCCGGTTCAAGGCGGCCCTCCCTCTGCACCTCCTCACACACACACACACATACACACATACACACTCACTCTAACGCCAAGGCTGGCGTTTGGAAACACTCAGCAACTCGTTAAACTTGAACAGAAAAGAAATACCCGGCCCGCGGCCGTGTATAAACTTTGCTGATCACTTGAAGACGGGGGTAGGGGCCGGCCGGCCGCAGCGCAGGGGGCGGGCAGGGGCAGAGGCAGGGGCGGGCAGGCCCGCAGCACTGTTCGGTGTGTTCTGAGCCTGCGCGCCGCGCCGGCCAGGCCGGACCTTCGCACTCGGCATTTGACTCGCACGGTACGTGCGCCGTCTTGAACTACCGCGCACCACCGCCGCACCCCACCACGCCCCGCCTCACCCCACCTCACCTGACCACACCTCGCCGGGGTGGGGTGGGGTGGGGTGGACTGGACGCCCGGTCGGCGGAGAGAGAGAGAATCGGTAGGAATGCGTGACGTCACTTTATGCGTCGTCCGACCTTTTAATGCCAGCACAGGGCCGCGCTAGGAGGTCACGCTAGGTCACGGTAGCAACGGACCGGGAAAATGACAAACGACGCCCAGCGGAGTATTGGGCGGTGGATGGGGCGGGGCGCGAGGGCGAGGCGGGATTTTGAACTGCTGGCCCGTGCGGGGCGGGGCGACGCGGGGCGGGGCGGGGCGGGGCGGGGCGGGGCGGGGCGTGGGGCGTGGCGGGCTGTCGGGGCTAATCGGCGGCCGCGCGAGCAGCGCTACAGGCAATGTGTGTGTGTGTAAGGCAGCCTTGGCAGCTGAACGTTTTTTTCAGTGGGCTCCTCCTCCTTCTTCTCCTCTTCTTCTCTAAGACCCGCTGTGTGTGCGCGAGCGCCTCACTGCCGCATTGTCTCACAGCGACTGCCAAATAGCAAAAAAATGCGGCGCGCTGTTCGGTTTTGTCCTGCTCACGTGAGGAGCCGCGCGCCGCGCCGGGCTAAATGTGAGTCTGCAAACGAAAAAGGACAAGAGAGCGAGTGTGGCGTGACGTGCGTCACAGGTGCTCGGCTCGGCTCGGCTCGGCTCGGCTCAGCCGGGCCGGGCGGGGAGTGAGTGGTATGGGTAACTACACCTTGTCGGAGAGCCGAGCGCAGCGCAGCGCAGTCAACATAAGCTCCCTGTTTAGGCGTGTGAGTCCAAGTGAAGTGCTCCCTCCCGCCGGTGGCATGTACATGTAATACAGTGCCCCCTCCCCGCCCCGTGGGCTTCTCCTCTCCTCCCCCCTCCTCTCCTCTCCCCTCCTCTCCTCCTCTCCCCTCCTCCGCGCTGCCTGCATTCCTCAGTAATCTCCCGCGTGCTCTGATTGCTAAAACTCGTTCCCGCGCGGGCCGGGCCAGGCAGGCAGGCAGCCGGTGCCTTTTCGCCGACTGGCACCGCGCGGGGCGGGGCAGGGCGCGGCGGGGCGGACCAGCAGCGTGGGCCCCGCGGTGCGGAAGGGCCGTGCCCTGCGGCCGCGAGCGCCCGGCCCGGGCCGCCCGCCTACGACCACGCTGCTCAGGACACGGCCGTGAGCAAACAACGCGCTCCGAATAATTATCACTCTCATCATCTCCATCACTAGCATCTCGGGCGGAGCTCGTCATAGTGTGTGATGAGTGGGAGCGAGACGGGCTACACGCGCGGCCGCGCCGCGGTCCCGCCCCGCCCGCGAGTGGGAGTGAGACAGCGCGCGGCGTGGCGTGGCGTGGCGCGCTGGAGCGTGAGGCCGATCGGAATGCGATCCCCAGCAGCCCCGCCCCGCCCCGCCCCGCCCCGCCCCGCCCCGCCCGACCGCTCCGCGAGTGGCAAGCTGGAAAACGGTCCGCGAGCCCAGAGGCTGGGGCAGGCAGGGGCACGCGCACCGCTGCTGCTGCTGCTTGTCGTTTGATTTTTATTTTCATCGTCTTTCTCCATCGGGAGGAATTTCATTTAATAAAATATATATAAAGAGTACGTAAAAAAAATATTTGACTGCATTTTTCGGCGTCGAGGTGGCCGCGGTGGTGCGCCGCGCCGCGGCCGCGCTCCGACCCGCAAGGTGCGGGGGTCGATACACACTTGTGTTCGCAGTGCGTCATTACCGGCGGGGCGCGCGGAGGCCGCAATTACAACGGGGAAAAGTAGAGCCGGAAGTACGACAATCGCGCGCGATTTATATTTATGAAAAGTCGCGGTGGGCGGGGCGGGGCGGGGCGGCTGCGGTATCACAACGTGTGGATTACCGTTGTTCCGTTTGGTTCTGCGGCTTTTGCCGCCGGGCCGGGCCTGGCCGGGCCTGGCCGGCTAGTTGTCGTGTATAGATATTGGAGATGTTACTGGCGGCCGCCTGCCGCTTCGTCTGTCCACTTGTGATGCCGCGGGGGGCAATACAGATACAGGCGCCCCGGCTGGGCTGGGCCGGGCCGGGCCCCCGCGGCGTCGCCGATAGCCTAATGGTGGTTCTACAGGGCCTCTACCGCCCCTGCACGCCATGGGCCCGTCTGGCAGTGACGTCAGGGTGGCTCGCGGCTGCCCGCCCCGCCCGGGGTCACGTCCTGAGCGCCCGCCCCCGCCCCCGCCCCGCCTGCCCCCGTCCCGCCGGTGGCGTGCCCGCCGGCCCTGCAGACGGGAGATATTAGGGCAGGAAAATGCTGTACCGGGCCGGGCCGGGCGAGGCGAGTGTTTGGGGTGGGTGTCCTGGTGTCTGCAGGTGTGACCTCCCTGCCCTCCCCGGTGTGCTGTGCGCCGCTGTGGCGGGCTGGTGTTCCCGCGGTGTACTCTCAGCGCAGCCCCGCGCCGGCCGTGCCTTGCAGCTGGCTGGCTGATGAATATGCTTCTTTATGACGAGCTGTCTGCCTGGCGGGGCGGGGCGGGGCGGGGCGGGGCGGGGCGGGGCGGGGCGAGGCGTGGGTGTCCTGTGCGGCCGGGACGAGGTCACGGCGCCAAACCAGGCGTGGCGACCAGTGCGATATCGCCCGGCCCGGCCCGGCCCGGCCCGGCCCCTCGAGAGCACCAGCCGCACCGCTCTCGTCTCGTCAGCTCTGCGCCTTTAGAGCGCGGACTAGACTAGTTTCGTGGGAGAGACGAGACGAGACGCGAGCGATGCGCGCGCTCGACTAGTTCTACCCGGCCGGCCCCGCCTGCCAGGCCAGAGCCGCTATACAGTACCCGGCCGGGCCGGCGGGCAGGCAGCCGGCGCGGGCTCAACGAGTGTCGCTCTGCGCTGCGCGGCTCTGCGCGGCTCTGCAGGGGACTTTGACTGACTTTACGCGGCTGAATACAGGACGGGGAGCGCTTCTGCACAGCGCAGCGCACCGACCTCATTCCCGCTGGACGCGTGCGGGCGAGCGAGCAAGAGTGAGCGAGCGAGAAGCGCGAGCAAGAGGGGCAAGTGAGAGTGAGTGAGCGAGAGGAGCGAGCAAGAGGGGCAAGTGAGATTGAGTTTGCGAGAGGAGCGAGCAAGAGGGGCAAGTGATAGTGAGTGAGCGAGAGGGGCGAGCGAGAGTGAGTGAGTGAGCTTGGAGTGAACGGCGAGCGTGAGTGAGTGCGAGCGTGGACACGAGCACCGGGCGTAGGTTTGCCCGGGTCAGGTCAGGTCGGCGCCTGGCCCGTGCCTGACGGTCCGGTCCGCTCGCTTGCAGAGCGTGAGGACGCGTGGATGTGCGCGCCGTGCTGCTGCCTGTGCCCCGGCCTGTGCCCCGGCCCGTGCGGCCCGCACCTCGGGGCCGTCGCCGACGCCGTCGCCGACATCATGCCGACGCAGGGCTGGTTCTCGTCGCTGCGCCGGCCGCGGAGGAAGTCCAAGCAGCACGGCGGCCCCGGCCCCGGGCCCCCCGGCGGCCTGGGCTTCGACCACCGCCGGGCGCGCTCCGCCTGGGACTTGTCCTCCAGCCGCATGGTACGGTCATTGTGTTGTGTCACGAGTGTGACGTGCGTGTCACAGTGTCACGCTGTATCGCCGCGCGGGCGGGATGCCTACCCGGCACGGGGGCGCGACCACACACACACAGCGGTTGTCGAAACCCGCAAATATGCAAGGCACTCTCTGTCGTGTATAATATTTATTTTGTGTGTAATTAAGACCACTTAGCTGTCTCACTCCTTTTCTTTCAAGCAATCTTTTTTTCTATACGCTACTTTACTCCGCTTGCTTCTATATGTCGTTCAGGTATTTTTTTTCTTTCTCTCCTCTCGTCGACCTGTCTTTTAAAATGCAACAAGTGGCCGCCTCGCGCGCCAGTCTATCGCCCCCTCATATGCATTTCGTGGCAGAGATGGCAGTGTCAGATACCTGACGGATGGGAGCCGTTGGTATCGCCGCTCTCTCTCTCTCCCTCCCGTTCTCTCTCTCTCTCGCTCTCCGTCCGCTCCGAGCGCAGCGGCAGGGCCCTGCTGCGGGGGGCCTAAGTGCACACGTGTGTCCTCCACCACGTGTGTCCGGCAGGCCGGCCGGCCGGATGCGCCGGGCCGGGCCGGGCCGGCCGGGACTTCCCTGGTGCACCGTTATTACGCGCAGAGCGGGCGGGTAACATACCTGAGCGCCACCTGAGTGAGGGCCTGGTCCCCGCTGCGCTGAGCCGAGGCGGACCTCTCTGAGTCACAGTGACGTAGAGAGTACTCGCACGTTAGACCCTACCCTCCTGCGGCCTGCCTGCCTGCCTGCCTGCCTGGCAACCGCAAACACAAAGCAATCCACTCGAGACAAAGGTCTTAAAGCGACCCGCCGCCCGGGCCGCGCCGCGACGATAGAGACGCACGCCTCGCGTCGCTCGTGAAAAAAAAAGAAGCCGATGATTAATTAAGCATTCGTCATTAATGTAATGGGAATGGCGAGTCGGCGCGCAGCAGCGCGTCGGTCGCGAATATAACCTCATCAGCAACTAATGCGTGGGAATGAGACTGAACGCTGCTCTTTACGTGAAATCCCCCCTGAAAATGCTGTCTGCCGCCCACCTTTAGGAAGTTTTGTGTGCGAAAATGCGCGAGTTTTTGGCCGCGAAGTGCGCGCTTCCCCTCCCCTTCTCCTCTCCTCGGCCACATGTACGTACACACATCGGTGCGATACAGACCGGCCCGGCTGTTGCTCGCTTCCTGTTTGCATGCGGGAGCCGCGGAGCCTTCGCCGCCTTTGCGTTGCTCTTTCAGAAAGCAAAAAGTGAAAATAAAATTCCCCTCTCCCCGCCGCCGCTTTAAATACGTACATGAGAGCCTTATTTCTTTACTACGGGTTAGTCAACTCAACTTATTTGCCTAAAGTGGACCTCATGCATGCAGAACATGACGCAGGCAGGCTGAACACGTGGTGGGGTCCTGGTGTTTCTTCGCCGTTTTTTGTTTTTTGTTTTCCCTCTCTTTATTTTTTTCCCCTCTCGCACTCTCTGTTTTGCAAGGAGGGAGAAAGAGAGAGAGAGACAGAGCGAGAGAGACGGGGCATGCAGTGTGCGGGTCCGAGGCAGATAAGATTACCGCAGTAGGTATCGCGTTGCACCCCGCCCCGCCCCGCCCCGTCGTTGAACATCTCATACTTTCCTCCGGTAGCGAATAACCCGTGAGGCTGTGGACCCGCCAGCGGGTAGCCTCTACCCGAAAAATACCAAACCCTTTGAACAGAGAGAAAGAGTTTTATGGAGATTAACAAAAAAAAAAAAAAAATTAAATAATTATGTGCTGCCCCGGCTGGTGGATTGGAGGAAAACAAAGCTTTGTGTCTAATTTGGTCGGAGCGCTTTGAGAAGGAAGTTAAGCAGAGCCGAGGAGCCGGGTTTGAGTTGGGGTGGGGGGTGAGGGGGTTGGAGAGATCAAGCACGCAATCCCCACCCCCGCGTAGTTAGCAGACCTCGGCCCGGCAATCAATCACCCTCCAGCCCCGCCCCGCCCCGCCCCGCCCCGCCCCGCCCCGCCCCGCCCCAGGGGCTGATTGCAGAGACACCGACACCGTGTGGACGTTAGGGGCGGGTCCTGCTAATGCTTGCGGGGGGAGGGGGCGACACCATCGCCTGCCCGCCCGGGTGTGAGTGCCCGCCCCGCCAGGCCAGACCAGCCTAGCCGCCCCGCCCCGCCCCGCCCCGCCTCGCCCCGTACCGCGCCATGCATTCACACCTGCTTTTTCCCACGTGGACGTGCCACTCTCGCGCGGCCCCGCCCCGCCCCGCCCCGCCCCGCCCTGCGCCGTCACCAAGACGTGGCGCGCATTTTAAAAAGGGGGCGAGGACGATGCACTCCGGAGCTCTCTGCTCGCCCACGGCGCGGTGGCTCGGCCCGGCAGCCCGGCACGGCCCGGGCCCGACGCTCCAACACAAAACCTCCAAAACTTCGGGTAGCGAGTGTGAGTGGAGGTGGGTTCGTGTATTTTCACTTCCACGCACAACACCCGGGCGGGACGTGGTCGGTCTCCCGGGCTTGCGCGCCCGCCCTCAGTTCTCTTTTTGCTGCTTTTTCTCGCGCTCTGGTGTAAAGGCCCCGCCCCGCCCCGCCCCGCCCCGCCCCGCCCCGCCCGTGCTGCGTTTCGCTCTCTTTGAATTTTCCTCCTTTCAAAGGCGGCCGGCGGCGGGCGGCCCCGTTTAGCAGCGCGTCGCGTCTCGTTTCCTCGAGAGTCCACTGCTGTCCGCACCGTGGGAGCGGCGGGCCGTAACGCCAGTCACGATATCATAAAATAACGCCAAGCAATTGGTGACCTCTCGTGCCGGCCTGCGTGCTGCGCCGCGCGCCTGGTGCGTGGTCTTCCCTCTCCCCCGCCCCGCGTGTGCGCCTGCTGCCGCGCCGCTGCCCTCCCCTCACATCGGCAGAGAAAGTCAGCATAACCTGCGCCTCCGCCGCATCTCGTCGCCGCTGCCGACCATCCCGTTTGATTTTTTTTTGGTGTGGCGGGGGGGGGGGGGGTATAAGAACGCACGAGAGCGAGACGCTCATTGCCGTTCGCGTGACGGAGATCGGAGACTGTCGCCCCGCCCCGCCGTGCGGCCGCCCGGCCCGTCTGGCAAACGTATCCTAAATAATAACATGTTTCAAAGTTGAGACTGTCTGCCGGGCGGGGCCGGGCCGTCCGCTGTGGGCAGCACCTGCCTCCTCTGTCGCGGCCCGGCCCGGCCCGCGAGCGAAGAGCGAGTAACCTTTGACCCGCCCGCCCCGCGGACCGCCTGCCTGTCGCGCGGGGCGGGGCGCGGCGGGGCGCGGCGGGGCGCGGCGGGGGCGTAGGCCGCAGCTGTTCCCAGCCCATTCATTTCCTCCAACTCGATCGCAAGCCTCTCCCGAGCCCAGGCCAGAGCCCAGGCCAGCGCCCCGTTCTCTTTCTCATTTCCCTCCCCTTCCTCTTTGCCGCTCTCCTCCGCCCCGCTCGCTCGTTTCGTTCATTATTCGGTGACCCGCCCCGCCCCCCCCCGCCCCGCCCCGCCCCACCTGTCTGTCACCTGTTTCCCCCCTCGTGCTCGTGCGCCCCCAGCTCTCGCCCTCGCCCCCCCCCCCCCCCCTCGGTCTGTCTGTCTGTCTCTCTTTGCCCCGGCGCGGCGGGCGGGACTCGAGTAGTAATGACGGTAAAGGGCGTAGAAGAAGTGCCATTGACATGCACGCGGGGTGGCGGGGCGGGGCGGGGCGGGGCGGTCACGAATCAACAAGTTGAGGGCGACGCACGACCAGGATTGTATCCCCCCGCGCGGCCCGGCCCGGCCCGGCCCGGCAGGTTACCCGTGGGGAGGGGGGCAGGATATTTTGACAGTCGGTCGGGTCGGGCCGGGCAGGGCCGTGTTTCATCCTCTCTCTCCCCCCGCCCCTCTCTCTATCTCTCTCATTCAGCGCGCGCTCGCACGCTCGCACCACTGCGTGACCTTGTCAGAGTGACTCCCCCTTCTCTCCTTTACTCTGTGTATTTCCTCCCTGAAAGCTAACTTCGCCTACCTATCACCGGAGGCGCCCCCACTCGATGCTGCTGTTGTTGTTTGACGAGTTTGAAGGGACGTCGAAGCTATGTCCGTTGGCGCTGCTGGCTGTCGCTGGCGTGGCGTGGCGTGGCGTGCCGCCGCAGGGCAGGCGCTCCCGTCCTGCTCGTCCTGGGCGAGAACTCGATCACGGCGCAGAGCGGAGCCGGAACCCGAAACTATTGGAGAACCAGCCCGGCCAAGAGGCCATGCAGTGAGCGGCTCTATCGCGCAGCTGCAGTGACGGGTGTGTGGGCGGGGGGGGGGGGGGCGGGGGGGGGGGGGGCGGGGCGGGGCGCGCGAGAGCGAGAGGCCCACGCGGGGCGTATATGTGGTCGGCCGGAAGTTCAGTGACGCGCCGGAAGTACCCCCCTCCCCCCTTCCTCCTACTGGAGCGGAGACCTTTGCCCCTCCGTCGTGTAGGGTTAGGGGGCTCCTGGGTTGGCCGATAAGAGCGCCTGACGGTTAGCCGTGACGGGTACGGGTGGTACCAGTCCAGATTGCGTCAAGTCGGGGGAATTTTCCCGCGCTCGAGAGCTGGCGGGGGGAAAGGGGGGGGGGGGGTAATGTTTTTGTGGGAGGTATAAGGCACGAGGGCAGACATCGCGGACCGTGGATCCCTGGCGGCGCGACGGGCTGTGCTGTGACGGGCTGTGCTGTGACGGGCTGTGCTGTGACGGGCTGTGACGTTACGCCCAACCCTTCCACGCGCTCGCGCCTGTGTTTTGCTGAACGTGCTGGCCGGCGCCGATAGGCCCTTATCGCAAGCCGCCGCGACGACGGCGCTCCTCCCCGCCCCGCCCCGCCCCGCCCCGCCCCGCCCCGCCACTCCCCGCCACGCCCCGCCGATAAGGGGCGTCGCGACACCTGCACATGCGTGGCGAGCAGAGCGTTGCGTCCTTTCCCGTTGGCGTCGGAAGTAATTGAGCGTGAGCGTGATGCACCCGCCCGGCCCGGGCTGGACTGGAAGTCGCCCGGCTGGGTAGGCAACTGCTCGCGGCCGTGATGCGCGGGCGGCCTACCCTGGCCCCCGCCGTACCGCGTATCGAGCACGCGTGCCGATCACGGCGATAGCGCCCGGGTGATAGCGCACGCGCACGCGCACGCCTCCCGCGCCTCCGCCGCGAGGCCCCGGCCGGCCGGCCGGCGTGAGGTATTTATACACCCGCTTTTTGTTGACGTTCCGATCGAATGCAGCGCGGTCGGCTTGCTATGTTTTTGTGATTGTCCTTTTTTTTTTGTTCGACCGGCTCTGGTTAGGCGGCGCAACGCGACGCCCATGTGATTATGGATGTGTGCAAACGACATTGTGTTTTGACGGACCTTTTTGTTTTCTTTGTGTGTTGCAGCAACTCAAAGATGAGCTCGGCGAGGTCGTGGCAGAGATGGAGAACATGGATTCCGCCGATGAGAGGTGCGTACAGTGGCGAGGGGAAGAACTGGGTGTAACAGAGGTTTTATTAATAATTTCCATTTATGAATTTAAAAAGATTTGGCGGTTGTCATACTTTTTCTATGGTCCAAAGAAGAGTTTTTCGTTGCATGTGTGTGCGTGTGGCTGTCCTGCCGTACACACATGCGAGTCTGACGAGATGAATCACTCTAAACTGTGCTTTCCCCCTCTTCATTTCCCCAGCAAAAACAACACGCGCGCGAAGCAGATGTCCATCGGGCGCAAGAAGTTCAACATGGACCCGAAGAAGGGCATCGAGTTCCTGATCGAGCACGGGCTCCTCAGCAACACGTGCGAGGACGTCGCGGCCTTTCTCTACAAGGGCGAGGGACTCAACAAGACTGCTATTGGCGACTACTTAGGCGAGCGTAATGACTTCAATGAGCGTGTGCTCAGAGCCTTCGTCGACCTGCATGACTTCACGGACTTGATTCTGGTCCAGGCCCTCCGGTAAGGAAATCGTCCAGAAGTACTCAAGCTGTCCAGAGTGCAAAGTTTGGCATTTGGTTTTACTTTCCTTTTTTTCTTTTTTTTCTTTAATTTTTTAAAATTTCTTTTATTAGGCAATTCTTGTGGAGTTTCCGACTTCCTGGAGAGGCGCAAAAAATTGATAGAATGATGGAATGTTTCGCTCAAAGATACTGCCAACTTAATCCAAATATTTTTACCAATACAGGTAATAAAAATACTTTATTTGCTGTATGTATTTTTTCTTAAACCTTTCCAATTTATTATTATTATCATCATTGTTTTGTTACTCTCTATTTCAGACACATGCTATGTATTATCATTTGCAATTATCATGTTGAATACAAGTTTACATAATCCAAGTGTGAAAGAAAAACCTACTGTTGAACAATTTATATCAATGAATCGTGGCATTAACAATGGAGGGGACCTTCCAAGAGAACTTTTAGTTGTGAGTTTCTTCAATTTATTTTATGTACTATTAAATTTGATCTCTTATGCCGTCTCTAAAATAAGGACCCACTAATAAATTTTTTGAAAAAAAACGTGTTATTTAAACCTTTACAGAGCTTATATGACAGTATAAAAACAGAGCCGTTCAAAATTCCAGAGGATGATGGCAATGATCTCATGCATACATTCTTTAATCCAGACAAAGAAGGCTGGCTATGGAAGCAAGGTGCGCATTGTCTCAGCTGTTAAAAGTTTGAAAAGTTTTTTGCTTCTAAAATAACTTTATCTTTTTGTATTTTTAGGAGGGCGTTATAAAAGTTGGAAGAGGAGGTGGTTCATTTTAAATGACAACTGTCTGTATTACTTTGAGTACACAACTGACAAAGAACCAAGAGGAATCATTCCACTGGAAAACATCAAAGTCCGAGAAGTTGCTGATCGGAATAAGCCACATTGCTTTGAGCTTTATGCATCGGGGTCAGACTTCATCAAGGCCTGTAAAACTGATAGTGAAGGAAAAGTTGTTGAAGGTATTTTTTAAACTCTTTACTAGTGTTCTCTCCTCTTATCTTGAAATATGAAGATGTCATGGTATTTAAAAAATGTGCCCCTGTTTCACAGGTAAGCATACTGTCTACAGAATGTCAGCTGCTACCCCAGAAGAAAAAGAAGAATGGATTAAATGTGTGAGGTATGTACAAGTCTTACTCTGACACTGCACCCAACTGAACTGAGGAAAGGGAAAATTGAATTTTTGTCTCTGTTGTTTCAGACAAAGTATTAGTCATAACCCATTTTATGACATGCTCTCAGCTCGCAAAAAGAAAGCTCAAAAGAACAATGTTCACCACCATCACCATGCAAGAACTTAGTTCTGTGATTTTCTTAGCTAATTGCTTATTTGTAGTGATCCATCTCTTGTATTAGTATCACTTTGGTGATCTGTTTCAAAGGATATCCATTTGTGCGTTGACTTGTTTGGGTTGAAAATTTTCTCTTTTATTTTCCTAGTGTTGTGATCTCAGAAATATGTTGTTGATATTCTCAGAAAGTTCTCTTTCTTTTTTTCAATCTATCATCAAGATTGGGAACTTGCTTCTCTCAACCAAAAAACTTTTCTTTTTGTCTATCTTCCTCAAGATCAAAATCAAGTCTATATGTTCTGCAAACTCTCCTTAACAAAGCTTTGAAGTCAACTGTTGTAATTACTAGCCAAAAATATTTCTTGCTTTTACTTTGTTAATTAAAAAGTAAGACAAATATTTGGATGGTGTATTATGTATCCAGATATCCAGAAGATATTTGTCTGCAAGCTCTTATTCTTCATCATTATACTTTTTTTTTCTCTTTGGTATCTAAAACCACTCCTTGTATTCTGTGATTTCTTTACAAAACAAAAGCATTTCTTTAATAACAAAGAAATATTTGTGCCTTGTTTGCTCAGTGGGTCAGTTTCCTCGATTGTACAGTTCTAGTGTTTGTACAGACAATAGGACGTCTTGTTTCATGAACATGTGTTTTAGTATAGTTTATAGCATTGCATAATATGCAATGATGTGGCAGTTGCTGTCACTATTACTGAACTTGTTGGATTTTCTGAGTATTTTATGTCTTTTGTGACTTCATTCATCTTTATCACATGCTTCCCACTAATTTCCCTGCTGTTCTTTCCTATTATCTGAATCTTCATTATGCATTGAATGTAGCCCTTTTTATATATCTAGGCTGTGGCTGTACCACCCAATGTGTTGCAGTATTTCTTTTAGTTTCCTTCGTTGAACATCACCATTCTCCTATTACCACTATGTCTAAATGATTGAATGGAATTGCATTGTCCGACTGATATTCTAAAATTTTGTGGGACTTAGATTAATTTATAAGATTATTGAAAGAAAATGTCAGGTACATATGGATTGATCCTTATATGTGTTGTAGATCTGGAAAAGAGTTGCTGTGTTTAAAAATTTTATCTATCGAACAAAGGGTAATCGAGGTTTGAATCAATGTCTATCTAGTTAATATTCATAATGTTTATTTATTTATCACATTTTGTGTGTGTGAAGTTCTGTTAAAATCAAACTGTAGATTTGTTAATATTTCAAAAATTTCTGTATGTATGTTAGTATGTATTATTATGCAATAATTGTATTGTACATTTCCAGCTGTATATTTTGTTAATTGTTTAAATATTTTTGGGATTTGTACATAGATTTGTAAATTTGTTTTATATATGTACATGAGTTGTTATTTTTTTTCTAGGATCCTCTAGAACCTACATATATGTAATCCTAAATGTGATCCTGTGCTGAGGAACTGCACAATTGTCTATCTATCTTTATGGTGCAGACTTATTCTTCTTTTTCTGGCATGAAGAATAAAAATATTTTGTTCCCATTTTCTGTTTCCTGTGAAAGTAACATGTTATGCCACACAATTAAAATATGCAGATGTGTTACTTTTGTGGGGAATAGACTTAGTAATTGCTAATTGCTAAACATAACTCAAAGAAAGTATTAAAAAAATTCTTCAGTTTAGAATCTCACCTTTTCTTTTTCTTCACATGTATGTTTGGTTCCAAGAAAGGTGTGTATAAAACTGCAGGTCACTAATGTACAAACTAAGAAGTGTAAATAAGCCCGCAAAGCTCACTGGAGGGATATTTTGCCATGAATATTCTGCTGCTGTGAAAAATGGATTAAAATAAAAACAAATCTGTAAAGTTTTCATTATTATTGGCGCAATGTGTTCGGGCGAGGTGGCTTAGGGGCCTATTTTCCCACTAACGAAGTGCGGTATAGGACTCCTAGGACTTGCTATGTGTTTTTTGGTCCCAGAAGGAGGTAACCTGTGAGTTTGGTCGAAATCCGAGACAATTTTTTTTCGACCGAAAATCGCAAAAATGCAAAGGCTATAGCCTTTGCATTTTTACGATTTTGGGTCGAATTTTTTTCTCTCTCCAAAATGGCAGGGGTTGTACAGGGGGACTCTAACGTACCCCTAGACCAACCCCCAAGGGTCAGTTCGTCCGAAAACCCGGTTTGTCTGCGAGGAAATGCAGTATTCCTGATAGCGCTCAATGTCTTCGGGCGAGGTGGCTTAGGGGCCTATTTTGTCACTAACGAAGTCCGGTATGGGACTCCTGGGACTTGCTATGTGTTTTTTGGTCCCAGAAGGAGGTAACCTGTGAGTTTGGTCGAAATCGGAGACAATTGTTTTTCGACCGAAAATCGCAAAAATGCAAAGGCTATAGCCTTTGCATTTTTGAGACTTTTTGGTCGAATTTTTTTTTTTCTCAAAAATGACGGGGGTTGTACAGGGGGACTCCAACGTACCCCTAGACCAACCCCCAAGGGTCAGTTCGTCCGAAAACCCGGTTTGTCTGGGAGGGAATGCAGTATTCCTAATAGCGCGCAATGTGTTCGGGCGGGGTGGCTTAGGGGCCTATTTGTCACTAACGAACTCCGGTATAGGACTCCTAGGCCTTGCTATGTGTTTTTTGGTCCCAGAAGGAGGTAACCTGTGAATTTGGTCGAAATCCGAAACAATTTTTTTTCGACCGAAAATCGCAAAAACGCAAAGGCTATAGCCTTTGCATTTTTACGATTTTGGGCCAAAAATTAATATTCTTCGAAATGACGGGGGTTGTACAGGGGGACTCTAGTGTACCCCCTGATCACTTCCCGAGTGTTGATTGAACCATCAAACCGGGGTTTTCAGCGAGAAAATGCATTCTTCCTGAGACAGCAAACAGCAAACCTCTTCTGCTGTGTTGTGTTGTTGTTTGTGTTGTTGTTGTTCTTGTTGATGGTGCCCGCCGCTGGTGTCTGTTTTTAGGGTAAGTTACTACATTAAATTTTCTTCGGAAAAGTGTACCCATGTGAAAATATGTTCTCAGCAATTAACACTTGAACACTGACAAAAATTGCGAGTTGGTTTTATCAGTTCCTGCCTCACATAAAAAATATTGCGAAAACAAATTACTGTGTGAAGATAGGTTATGTTCTCGTCATATCAGAGATTGAAAGTATTGACAAATCTGCATCTTTTAAAAGGTTTTTGATATTTTGAAGTGATTTTAGGGTGATTTAGTTGATTTTAAGGTAAGCACATAAAGAAATTAGAAAAGTTACCTCAAGATGCGAAAGGTCTGTGTCATTTTTTTAAGTCCCATTCATTGTCATTGAAGTGATCAGATGAGTAGTTTTTAAACTTTAAAAGGTGCTTTTGTGCTACACATTGTGCTAGCTAAGTAAATTATTTTTGAATTTATTCATTGAAAAATGCTATTAAATGTAAAACTATTGAAACTAGGTGAAGGTAATTTTTCTGGGTTCAGCATGGACACAGGTATTAGCTAATATCAATTGCTCAGTAAAAGACATATTTTCACATGTTAGAAGGGTAAAGAACGAGCACTATTTCTAAACGACATTATGTTGGTTACTTTGGCAACTTGTTTTTAGTGGGCTTGTTGAATTGACACTGTTGTATGTCGGATATCGTTCTTATATGATTAAGATATCGCATGTAAATTTGTTCCTCTCTGGGTTAGGTTATGTTGATTTTGTAAGTGATGTGTTTCAAGCCTGCATTACAAAATTGTGAAATACTCTGAAAGTCATCAAAGAGTCCTCTTACTTGTATTTCTCAAACTCAAATGGAAATTAGAAGACATGTTGTACAAGTCAGTGCTGCAACATTTATATTTCCTCAAAATTTGCTGGTTTTCTGTTAATTCTTTTGTTTGAATATATTTACCACTTTAGTTTGGAGAAGAAGTTTTCAATAGATGTTTTTTGTCAGTAATGTTATGGAATTCGTGGTGGTTAAAGAGAATTCTGTTTTGTTTGGCTCTAAGCGTACCCATTACTTGTCGAGACAGTATTAGGAGCCCATTGTTAAAATAAAAATTTGTTAGGAATTGCGGAAGAACTAAATTTGCTTTAGTCTTTTATTTTATGTGAAATAATTGACAAACTTTCTGAAATTGTAATAATTAGTATTCTACTTCTTCCTTGGCAGGGCTATTATCCTGGCCCCTGCTCACTTGGCGCCCCAGGATCCCAGGATCCACTGGCTACTGCTCGTCAGGAGAAAATGCAAAATGCAAATGTGCAAGGTGAGCAATCACTGAGTTGGTGTCACAGCAATTACCGCTGATCTAATTTTTGAGGCTCCTGTTAGGGGTGCCTATTGCTCATGCCTGTGAGCTTTTAAATTTTTTTCTTGTTTAAAGTCATTTTGCGTTGCTCTCATAAGCTTATTGCTGGCCAGACTTTGTTGGCTATTAAAAGTTGCAAATTAATAACATCTCTTGTAGCTTCCCCGAGGGCTGGGGTGTGGGTGAAAAAAATCCTGCAGTTTGTGTGTTTTCCACACTGTAGGTGGCCTGGCGAGGCCGTGTCGCCCCTGGTTGTTGTGGTTAAACAGCCCCCATGGTTGCTATGGTTAAAGCAAATACTCTTTGCCAGCTAGAGTCTAAACTCGGCACCAGACGGCTCTCACCCAGAGGGATAAAGGGTCCCCAGGGCTCTGCTAAATGCTGTCCTAGATGATTCGGTCTTCCTGGGGTCCCAGGCTGGGACAATATTTGGCAGAGCTCTGCTCGTCCCCATATTACTTAACTTGACTTCACTTGAGTGGTAAGCACTGTGACACCAACTCACTTTTGAAATTTCTATGTTGTAGGTGCCTACGACTACCTGGAAGGACAGGACCTGCTCCTCGAGCAACATCTTTGACAGCAAGGAGAAGGGAAGAAGATTTAAAACAATAAATAACCTTACAACATTTCTATGTTTTTCTTTCACACGCATAATGTGAGAGGTTCTTCGATAAGGAAGCAGCTTGGTTGGGATTGGTGGATTTGATGAGGTACAAATTGAAACTGAGTTTATATTTTAAAGTGTTGAAATAATTTTTTTTAAACGTACAATATTCTCTTCTGACCCAGGTTTTTCAAGCAGCGTTGTTGATCCCCTTGTGAAGCAGTGTATGGTTTCGCACATGATGTTTACTGCCGTCTGGCTTCCATGACTTGAATGTTGATCGGCAAATCTCAAAGAAAAGAATCATCTTGAAGAAAATAAGTGAGCCAACAGACCTGACAAGAAGAAAACAATTGTAAGTTTTATAAATATTATTTCTAATATTTGAAATAAAATGCAAGTTTTCATTCGCACCCTGATGTTTCAACTTGATTTCTCTTCAGGTTTTGACGCAGCTCCTCAAGGCTTGATCCATCTCGGTACCAAGATGCACCACGTGGAGGCCCCCTCCCCATCAGCCTGGAAGGAGAAGAGTTGTGGAACTAGGAGAGCCAACCCTGTGGATGAGAAAGTATCACAATAAAAATTCAAGCGATGAAAAGTGCGCGTGAGTTTAAGTATGTCCCCCACCCACTACCCCACCACCGTCTCGGGGGTCCCCCCACGAGAATTAACAATATAGGAAATCCTCTGTGGGCACACACCGCGCAAATAACATGAGCGTCCGGGTCGAGCGCCACCTAGCGGACGACCCGGCCGAAACAATCTATACCTGTCTATACTCGCCTTCCTTCAGCGCCAGAGATACTCCACCACTCCCGCGCACCGCTCACCAATGCCAAGCCTGCTCATGCTGCTCAACCACACTCAACGTCACGGCGATACTCTGTCAACCACGACATTCCGCGAGGGCTTGATACGACAGATCCGTGAAGGGCCGGTACGGGCTCTGAAACGCTAACATGTCAAAGTTAGAAAACGGGCGCGGGAATTTAACAAAGAGCAGAGAGAGCTGGAGCCTGTAAAGCTTCACATCAAACTATCAACAATGTACTATTTCCTCTCACATGTCAGCATGTAAAAAATTAACAACTTTCCAATGTGTTGTTAAAGCCTCAAGCTCCTCAACTCCACATCACAGCAATTAGTGAATGGAAACAATATTACAAATATCCAATTCTCCGACCACTTCCCAAAAATACTATATCAACAGTTTCACGACTCTCCCCTGCCATTTCCTATCACAACAAATGGACAATCACGCACAATGGCTTCACAACATATAATGAAGTCAAAGTTACATATACTCAAATTTTAAATATAGGAACAAAATTTACCACAGCCACCGTGGCAAACAGGTAAAATTCACTCCTATCATAAAAAAAGCTTCTAGTTATCGATAGTTCTGAGCAGACTAACAGTTATTTTTAATCAACTGTAATGAAACTATCAAACAAATGGCCAATAATGTTTCTAAACTGAGCATCAAGTTATTTTTTATCAACAGTAATAAAATCAACTGACAAGCTATAAAGCAAATGTGTGATATTCATTAAGCAGAACACTTATTTAACATGCCATGCATCTGTTACTATGGCAGCAACTAAAAAGCATACCAGGATTGTAGCATCAATTTGAACCCCATGACCTGGGGTACTTCAATGGAGACAAAAGTACTAGCAGGTAAATCGCAACTTTCTATTGATATAACAACCAGCAAATGTGGCCATTAGTTTTGTTTTGAACGTCAATTGCAATCTACTTCATAGGGGAGTAGAAAAGAAATCAATTTCCAATTTGGCTTCAGAACAATGGTGCCACCTACAGTGTGGAAAACACACAAACTGCAGGATTTTTTTCACCCACACCCCAGCCCTCGGGGAAGCTACAAGAAATGTTATTAATTTGCAACTTTTAATAGCCAACAAAGTCTGGCCAGCAATAAGCTTATGAGAGCAACGCAAAATGACTTTAAACAAGAAAAAAATTTAAAAGCTCACAGGCATGAGCAATAGGCACCCCTAACAGGAGCCTCAAAAATTAGATCAGCGGTAATTGCTGTGACACCAACTCAGTGATTGCTCACCTTGCACATTTGCATTTTGCATTTTCTCCTGACGAGCAGTAGCCAGTGGATCCTGGGATCCTGGGGCGCCAAGTGAGCAGGGGCCAGGATAATAGTCCTGCCAAGGAAGAAGTAGAATACTAGTTATTACAATTTTAGAAAGTTTGTCAATTATTTCACATAAAATTAAAGACTAAAGCAAATTTAGTTCTTCCTCAATTACTAACAAATTTTTATTTTAACAATGGGCTCCTAATACTGTCTCCACAAGTAATGGGTACGCTTAGAGCCAAACAAAAAAGAAATCTCTTTAACCACCACGAATTCCATAACATTACTGACAAAAAACATCTATTGAAAACTTCTTCTCCAAACTAAAGTGGTAAATATATTCAAACAAAAGAATTAACAGAAAACCAGCAAATTTTGAGGAAATATAAATGTTGCAGCACTGACTTGTACAACATGTCTTCTAATTTCCATTTGAGTTTGAGAAATACAAGTAAGAGGACTCTTTGATGACTTTCAGAGTATTTCACGATTTTGTAATGCAGGCTTGAAACACATCACTTACAAAATCAACATAACCTAACCCAGAGAGGAACAAATTTACATGCGATATCTTAATCATATAAGAACGATATCCGACATACAACAGTGTCAATTCAACAAGCCCACTAAAAAAACAAGTTGCCAAAGTAACCAACATAATGTCGTTTAGAAATAGTGCTCGTTCTTTACCCTTCTAACATGTGAAAATATGTCTTTTACTGAGCAATTGATATTAGCTAATACCTGTGTCCATGCTGAACCCAGAAAAATTACCTTCACCTAGTTTCAATAGTTTTACATTTAATAGCATTTTTCAATGAATAAATTCAAAAAAATAATTTACTTAACTAGCACAATGTGTAGCACAAAAGCACCTTTTAAAGTTTAAAAACTACTCATCTGATCACTTCAATGACAATGAATGGGACTTAAAAAAATGACACAGACCTTTCGCATCTTGAGGTAACTTTTCTAATTTCTTTATGTGCTTACCTTAAAATCAACTAAATCACCCTAAAATCACTTCAAAATATCAAAAACCTTTTAAAAGATGCAGATTTGTCAATACTTTCAATCTCTGATATGACGAGAACATAACCTATCTTCACACAGTAATTTGTTTTCGCAATATTTTGTATGTGAGGCAGGAACTGATAAAACCAACTCGCAATTTTTGTCAGTGTTCAAGTGTTAATTGCTGAGAACATATTTTCACATGGGTACACTTTTCCGAAGAAAATTTAATGTAGTAACTTACCCTAAAAACAGACACCAGCGGCGGGCACCATCAACAAGAACAACAACAACACAACACAGCAGAAGAGGTTTGCTGTTTGCTGTCTCAGGAAGAATGCATTTTCTCGCTGAAAACCCCGGTTTGATGGTTCAATCAACACTCGGGAAGTGATCAGGGGGTACACTAGAGTCCCCCTGTACAACCCCCGTCATTTCGAAGAATATTAATTTTTGGCCCAAAATCGTAAAAATGCAAAGGCTATAGCCTTTGCGTTTTGACGATTTTCGATCGAAAAAAATTGTTTCGGATTTCGACCAAATTCACAGGTTACCTCCTTCTGGGACCAAAACACATAGCGAAGGCCTGAGGTCTATACCGGAGTTCGTTAGTGACAAATAGGCCCTAAGCCACCCGCCCGAACACATTGCGCGCTATTGGGGAATACTGCATTCCCTCCCAGACAAACCGGGTTTTCGGACGAACTGACCCTTGGGGGTTGGTCTAGTACGTTGAGTCCCCCTGTACAACCCGTCATTTTGAGAAAAAAAAATTCGACCAAAAGTCTCAAAAATGCAAAGGCTATAGCCTTTGCGTATTTTCGGTCGAAATAAAATTGTCTCGGATTTCAACCAAACTCACAGGGTACCTCCTTCTGGGACCAAAATACACATAGCAAGTCCTAGGAGTCCCATACCGGACTTCCTTAGTGAGAAAATAGGCCCCTAAGCCACCTCGCCCGAACACATTGCGCGCTATTAGGAATACTGCATTCCCTCCCAGACAAACCGGGTTTTCGGACGAACTGATCCTTGGGGGTTGGTCTAGGGGTACGTTAGAGTCCCCCTGTACAACCCCCGTCATTTTAGAGAGAAGTAAAAATTCGACCCAAAATCGTAAAAATGCAAAGGCATGCAAGCATGCATACATGCGCACGCTTTAACTACACACACCCATGATGGGTGATGGGCGTGATGGGTAGCGTCGCGCGGTTCATTGTGGGGCCACCCTCACAGCGACGCGAACTGGAATCGCTATCTACCGCATGGACGGGGCCGGCAAAAGCGACCTCCGCACATTGCTTGCTACAGTGAGCTGAAGGTAAAGATTATGACACAAAAATTGCTTCACATTTTTATTACTTTGGATTTGCATCCAAGGAAAAACTCACTGAAAGAGTTTAAATGTTCTTGTCATTTATGAATGAATGAATGAGTCAATGAACGAATGAGTCAATGATTGATGGAATTATTAATGTAGAGCTTCAATCAGCTGCAGGGAGCACAAAAGACAAGAAATCTAATTAAGACCTATATAACTACAAACAAATCTCAACAATCCCGCTTTTCAGTCATTCTTTCTTTCTCTCTCTACAACCACACTAATCACACAAACAGATTCTCATTTAAATAGGGAATTCTCAAAGTGACCAGAGCTTCTTGTTTAGCAGAGCATAGCTGATAGTAGATAAGAAAAAACAATTTGACAGTTGCCACTGCAAAGGACCTTCTTGTGTTATTATCAGTAACACAATTTCAGAAGCAAATGAGATGAAGGTCTTTAAAATAGAAGAAAAAATTGAACGGGAAAGAGTTGAAATCTACAATATTTACAGTTCTTTGCTATAGTTCATAAGTGCTTATGGAAAGGGATTCATCCTTAAATTTCAAATTTCATAGATCAAAAAACATTTTGTACAAATCAATGAATACTCATAGCATAAAAATAATTAGAGTGAGGGGAGATAAAGTACAAACTATATCCTACTGACAGTAAAGGAAGGAAGAATGAAAACTTGAAAAATCATTAACAAATAATAGCTGGGTACTCTTTGGATGAAAAAGATTCTGGAAGTCCATAACTTAGTAGCTAGGTTACACTAAATCATTTAACAATAAATTATGTATATGGCAAATCTTTTGATTTTTGGAGAGGAAAGAAGTTACCACCATTGTCTACATAAATAGTGCTACAGTGCCATGAATCTTTCTAAAAGCTCTCAGTCATCTCCCTTTCCTCGCCAAACTACAGGATTGGAAAGTCATTACTCTTTTATGTACTTCCAGATCAACATGACCAGCAGATACAAAGACGACAACAAAAAAAACAACAAAAAAAACACCCTACAAGCAACTTATATCATCAATAAATAAATATTGTAGTTGCACTAACCGACAATAATTAAGAATTTTTGGCAAAACTTTAAAAAAGAATGTCAGGAAATAGAGCAGTTAAAGAATAACAAGAAACTCTGAGCACATACACATATACCTCTTGTTCACTCACAGCTCACAACTTAACTTTCATTACTACTTTTGTCCTAGCCATTGTTCAGCCATTTTTCTCACACACTCCATTTCTTTTTCATCAATTGCAAAGTTTTCAGTGTAATGTCCAAAACTTTACACATTGATGTCACACAGAAAATCACTCTCTCTTTAATATCTACTCTTTGTTGCAGTACCAGAACTGATACTCATTGATATTTCCATTCATAACTTATTCCTCCCACAAATTAAAGCAGACAAATCATTTTCTTACTTTGGGAAGACTGGAATGCACCAATTTTACATATCTTTCTTCAAACCATTTGTTCAATGCCTTACTCCATTATCAATAGGGTTCAAAAATGTTGAATACAATATTTACAAGGAACATCTCTACAAAAACAAATAAAAAAAAATATATATAAAAGAGAAAAAAAAGAGAGAAAAACCAGGCATTTCATTTAATTTGTTCTTGAATTAAAACAAAACAAACAAAGCTTTTTCCCTACTTTCCTATATAAACTAGGGTTCCTAAGGAAAAATCATTCTGAAACAAACCCTACAGTTTTTCTTTCTCCAGTTTTCAATCCTAACAGGACATCTGGTAACTGTCCTTTGCATCAAACATCAATTTTTCTTTTTCCACACAAGGAAAAAGGACAATTTCTTATCACTATTTGTAAAACCTCTTTCACAATATGACAACATGTAAAACCATTTTGTTTCTTGGAGAAAACAGTGGTGTAACAAAATAAAGTATTTAACAGCTCTGTTCAAAATGTGGTCTTCACATGACCAAAACAAGAAACATTTAAACAAATAAAATCATACTAAATGGACATGCACTGCAGGAGAAATCTGCAAAGCGGAAAGCATGATTCACTGTTCTAAAGGACATGGCAAGGCACGGCTTGCTTCCTAGACAGATATCATCTGCAGCACGACTAGAGGTTCAACTCAGGCTTGGAGGAAATGAAGGAACAAAAACTCCTCCCCTCCAGATGAAAGATCCACAGTTAAAAGATATCCCGTGCCATAAAACTTCACTCTACAGAACACATCATTAATTTCTTACCCAGAATGAGTCGCCACAATTTTTTTTTAAAATCCTATTATCTACAAACTACTATCTTAACCTAAAATGATCATCCTATAATACATGACTAACACTACTTAAAAGAAACGACACTCCAACATCACCTTTGATTTATTTTTTACCTAAGGATCCTAGGGAGAATTTTTTTTTTTTACATTTTTCAAGCTTCAAGAAATACTACCTTAAAAGATCTAAATCACTCTCACAACTTGGCGGGAGAGGAAAATTGGGAAACATACTCCCTAGGAAGGGGAGATGAGGTAAAGACTTACCCTAGGAAGAATGTACAATAAATCATTTAAAAGAAAAGAAAAAAGAAACCTCACATGCTGCTGCAATACTTCTTGCTTGTGTTAATAAGAGAAGACTCCTTTGCCCAGCAATGGTACACATGTATGCAACATTTGGTAAATCCATAAACCATAAAATTGCACAACAATAAGGCCAGGACCTTGCACATTCTCTCTGCTACAATAGTACATTTGGGACACTTGCCAAGTCCAAAGTAAGACATTTGGGGTCAAAGAGCACAAGGTGCTGTTGTTTCCATATGCAGCTGGTTCTGTTTTCTATTCTCCAGCCTTGTTGAACATCTAAAATCATCAAGATGAAAAAATACCTCCAGTGAATGACACTTGAAAACAACACGCTATTTCATTTTCTCTGGAACATCAAGTCATAGTTTTGGGATAATAGTTCATTCTAAAAAATATCTTATTTTACCACTTTGACATCAAAGTGAGGCGTATCAAAATAAACTAAGTATCTTGAGATTTTAACAGTGTAAAATATTTCTCACATTTGGAATATTAAAAAGCTTACATGATAGCTCTACTCTAGGTGGGCTGACAGTAGCTCACTCGCATCATGCTAAAGTTTCCTAATGGTGCCGACAATTATTCTTGGCCTGTTTCTTGACAAATACAGTCGACTATCACAAATCACCAAATAACAAAGAGTAGGTAAATGTTATTGGAAAATAAAACACATACAAAACAAAAAAAAATTATATAAAAAAACTGAGCAAAGTAAATTTGGTTTGATAAAATCAGTCTATCAGGAAAAGTAGAAATGTGGAGAATATTTTGATGATCATCAGAGTTGAGAAATTCCGCCTCACCATTTGTCATCTGTTTTACTTAGTATGTATGTCTGAAACTGAGGCGGGTCCAATATCACCAGTACCACCGCCAGTAACCAACAGTATCTGCTGAAGATGGTCATTGGTTTCAAGGCACTATTTTATAAAACTCGATTTAACAACTAACAAATGTCAAACAGGAAACTAATATTCCCAAAGTCAAAGAAGAATTGCTATGATTTTAATGAAGTCTTTGCTTATGCTCCTCTGATATAAAAAAATAAATATAAACCTTTTCAAATTACTTTTGACAACACAACTTTTCTAGGTTGGTATCCAGAGAACTACTATGGAATGTAAGAGAAAGGCTTAACTTTTCCTATAAATGGTACCCATAAAATGGAAATTTAAATTAAAAAAGAGATGAATAGAACCATAAGCTACACCTTTACAATGAGATTAAGCCACCCAAAACTAGAATGGAGCTAAAAGTAGAGTCTGGCAATATCAACTGGGTCATTACATTTTCAACTCTACCCAAACATAAACCCGTAAAGGAGGGGTGGGATTTCTCTTTCAGTTAGGCCTCAGTTAAAACAACATTTTACCAAACTCTGGAATAGAAGCTATAAAAACAGAAGCCATGTGGGCCACAGGGAGGATGCAAAAGAAAATCTAAAGCACTGATTTTAACCAAAAAAATGATTCACCCAATTTTTTTTTTCTCAAATTATGATACAATAATAGAATATGCTGGTCTCCAAAATTACAAGGAAAACAAAGTCAGAGATATAATCATAAATACATGATACTAACCCACAATTGAAACATCAAGAATACAGTAGCTCCAATGATCTAGTCCTTACAGTTCCTAACACTTCCAGAAAAATTAGAGATACATCAAGCAAAGATTTTGCTTGATTAGGTAATAATGGTGTACTTTGAATTGAGATACATAAAAGATTTAGCTATCATTGATTATTAACTGTGACTAATTGAACAGTATAGCAGGACTGAAATGATTTGAATGACAATCATTATTGATTTGGAGCACAGAGACAAATATTACTTAATATAATGAATTCACATTCATAATAAAAAATGATTGCTCAGACACTCTTTTTGAACAAAGTGATACAATGGTAAAATTTGATAAAACAAATCAATGTCATACAAACATAAGTCAAATCAGAAAAAGAAAACAAACAATGAAGAACACTTTTTTCCTGATGTGCATAAGCGCAATGCGCCAGCGAGCTGCTGTGATGTTGAGAGATTTAGATGTTTCTGTTTTCCACTGGAGTAGCTGCTATGTCGCAAGTTGTTTGTTGGCTGTATTGGCCTCACTCTCATACTTGCAACATTCACTGAAAGTTGTAAGCTTCAATAGCAGCGGCAAAATGATTGGATTGAGGGACTTATTAAAAATGCAATGGACTTAAAACTTCATAGCGGTTGTAGCCTGATGAATGTCAAGTGCTTCTTTCTCCCATTCTTTCTAATGCCTTGTTTCCCTTTCATACACTGTTGCTTGAGAATAAAAAAAAACTAACCTGGAACACAAATTGTGGATAAGTAAAAAAAACAAACAAAAACATTATTGTTAAAGTAAAAAGTAGTTAAAAGAGAACTGTAAATTACTCACAATTAAGTCTAATGTTATTTAGGCTGCTGCTGATAGGTCTGATACGAATCATCGGGGGATGCCGTGTTAGATGTATGTTCAGAATCTGGGATCACAGTATGTATGATCGAATGAGGATAGTATGGGTATGGACTAACATACTGGAAACAAAAAGAAACAAAGGCAGTTGCTAAATAATTGAAAGATCAAAAATTAACATGACGAGAAAATATGGGGACAATGTTGAATAGCTGGAAGCTAGATGCCTATCACGCTAAAAAAAATATTAAATGACATAAGAAGGCAAACAAAATTCAAATAATGGCCCCACACAATAAAGCATTCAATAGAAATCATTAAAAATTTATTAAAAACAAAGCAGAATTTATCTGCCTTTAGTCTGAGTTAAGATGTGATGAAAGCATAGTGTAAAAGTTGCAAAGCATGGCAATAACAAAGGAACTGGTAATCCATGAACTTAACAAAAATGTATTGATAAGAATGACTTTTAAATGCAAGGGAGGGAAAAGATGCCTGTTACTGGTATGGGACCAGTTCTAACAAACTTTTTACATGTTTCTTTGTTTAGTTTTAAAAGATATGTAATCCAGTTTCAATTTTTGTTGAAAGCACGGTGTAGAAAGATATATCTCCCAACACCGTGATTGAAAGTGAGAGAAGTCAGCTAATTAATTGCCAAAAATTACCAAAACCATAAACAATAACATATTTTATTGTCTTTTAAAAACTGAAGTGTTAAAAAAAAAACTTACCGAGGGAGCAGTACCAATGTGCATTGTCTGCATCTGTGTAGCTAGAGGAGGAATCATCGATCCAAACTGCACAGAATTGGGGTCGGATGGCATCATCTGAAAAGGATTCCCTTTTAATAATTCCTCCAATGACTTTCATTAAAACTTGCTAGTATGTATGTTACTTATTTTATTTTAGATACTACCAAGTTAAAGATTTTGGAGTAGAGAGTAAGGTGACTTTTCCATATTTAAACAAAAATTAGGAGGTGTATTTTAATTTAAGTTGGGTTCTGTTGCTCAAAACAAGACAGGATGGATGAAAATGGTATTGCTTACAGAATGCCATGTATTAACATGCATATTTTAAGGCAGGCAAACAGAGACAGGATAGATAATGGGAGCACATTGAAAGCGTACCCAGCAATATAAGCATGCAAATATGACATGACAAAATTCAATGAACTTATTTTGACCAGGGAAACCTAGAACATTAGTAAACAAAATGAAAGGATTATTGTCCTTTCTAAATGAAATTCAGAAATAATATTTTGCTATAATAAATCAGGTTGATTTAATATTTTTCTCTCCTACTCTGACAAAGGGTGTAAAATAAAAACAAAGCTTTACAACTGAACTGGGAGAATGGCTTAGAATATATGTACCTCAACTTGGGTCATAGGAGAGGGCATCACATACTGCGGTCCACCATGGACTGATGTCATCCAGGGAGCAGCAGGCAAAGAATAACTCTGAACAGGTCCAAACTGTCTTGCATAGCTATGATGAGTAAATGTGGTGGGAAGAATAGCTTGACCAGCAAGTCCATTTTGAGCCATTCCACTGGCTTCATAACTAATTGCTCCTCCCTGAAATCAGACAAACATAATTAGCATGTTCAAGAAGAGCAGGGCAAATCACAAGGTGAGAGTATAAGAAAGACAGCAATCTGTAAACAATAAAAAAACAAACTAAGAAACACTTTTTGACATAAGTTCTGAGATACTTACATGCTCTGGTCCCTTTGTTTGCCAAATAGAGTAGAAAGAGACAGAAAGATCGAGAGAGACAGAGAGAAGAAGAGAGAGACAGAGAGAGAAAGACATTAAAAGTAGAAGACGCACTTCTCCTCAAAAGTCAGAGAAATATAGAATAGTAATGACAAAAGAAAAACAAAAGACTTACTTCACTACCGTCCCGCCACATACGTTGGTCAGGCCGGTACATACTCCTCTTCTTGTTGCCGCCATCAGCAAATTTAACTAGCAACGCATCTTTTGCTCCTGGCAATAGATGTCCATTGAACATATCAATTATTTCTTCACATTTTTCTTTAGAATCCATCCTGATCAAAAACAAAAGAAAATCAATCAGCGTTTTCTAGGGTAAAGCAAAGTCAAAACAAAACCTTGTTGACACCTCACCTTGCAAAGCCTACACCCTTACTCTGCCCTTGGGGATCCCTTAAAATCCTAGTTGAAATAACTTGTCCAAACTTTGACAGCAAGTTTTCAACATCATTCTCTTTATAACTTAGTGGCAGGTTGGCTATGTAGAGATTCGTTGGGTCCTGCTCCTGTTGCTGTGGATCGCACATATATATGGTTAGTTGGCACCCCCATAAATATTTTCATAACTTTAATCTACATTACATAAAGTGACTCATTTGCTGACACTTAATTTCATATAAAAATGCAATTAGAGTTCAGCAGATGCAGCCAAATATGTGATATTAAACATGCAACAAACTCCTCAACTGTTCAAAGTCAGAATATTTCCAACGTGTTTGAAAAACTCCTGAAGTACTGACAGTTTTCCTTTCAATTCCAGCAAAATCTTCCAAACAATTTTGGAGGATGTAGTAGTGTACAGATTTACACTGAAGCAAGCTGAAGCTGAACTCATTTCTTACTTTTGAAAGAGAGAGCTTGAGACTATACTTAGCTTGGCTTTATTTGATTCAGCTTTGGCTTCACAAAGCCAAATTCATCTCAACAATAATACCAGGATTTTTTAATGCACTCAAAGAATGCAAATTAATTAACAGTTGAGAAGATTTTATGAAAAATGTCTAACTTAACCAAATAAGAAAAAACATAAAATTGCAAACAAAAATGAATATGCCACAGTAATTCCTGGACAGTGCAGACCTGTCTTCATATCATATTATGATAAGAAAACACAACCTACATATTTGAAATTTAAGTCTTATTCAAAACAAAATCAGAAGGGTTGTAGATGATAACATTTTTAAAATTTCTGATCGCTCTTGGACAGTAAATCCAAAACACTGAACTGGCAATTAAAAAATAAATCCCCAGTTGCATATGCCCAGAAACCACAAACAAAAAGATTGCCTTAACTTATTTTTAAAAGAAATTGTATCAAAACACTGGCATGTAGAAATAAGGATAACATGAGTAATGACATAAGAATGCTTAATGAAGTTCATAAACTTTATGCTAATTTGTACAGACGCACTTTACAGATACTTCTTTTTTCAAAAAAGGCCAAAAAGCAGCAAAAGAAGCCAAAAAGTAAAGAGAAGAACAAAAGAATCTAGACAGAATTGCTTAAGGAGAAGTGAGCATTCATGTGGATTTAGTGTGATGAGGAAAAGAGAGCCTCTAAATGTCTAATTTCTGATAAGGAATGTATGCATTTCCACTTTTCCCCACGATACTAGTCCACTTTTTAAGAAGTTTTTTTTCTCTTTTAATAATTATATAAGTAAATAAATTAATAAATGAAATACAATATGAAAATTGCTCTTAAGATTTGAAATATTGATCAAATCATTATTTTAAAAGTTATGCACCTTACAACAGATTGTCACATAAAGTAAAGCTCACAAGTCCTGTAAATGATCCTCAACCTAGGAGGGAGAGTGTAATCACCAAAGGGAAAAAAAGGAAAAAAAACAACATGAATGCCTTTGAATTGTAATTGAACACTTGAACTGTAAAACGCAAATACTGAGCAACACCCAAAGCAAACTGATGGAAACATATATTTGTACAATATATGCTGAAATACATTTGAAGCAATAATGCTTGACAACTAATGAACATTAAATTATCACAGACAGTACTATAGCAGATGTGAAAGGTATTTAGACACAAGATCCAAACTTAAGAAATCCACTTCCATATTAATCTGTGCATATTACTACAAAGTCCAGCCAGTTGTACACAGGGACAGGGACATAGCTTCTACTACTAAGATGTACCACACCACACAAATTATATGACAAATACCTCTATTGACACCACCACATCAGGGTCCTCACAAAAGCCATTCTTTTACATTTAGACACCTCCAATATTATTAAGTTGTACAACCTCCACAAAGGGAGACTGATATAAAACATGCATGGCAATGATCCAAACTACAACCCAAATTCTTTTTCACACACCTGGCTACTTTCCACTCCCAACCAAATACTAGCTACACAAGAAAGATAGAGAAAAAGAATCCCGTTTTGCATTCTGTGTGTTTCCAGCAGTTTACAATTACCTGATCTGGTAATCTATGAGGAAAATTACAGTAAACTGTGAGTCATTGGGTGTCCGCTAATACTGTTCACACTAGTAAACTAAAATGTCTAGCAAACCAATGCATTGTATGTATGTGTCAATTGCTGGATTTGTAAATTAAGGTCTCATTGAGAGAAATTATTTACAACTGTTCACAGGGGAACACCAACAATAGGATGGAATACATTGGTTGGATCAGCTTCTGGTAAATATTCTATAAACAGGACCAAAGACTTTGGTGAAAATAAAAGCATATTTTCATTTCAGGAAAGAAAAAACCTCTCAACATTTGTTATGGTAATGGAAATTACCGTAACACCCCAAATCACACACCCATTGTGCTCTTAAGGCAAACATTTTGTCAATTTTAAAATACACTCCCTTATAGGTTCAGAAGTCACTTGAAACGAATTAATAAATTACCTTAGCTAGACAGAAGCTATATTTTCATTTAAATATGTTTTACTATTGATTAACATTTCATAATTCATCAAGGGAGAGCTTTTAGTGTTGGTTTCAGGAAGCAGAAATTAAAGGAAGGACATAGAACACCCATCCCTTAACTTGCCTTCCTCTGAATTCAGTATATATTCTGAAAGTAAGAAATGATGAATCTCCTGATTGAATACCATTAGGATTAAGGAGGAGCAGGAATAGCAAAAGGGGTAGCAACTATTTACAATGTTATGTCTTCCAAAGACCCTGGATCCAGGATTCTGCACACTGTGGATCCAGGATTCTGCACACTGGTTTGCCAAAATTCAAAAACTAAATCTAGTTATGAGTTTCCTAAATTGCAAGTACCCCAGACGCCAACAACTCTAAATTGCTTCTGTCACAGCTATGGTTTATGATCTATTCATTTTAACAGAGAAAGTAAGAAAATAAAGAAGAGAAAGAGAAAAGAGTGAGTTGAGTAGTTTTACTTGCATGCACAGAACGTACACTGGCTGGTCTACGCGGCAACGTGATACCCACTTTAGCCATCTGCGCCTGGATTCCTTTGGCTTGCAGAGCCTTGACAGCGGCTTCAGCACATTGGCTTGATTCAAAGTCCACAAACCCATACCCTGAAATTTGGAAAAGCAGAAAAACAAACAAATAAATACTTGCAATGCTCTCAGGCAAACCTACATTGGGTACCACATTCCATCCGCCACAAACAAATTAAGCACGTTAATTATTTTCAATTCAAAGCAATTTTAACTTTAGCTTTAACATTATTGGCGGACAGATAATTTACCTTTACATTTATTAGTATTTTTGTCGAGTATCGCCTTCGTTGAGATGATATTTCCATACCTGCAACAATGCAGGACAAAAAATATGCATAAGCGCAAAAGTCAGAGAAAAAGAGGCCAAGCAAGAGTGGATCCCGCTGAACAGGGCAGGGCCAGGCAGGGCAGGGCGAGCGACACTCACGGCTGGCACATGGTCACGAGGTCCTTGTCCGACGTGTTCTGGTTGAGGCCGCGGATGTAGAGGTTGGTCTTGCTCAGCTGGTCCCCGCCCCCGCCGCCGCCCACGCTCAGGTGGTTGCTGAGGCTGGTGCTGAGCGTGCCGCTGTGAGAGCCGGTGTTGGAGCTGGAGGAGCTGTGAGTGTTGGCCGGCGAGGTGGCCGAGGGCACGCGTCCGGACCCGTACTGCAGGACAGAAGAGAAACCACGTTAGCAGTGCTCGGTGGAGGCGAGGTGACAGGAGCTCCTGCTCTCGCATTAAAAAATAATGAATACAACTAATATGCATTTTAAAAGTGTGTTTTAGTGTGGTTCTGACCAGTTCTGACATGAGAATGAACATTCTCGCAATTGTGCTTCCACAGATAAAAATCAAAGTCCACGAGAATTTAGGGGGCCGTTAGGACCGGGTTAGAGACCTAGAGTGCCCTGTGCCCACTCTAGAACTCTAGGCCCGGTTAGACCCGGCCCGGCCCGGCGCGGCCCAGCACGGCACCGCCCCGCGGCTGCTGACGCTGACATTTGACATCTCCAGCTCTCACGAGCCAGGGCGCATGCGCGGCGTGGGGGTGGGTGTGGCGCAGGGAGGGCCGAGGAGGGGTTGCAGAAGCGGGGCGTGGCGGGGCGGGGCGGAGCCGGAAGGGGAGAAGAGAAGCAGCCGCCGCCCCAAAGAGGAAATGCCGCAGCATCCGGGCCGGGCCGGCGCGCCTCCGGCACCCATGGCCCCGCGCCGCGCCGCTGATGACGGAATACGAATATTTCCGTACTTGGTGCGGAATTCCGGATCTGAAGGGAAGAGGTCCGCCCTACTTTTTGAAGGTTTTCTCTCAGCTCGCTAAGACCCTTAGCAGATTCTTTTTTTAACGGCAAATTGCCAAAAAAAAAAAAAAAAAAAAAAACTATCACAGTTCCTTCCACCCCCTCGCTGCGGGGGAGTCCGTCAAGTGATGCGTGTCCGCGGGTCCCATAGGCCCCTGGCCGGGGCGGGGCGGGGCTGCCAGACCCTTAGGCTCCCTGCAAGCTCGCCAATCCTCCGTTCTGCGATAGACGCGTCCCCGTCCCCGGCGTGGAGTGCGAACCTCAGCGCCGAGATCGAGTTCGCAGACACGCAACGCCCGGCGGGCCCAGCTTGGCGTGGTCTTGCAGGGCGGGGCGGGCGCGTGTCGACGGGGCGGGACGGGGCGGGACGGCCGGCGCGTATCTGGTGTATCAATGGATTCAGAGCCGCGTGGCATGAGCGGGAGAAGCAGAGGCCGGGGCCGGGGCCAGGGCCGGGGCTGGGGCCGCGGGAGAGGCCTCCCTGAGCCTGGCCGGGGTAGGGGCCTTGCCTGCGATAGCAGCCGGGGAAACTAAAACACACAGGCCGGGCCAGGGGACCACCACGATGTATGCTGAGCCGATAACTTGTAGAGAGAGCGCCCGCTAACGACCAGCTGGAAACATGACAGACACAGCAGAGCAGAGCAGCGCAGCGCGCACTGCGGAGCACGGCGTCAAAGTGCGATACAAAGAGAGCACTGTGCATGTCAGCGTTAGAGAACGAAAGAGAAAGCATGCAAAGTGTCGAGGCGAAACTACTGTGCGTCTAGACGCGGTAAACGAACTACCATGGACACAAAGAAGGAAGCGAAAGGCTACCGCGCTACTACATGGAAATGTACAGTCCGTAGGTTGATCGGGGAGGGCCGTGGGAGCGGCGTTCTGCGGCTGCAGTCCCCTCTGAACAGGCGCAGGCAGGAGACAGCTAGGAGCCCGCAGGTAGGCAACCCACCTACACTAGAGCATGCGGTACAGCATAGCTACAGGGGGCTGTCCGCTCCCCTGGCGCACGGTGCGGGAGGGGCGGGGGCGGGGCGGGGCTAGGAGTCATACTTACAGCGGCGACCACCTGGTGCGTGAACGAGGTCTGAGCCGCGGAGGGGCTCGGGCCGAGGCCCTGGCCGAGGCACGGCCCGCACCCGCTCTGGCCAAGGCCGCTGCCCGGGCCCTGGCCGTACCTCGGCAAGGGCGCCGCGGCCACCCCTGCGGTTGTCCAGGGCCCCGCCGGCCCGGGCCCGGCCATGGACCCCCGGTAGCCACCGGCACCCTGTGCCAACAACAAGCGAGTCAGTGCAGAGGGGGCGTGGCGGGGCGAGCGGGGCGGAGCGGGGCAAGCATGGCGACAAACTAACGGGGGAGAGGAGGGGCGCATCTGCCATTATCGCTCGCCTCCCTCTGATCGATACCGACCAGGATGTCGGCCGGTCCAGCACGGCCTCGGCTAGGACAGTGGACAGCCTGCGCTGGCACGGCCTGGGCCAGCACGGCTTCGGCCAGGACAGTGGACAGCCTGCGCTGGCACGGCCTGGGCCAGCACGGCCTCGGCTAGGACAGTGGACAGCCTGCGCTGGCACGGCCTGGGCCAGCACGGCCTCGGCTAGGACAGTGGACAGCCTGCGCTGGCACGGCCTGGGCCAGCACGGCCTCGGCCAGGACAGTGGACAGCCTGCGCTGGCACGGCCTGGGCCAGCACGGCCTCGGCCAGGACAGTGGACAGCCTGCGCTGGCACGGCCTGGGCCAGCACGGCCTCGGCCAGGACAGTGGACAGCCTGCGCTGGCACGGCCTGGGCCAGCACGGCCTCGGCCAGGACAGTGGACAGCCTGCGCTGGCACAGCCTGGGCCAGCACGGCCTCGGCCAGGACAGTGGACAGCCTGCGCTGGCACGGCTTGGGCCAGCACGGCCTCCAGCCGGACCTCGCGGGCACGCCGCTGGAGAGGGCGGTACCAGGGTGGGGAGTGCCGCGTTAAGCGCTCATTTGAAAAAGAAAAAAAGAAACAAGCCAAAGCCAGTGTAGGTGTGCACAGGCGCCCCACCCCACCCCCCTCAACCCCTAGAGCCCAAGCCATTAGAGGTCCGGAAAGCGTAGTATAAAACATAAATTTACAAAAATAAAAAAGTTTGAAAAAATGGATGCCGCACTGTACAATGTTGTGGTTATGGCTTTGGTCGAGTATACTTGGTTATCTACATGCACTCGCATAAAGGCGAATATGCGAAACCATCTACAAACAAAATGAAACTATTACTGCCCGTCACGAGGGGTTGTAAAGAAACACCATTTCTTTACCAAAAAAAATGAGAGAGAATTTTTTCCGTACTAGGACTAGACTTAACAGTAGAAATTCTAAAAGAAGCGGTGAACAATAAAAAATTAATTTTACCGTCTAATGTCTCTAAGCTGGTTAAGCCAACGCCTCTAGTATCGCTGCCCCTATGGGTTGACCTACAAAAGTGGCCCACGGGCCCCTGGGCTGGGCTGGGCTGGGCTGGGCTGGGTGGTCCCCTCCCCTCTCCCGCTCACACTGTACCGGATGCTCTGGCGCGGGCGCGGATGCCTGCCACTTGCCACGGCGCCCAACAGCTCCGTGCAAATAGGCAACCGGCAGCCCTCTCAGCAGACTCATGCATCCGGTACAGGCAGAGCGAAAAAAAATATAAAACACAGGGTCTGCGTGTAGAGTTCTGCCGCGGGCTGCGTATGCGGGCGAGGATCCTCCTCAGGTTTGTATGTAATGGGTGTATATGTGTTCCGGCGTGGGGTGGCGTAGTGTGGCAGGCCGCGGCTGCGAGGAGTGCGGGCGCGAGCTTGCTGGTGACGTTGTGGGTCTGCTCTGGAATCCCAAGCGCGTGAATGCCCCAGTCGCATATACTTGAACAAGTCCAAGTGTGCATATTCTACACACACGCGGGTGGGCGTTGACCAAGGCGCTGACGGCCGCGGGTACGGTACCACTACCCAGTCCCCTCTGCGCTCACCTGGTTCTGGTGGTGGTGCTGCGGCTGCGGCCCCGGCCCGGGCGAGCTCATGCTGTTGGGCGGGCCGCGGGGGCCCTTGTTGGCGGGGGCCAGGCCGTTGGCGTTGCCGTAGCCGGGCCGCGGGGGCGCGCCCTGTGGACAGACAAGACGAGCAGACACGGCGTTAGTCACGAACATCATCATCAACATCGTCATCATCATTGCACTGGAGAGCCGGCCGGCCTGACACGGAGGGAGCCTGCAATGAAAGAGTCCCGCCCGGCCCGGGCCCGGCCCGGGAGTGAGGGAAGTGAGCGGAGGAGGCGCAGCGCCGAGCAGCGCCGAGCAGCGCCGAGCAGCGCCGAGCAGCGGGACGTGCGAGCACGCCGGGGACGTGCCCGGGATGCAGAGCGGCCCCGTGCCGGGGTGAGAGCCTCGCCTCGCCTCGCCCAGGCTCGCGCCGTGCAAACTCCCTCCACCAGGGGCGGATACACGCCGGGTTGGGGCGGAGGCGATGCCATGTACTAGTTTTTTTTTTTTTTGACCCAAATATGGCACTTTTTCTCGCCTATCAGGCGCGCGTTTAAGTTTTGTTAAAGTCTGCCGAGAGGGAGAGGCGGGGGGAAGGGGGGGGCCTGACTGCCCCGTCACCCCGCCCTCGCTCTCCGCCAGCTCTCCCGCTCGTGGCTTTTTTTTTTCTCCTCTCCCCAGACTCCCAGACGCTCTTCGAGTTGGATCGAATCCCGGAAGGTTTTCCTCTCTCTCCCCGTCACTCCACACACTCGCTCTCTCTCCCTCTCTCTTACTGCCTCTCTCTATATATCTTTCTTTCTCTCTCCGGGCGCAAGTGATCGTAGCGGACGGCGCGGCTCGGATTTCTTCAGACGGAGAACGAAGAACGGAATGAAGTCCAGTCGGGAGCGTCGGGGAGGCGGGGCGGGGCGGGGCGGGGTGGGGCGGGACGGGGGCGGGCGGGGCGGGGCGCAGAGCACTCGGGGGTGTCGTGTGTCTCACTCTACGACACGCGGTAACGAGGGTATACACCCGTCGAGTCGAGACAAACGGGACCCTGGCGAGGCGAGGCGAGGGGTAGCCTGTGTTGGAGTTTGGGTCCGAGGGGTTGCCTGCCCTCCCTGCCCTGCCCTGCCCGTGTCAAGGCCGCTACCCCCGGACCGGACCGGACCCCGGACATGATAAGGGAGAGACAGATCGCGGCTCTGCCCTCCTCTTTGGACCCGCGGCGCGGAGCCCCCGTCTCTACTACCGTGTGCTCAATCTAACGCGGCGATCTGCCCTGCCGCCCCGCTCCGCCGCGTCTATCCATTTCATATCCCATCTTCGTTCCTCCTCAATAATTCATCCCACCGCCATGGCAGCGTGGCGGGGCGGGCCGGGGCGGGGCGCGCAGGTGGAAGTGATTCCCTATCGGGCAAAGCAAGCAGGAGGGAGAGAGATAGAGAGAGAGAGAGACAGCGCAGACCCACCGCCCCGCCGCCCACGCACCAACTACTAAACCTCTTTCTCTAATAGAGGCGGGGGTTCAGTATCACTAGAACGGCCACGCGGCCGCAAGAAAGAAACGTATCGAGTTCCTCTATTCCTCGTCAGAATAAAATCCACCTCAGCCTCTTGCGAACACACCACATGAGAGATGAGGCTCCTCCCCCCTCCCTCCGGACAGACACACACACACGCACTCCACGCCGCTACTTGAGGAGCATGCAGTTGGTGGGGGCGGTGGCGGCAGCACAGCGCGGGGCGGTAGGGGCGGGGCCAACGCCCTCGGGCCCGGCCCGGCCCGGCGCGGCGCGGCCCGCGAGGTGCTCATCCTCCTCCACGCCCCCCCCCCCCCTCCCCCGCAGTCCTTCCCTCTTCACGCGTCTCCCACTTTTCACAGCGATGACTTTGGTGGGGCCTTTGGGGGCGACATAACGACACCCCGCTGGCCCACCCAGCGGGCCGGCAGGCCCCGCCCGGCAGGTGTAGCGCCACCAGGAGGGGGAGGCACTGAGGGGCACAGCGGGGGCGAGCCGCCGTCAACGCTCTTCACGCAGCCCCGCCGCGCCCCGCCCCGCCCCGTCCAGCCTCGGCCTTCATAACATCACTGTCACGACCTCAGGCGAGGCTGCTGCTGCTGCCGTGGTTGACGGGTTAGGCCTTCTTGAGGGCAAAAAAACTGTATATTTTAGCATGCACATGTCTTAAATATTTTTTGGAAAAAAAAATCAGACACACAGTTATTTCTTTTTTCAGTTATGTCATTAACTTTCTTGTTTTTTTCCCAATTCCCAATGATTTTTTTTTTCTGAATTTTCTTGAATTTTCTGGTGGAAAAAAAAAGTTTAAATTGTGTCCCTTTCGGGTCTTCCGACTTTTCCCCCTAGAGTCACAGAGCCCTTGTACATATGCCAGCAGCCACCTCGAGTGCCTCTGGGCGCCTCTGCTCGCCCCGCCCCGCTGTATGCCTGATTAATCACCATAGCGATATGTGCCTCGCGCCTCGCCAATGAGACGGTCGCGGGCGACAACAAGCCATCGCGGCGGCCCGGCCGGCTATAAAACCTCTCTCCACTCCGCCCCACCGCGGAGCCACAAAGTCGCAGCTCGGCGGGCTGTACCACTGGCACTGGGCCGGGCCCGGCCGGGCCCCCGGAGGGTAGGCAGCCCGCCCGCGCGCCTGTCCGGCGGGCCGGGCCGGGCGGTGCAGCATGACCACGGGTGGAGCACGCCTGGCCGGCCAGGCCACAGCACTGCCAACAGTAATAGGCATAAAGTAGGAGATACCGTCGGGTCCGGTCGGGTCGGGAGGGACACACACGCAGCTCAGCTTGACTCCGCTCTGCCGCGGCTCCACATTAGGAGGCACGCGCGTGCGCCAGCGTGCACGACCACGCGCCACATCGCAGCCGCGCAATATCACGCACGCACGCGCGAACAAAGTATGAGAAGTGCGCTTCGCTTGAAGAAAAAAAATAAAGGCGGAGAGAGATAGGGTGGGAGGGAGAGAGACAGAGAGGGAGAGAGAGAGAGAGTGAGAGAATCGCTACTGCTGCGCCATGTAATTGATATCCTAGAAATCTACCACTGCAGTCTAAAAATCTCAGGCGATCATAATGAACACACGTTATCAGTGAGATTTTAGGAGTGTATCCAGGGCGCAGCGCGGGGCGCGGGGGCTCTCTTGCTCTTCCTGTCCCCGGGCTGAGCTCAGCGCCCGGCGTGCAGGCCGCCCCACCCCGCCCCGCCCGCCCCGCCAGCAAGGTCAGGAGTCGCAAACGTTGTTAGTTACAGGCCAGAGAGGCGCAGGAGGAGAGAAAAAGAGAGAGCGAAAGCGAAGGAGTAAAACGGAGTCAGGAGCAGGAGTCAGGGGGAGGAGAGGGAGATAGGGCGAGCCGAGGGGCGGGCGCAGTGCACTCGACGCACCGACCCCGCCTCACCTTCACTCTCTCTCTCTCGCTCTTTCTCTCTCTCTCTCTCGCTCTTTCTCTCTCTCTCTCTCGTTCCACCCTTGCGGTCACTCCGGCCCGGGCGGCCGGCCGGCGCAATGGCGTCAGCACGCGTCAGCAGCAGCACGGCCGGAGGACGGCGCGGCGCAGGGAATGCACAGGTCGTCAGAAATAGCCCGTACGTCATGGTCAACGCGATGGACTTGTCCAGGCCCGGCCCGGCCCGGCCCGCGGTGGAGAGTATAAGTAAAAGGAAAAATCTTGGGCCGGGCGGTGCGGCAGAACGGAAACGCCGAGTGCGCGACCGACCAACTTTGGCATATACGCCAAAATTAGCGGAGCGTAGTAAAATAAGAAGGGGAGCGGGAGGAAGGAGAAGATGAAATACAGGGGCGGGAAACCCGCAGTACGACTGTGAAGTCCCAGCTCGCAGACAAGCGCCGATATAAGTACGAAAAATCTGCTGTTATGCGGTTTATTTAAAAGATTATGGCGGGGCAGCGAGCAGAATATTCATCATAAAACTGTGGGCACTTGTAGGAAGGGGTACGGAAACTCCGCCATAATCATCGCAAATGGCCCGAGGAACATAGCGCGACGCGAGGCGACACACTCACTTACACAACGCGTAAGGCGTGGTGGGGCGGGGCGAGGCGTCGTGTCCGCAACCTTCGCCGTGACGCTTGGCAAAGACCACTGCACGCCGGGTCGGGAGGAGCGGGAGGAGGAGGAGGAGGAGGAGGAGGGGGAGGAGGAGGTGGCGGTGGAGCTGAGGAGTGGGCCTTGAGCGAGGTGCAGTGCCACACACACACACACAGCCTCTCTTCTCCTCCACGCTCCCGTATCCAGGCCCGCCGCACCGGGACGGGACGCACCCAGCGCCCAGACTAAATATTGGATCTGACCCTGCGGGCCCCGCCCCGCCCCCCGCGATACGCGAGTGGGTTAGGGGAGGAAGGAAGGAGAGCACTGTACACAGAGGAGAGGCGAGCGGGGCGGGGCGCCGACGACAGCGGAGTGCGCGGTGAGTGTTGTCCGTCTCCCACGCGTCAACAGGGAACGCCCTACCCGCCCCGCCCCCGCCGGGCGTTCTCCACGATCACATAACGCAAGGCTACCCGGCTCCAGCATGTGCAGGTGCACCGCCTGACTGCAGCAGCGCCGCCACTTGCCCTCCGCGGCCTTCACCCCCCTCCCCCGGGCAGGGGAGCCACGTGACACCCACGTGACCAATCGCAGCGCCGCATCTCCGGAGCGCAGGAGAAGAGAAGAGACGGGGCAGAGTTGCGGGTCTGCCTACCTCCTCAGTCCGTACGGCGCCGCGCCAAAGCCCCGGAGGCAGGCCGACCGGGCAACAGTATTTTTGAATGATAAACTGACCACGCATTTTCTTTTTGTTGTGAACCCTTCTGCTTTCTCCCGATTCACTCCGAAGGCGAGAGCGCACGTGCGGGCTCTAGTCGCCCCGCGCTCACCGGTCCCGGCTAATCGCAGTACAGCGGCAAAAGCAAAAGTGGAGGTGCGGGGTATCGATCCCCGTACCTCTCGCATGCTAAGCGAGCGCTCTACCATCTGAGCTACACCCCCGGATGACACGTCGCGCCGCCAGGCGTCGGCCAAGAGCACGCCGGCCTCCTTGGGCGCTTCCCCCACCGCCGCGCACCGCACCGCGGCCGCCGCCGGGCCCGGCTGGGCGCGCTCCCCCCGGGGGCCCCCCTCCCCGCTTTATCTGCCCGGTGCAGGCGGGCCGGGCCCGGCCGTCGTGGTGCACAGGAGCAGCTGCCCGCCCCGCCCCGCCCCGCCCCGCCCCGCCCCCGTGCTGAGGTGCAGCAGCAGCAGTGCGTCGGCTCAACGCCCAGCAGCTGCCCCCTATCCTTGTGCACCGCCAGGACCCTCAGGTCGTCGATCGATCGGTCCGTCGTCGACGCGGCAGAGAGACTTTTTCCACGTGCACGATTAAGCGTAATTACAGGAAGGCTGTGCGCTGTGCGTGAGGCGGGGCGGGGTGGGACGGGGCGCCGGGGGCGGGGCGGTCTCACATGCAGCACGCCCGCTGCAGCCCTTCCTCTACCCCGCCCCGCCCCGCCCCTCACTCAGGGCGCGAAGCACAATGGCATTCCTCCCGTATCGCGATGGTCGCAGTGGAGAGCGTCGCGGCGCTGAGCGGGACGGGGCGGGCGGGGTGGGATGGGGCGGGGTGGGGTGGGGCGGGGTGGGGCGGGGCGGTGCCAGCCACAGCAGGGACCTGAGCTGAGCTGCGGCCGACGGCGCCAGCCAGAGCCGAGTCGAGGCAGGACATACACAATACACCAGGATATCTCCCCCCCCCCTCCTCGCGCCCGGCCTGGCAGGACTCCTCGGATAGAGAGCCTCACTACCAGCACTGCCACACGACGGCCACGACCCCCCCCCCCCCCCCCCTCTGCTGACTCCGGTCGGGTCGGGTCGGGCACCAGCGGCAGCAGCTCGCGCTCGCGTCCAAGTCGACTCAGACCATTTTTATCACGAGCCGGGAGGGGGCGGGGAGGGGCGGGGCGGGGCGGGGACGGCCTCCTCTTTCAGAGCCCGTCAGTGAGTGAGTCCGCCTCGCCTCCGCCCCGCCCGGCTGACCCGGCGGCCGGCAGGGCTTAGCTCGGGGGACCTAAGCCGAAGGGATTTGGACGCCCCGCCCCACCACGCCCCGGGCCGTGCCGCCACCGTCGTTACACCTTTCTTATTACTTCCTCGCTGCTCACGCACGTCGCCTCATAACGCCCCGCCCCGCCCCGCCCCGCCCTCAGCCCCGCCAGCAGTCAGGTGTCGGCTGCACACCTCCACAGAGTTGCTGCTGCTGCCGGCGTACTGGCGGGCGCGGGGCGGCAAGGCCGTCGGGGCGAGACGAGACGAGACGCCTTATTTACGACGCCGATGACGACCTCCGGCCGGGCGGCCCAGCGCGCTGCAGCGCTCGGAGTCACATCAGGGCAGGGGCTTTCACACGCGGCACGGCACCCACCGCATCGCATCGGCTGCGACAGAGCTTTACGAGCGTCGCGGCGCGGCAGCGCTCTAAAGGGCGCGAGGCGAGCACGCGAGCGCTGAGGCTGAGCGCCGCCGCGCCTGCCCGCGCCTGCTCAGTGCCCCAGCTCCCCACCGCCCACTAGAGTCCTTTCCCTTTCAGTGGCCCCTGCCTGCTGCTCCACAGCGCGGCGCGGCGCAGCGCGGATGCCCGCCCAGGTCAAGTTCGGCACCGACCCGGCCCGGCCCGGCCCGGCCCAGGCCGTAGGGCGCATGGGGTGGTCACCCTGCCCTACAACATGCGCGCGTTCCCGTCCCGCTCCGCCCACAGGCGCCGGCGCCAGGGCCGGCCAAAGACACCCCCGCAGAAACACATACTGTGGGGACACGACCTCGTCCAGGACGCGCCGCGCCGAGCCTCTGCTGCTCTGATGCAAGGTCGCCGGTGATCAGGCCAGGTGGACCCTTATCGGCGTACACGGTCACTGTCCCCAGCCCGGGGGAGCGCCACCGCGACCCTCCCCGCCCCGCCCCACCACGTCACGCCACACCCCAACCCGCCACGCCCTTCCTTCCCGAGAGTAGCCGCACCCAACAGCACGCCCGTCCCACCTCACCCCACATCCTACCGAGCGTTGACTCTCTTCTTATTGAGAGTCGAAACAGCGCCCGAGCCGTGCGTAGTGTGGCGTGGCGTGGTGTGGCGGGCTGGCGAACCCTCCTGGGGGCGCAATACACACAGACCCCAGCCCGAGCCCCAACCCCCTCCTCTACAAGACCCCCCGCCCCGCGAGAGAAAGAGTTATGAGAAGCCCTTCACACACAGTCCCTCTCTCTCACACACACACACACACAAACCCATTGCATTCTTATTGCAAAAATTGCGGAAGAAATACGGCGCGACCCCCCGTTACTTTCTCATAATATTACGAAGCGTATCGACGCCTCTCCTCCCCTCCTCCCCCTCCTTTTCTCCTACATTCCTCTTTGTCCCATCTCTGCGCCTCTTTCTCGCCCTCTCTCTTCCCTTCCGGCATCAACGCTGCTGGCGCTCGAGAACCTCCCCAGGCCCGAGGCTCTCTCTCCAGCGCCGCCAGCCAATTGCAGCGCGGGGCGGGGCGGGGCGGGGCGCGGCGGGGCGGGGTGGGGCGGGGCGGGGTGGGGCGCGGCGGCGGCATGCGGGTTGCGTGCGAGGAGCCCATGTCCAGCAGCACGTCTAGACGTTCATCCACTCCCTCTCTTCACAAACACACGCACACACACACACACAATGAAGAGAGTCGATAAAACGTAACACAAGCGGCACAGCGCGGCGGGGGAAGAGATGAACCCTCATATATCGAGGTGGGCCGGGGGCGGGGCGGGGCGGCCGGTCTGACCTGCATGCATGGGGGTTCACACCCCACCGCGCCACGCCACGCCACTCCCTGATCATTCCCCAATAACTTAATCCACAGGACGTACGGGAAGTACAACGGGGCGGCAGGGGTCGCGGACAGCGTATTTATTCCGAAACGAAAAAAAAGTGAATAAAATAAATCACCCCAAAGCTTTATTAATAAAAAATCGCGATGAAATAGAACTCTATATGACCCATGGCCACGTCACAGGGCAGTGCAAGCCCCACCTCAAAACCAATAGCCCCACCCCAGGGCAGATCAGCCCGGCCGGCCGGCAGACGGGAATGCAGTGGTGCCAACAGGACCGCAGGGCCCTGCAGGGGCAGCCCGCCCGCAGGCCCGCAGGCCGCAGCCGCCCCCCGCAGTCCAGTCCAGTCCAGTTCAGACCGCAGGAGGGCCGAGCCGAGCCGAGCAGCCCTGTGGCAGCAGCAGCACCAGGCCAGCACAAAGTGCAGGCCATCATGGGAGCGAGTATGAATGTGGCGTTATAATTTCCATTCGCACAATAATTCACACCTAACAAGTGCGTGTGACGTGACATTGGGTGTCGCAGCGCGTCGCGCCGCGCAGCGCTGCCACTGACCTGACGGACAGCGATGCGTCACGCGTGACTGCGTCACACCGGCCGTCACCCTCCCCCCTCCCCACAATCTGCCGCGCCACGCCGCCGCCGTCACATCTCGAGTTGAGCCCCGGCGAGCCCGACGGTTGGGCCTGACCGTCGCAAGGAGTAGTGGGATCGAGGGGCCCCACTGGGGGGAGAGAGAGAGGAGGGGGGGGGTCTCCTTCTCTCTCTCTCTCCACTCATCGCATCTCTCAAGACACCCGAGGAGACAGGCGAGGCGGGGAGGGGAGGGGGAGGGCATTGATACAGGAACTGTCAGTCCCTCTCCCTCTCCTTCGGCTGGCGTCCCGTCCCGTCGCGCCGCGCACTGTCGTTGCTCTCCTCCGCGCGGCCTGGCGCGAGGCTAGCAGCGGAGTGCGCCGCGGTGGGGGCGGGCGCACAGTACAGCAGTGCCGGGTTATTCCTCAGCTCAGCCAGCCTCCAGTGGCGTGCAGTGCACACTGTGCTGTGCCCCGCTCGTGCTGAGGAGAAGTACCTTGCCCCACCCCCGCCAGGGCAGGGCGCTATCAGCAACCCCTGAGAGTTGTACGTACTGTACTACACACGCCATTGGATCTCCGGGGGGAGGAGGGGAGGGGAGGCGAGGGGGAGTGGGCGGAAGTGCCAGCAGGGGCAGGTGGGGGAGGGGGGAGGAGGGGGAGAGGAAGTTAGGCCCCGCCCGGCATGACCTAACCGAGCAGAAGTGATTTACACGTGCCGAGAAGTCGTGTGCATGCACGTGTGCCATAGCCTTACGCCCGTGTCGTGTCTTCCCCCCCCCCTCCTCTCCGCCCGCAGCTGCAAAGTGAGTCACACCGTGACTCCCGGTTCGCGGTACGGACAGCGCCATTCTCGACACGCCCCGCCCCGCCCCGCCCCGCCCCGCCCCGTTCGGTCGGGCCGGGCAGACTCGAACTTTCGATAGGTACAAGATAGGAGCGCGGCGCGTGAGCCGTGCGGGCCGGGCCGGGCCGGGCCACAGATAGCGCCCCACTGCCCCAGAGAGGGGCGTGGCGTGGCGGAACCCTCACTGGCGGGGCGGGGCGGGGCGGGGCGGGGCGGGACCAAACGACGCCTACATATTAATGCAACACATTTTCCTTTTACAATGTTTTTGGATTTGATAGATAACTGTGAGTGCCTGCTGGGCCCTGCGGGGCCCTGCGGGGCGGCGCCCTCCCCTCCCCTCCACGTGCCCTCGTGCCCAGCGCGCTCACATTCCTGCTACGGCCCTGCCCGGCCGTGTCATCCGAGTCCTCGCCTAGCTCATCCAATGACTCAGCCCCCTCGGCAGGGCGTGGCAGGGCGTGGCGTGGCGCGGCTGGGCCGCGGAGTAGAGTTAGATCACTCTTCAAGAAATTTGTACAAAATTTCGACATAAATTAAAAAAAAATAGCGTCCGCGATACAAAAATATGGCTCAAAAAAATAAATTTGTAACACGGATAAACAACGTGCTCACGAAATCGGTCAACCCCTTTGGGGTAAAGGGTGGGCCCAGCGCAGCGTAGTTCCCTTCCTCTCCGCGCTTAGACTGTACCGGACGCACGAGTGCAAGAGGGTTGCCTACCCGCGCGGGCGTCGTGCGGCCCGGCCCGGCCCGGCTCGGCCCGGAGTCGTTTGAGTTTAGGTAGGTGCCAGTGCCACTGGCAGGCACTGACAGGCCGTGCTGCAGAGCACAGCGGGCCGGGCCGCGGCGGGAAGCACTGTGCTGGTGGAGACCACTTTTATCTTATCGCTAGCAATGTCGCGCATTTCTGGCGGCGCGGCGGGGCGGGGCGGGGCGGGGCGGACGGGTCTGGAGCCACCGCGCCACGCCGCACCCCGCCGTGCCACGCCGCGCCTTCAAAGAGAAATCAAAGTCAATATTTACCGGTATTTGCCAGACGTCTGTGCAGACTGGTGGTGTGGTCAAGCGTCCGTCGCCGCCAGGCTGTCAGCCAGTTTTCCTGTCTGTCTGTCTGTCTGTCTGTCTGCCTTTGCACTACAAACCGCGGCCTGCGCGCCACGCTGCCCTTGCTGCCGCTCGAGGCGGAACTAACAGGGGTATGGAACGTAGACCCCCACCGGCCTCAGTGGCGGCAGGGCCAGGCCGGGCCGGGCCGGGCAGAACGGCGCACGCCACGCCACCACGCGAACACCGAGCTGCTGGAGTGAGTGCGCTCACCACACCGCGCCGCGCCACGCCACGCCACGCCACGCCACGCCGCGGCGGTCAGAGTCCAAACGGGACCGAAGTCCAGAGACCAGACCAGACCAGACCTGCCTGCACTTTCCCACCACCCCGTAGCGCGGCAGGGGCGGGAGCGGAGGGGCGGGAGACGGGGACGGGAGCAGGGGGCGGGAGTAGAAGGGGCGGGAGCAGAGGGAGGGAGCAGAGGGAGGGAGCAGAGGGGAGGGAGTACATAGGGGGCGGGAGCAGAGGGGAGGGAGTAGAAGGGGCGGGAGCAGGGGCGGGAGCAGAGGGAGGGAGCAGAGGGGCAGAGCAGAGGGAGGGAGTACATAGGGGCGGGAGCAGAGGGGCGGGAGCAGGGGACGGGAGCAGAGGGGCGGGAGTAGGGGCCGGGAGCAGAGGGGCGAGAGCAGGGGGAGGGAGTAGAAGGGGCGGGAGCAGGGGCGGGAGCAGGGGCGGGAGCAGAGGGGCAGACCGGAGCGACAATGCGCTGCAGAAATGAGATCCCCGCCATGACCGCATTCCGCGTGCAAACTCTCCCCCTCCCGCGGCCCCTGCAGGGCGCTGCCCCAGCCCCAGGCAGGCAGCAGGGGCCCCCCGCCCCGCCCCGCCCCGCCTCGCCCCCGCGCCGGCATCCGGAAGCATATCGAAGGGGGGATATGACGACCCGATCGGCGCGCATAAGTAAAGTGCGGGTGCGGGTGGGGCCGAGCGGAGCGGAGCGCAGGGAAAAAACAAATCACACCTCGCTGCCGATGCATCGGCTTACTAAAGGGAAATCTACTGATATGTTTCCTATGTGACGTCCAATTTTTTTTTCGTGTGTCCCTGCGGCGAAGGGCGTTATGCGAATCGGGGGACAAGGGGAGGAGGGAGAGGTGTAGGAGGCGGTACGGTAAAGGGTAGTGTCAGCGTACTGTACAGTGCTCTGTATAGCATTACGCCGTGCCGCGCCGCGCCTGCCGGGGCCCGGCCTGCAGCCCAGCCGGCATGGCGTGATAGCGCTATCACCGCGAAGGGAAGGCGGTGGACGGGGCGGGCGCCGAGCCACCGCCCCGCCCCGCGGCCTACATCAGGGCAGATGAGGGTTTAAATGTAATCGCACCGGGCCAGCCCAGCAGGCGCCTCGCCCCGCCCCGCCTCGCCACGCCTCGCCCCGCCACGCCTCACCACGCCCCGCCCCCCGGCGCACACAGCTTTTCCCCGTCCTCCTCCATCGCAGGGGCTAACCGGATTAAAGACTTAAGCGAAACATCTGTATCATATTTAATTTAACAAAGCCCCATGGCGTACACGGCAGCGCGGTGCGGTGCTGTGCTGTGCCCCCCACCTGCACCCCCGCTCCGCTCAGCTCTGCCCTGGCCGCTCCCCGCCCCGCCCCGCCCCCGCCCCAGGCAGGTCCCGGCTAAATGATGACAAGTTGCGCGGCGCGGCCCCGGCCACAGAGAAAAAGTAATCGCACCCGGCCCGGGTCCGTCCCGTACCAGCAGGTGGCGGGGTTGGGGGCCTGGACTTGGAGCACGGGGAAGGCCCGGGGTAGAAACAACGGGACAACGGGACCTCGCCTAGGACTGACCAAGTATACCAGCCAACAACAAGACCGTCACAGCGCCGATCTCCATGCAGGATATACACCGGGACCAGAGGCTGGGCGGCGGCGACCCGGACCCGACACTCGAGTGGAAGCAGGGGTCCCCTTCTCGTCCGGCGGGCGGGGCGGGGGCGGGGTGTGATGCGGGCCGGCTGACACGGACAGGACAGGACGGCCCCCATCATGACCACGGCGCGGGGGACGTTCACAAAAAAAAAGCTTCCAGCAGCGCGCGGACTGGACTGGACTGGTCTGAGGTGCCCTGCCCTGTCCTGCCCACAGCAGCGGCGGTCAGCTCTGGACCCGCAGTTTCCTCGCGGGGCTGGAGCCCGTTTGTGAAAAGCAAAACTCTCCCGCATGTGTGTGTGTGACTGCGCGCGACAGTAGTCTGGGCGAGCCAGACCACGCCACGGCGCGGCGGCCCCCGCCCGGCCTGGTCCATTATCAGTAGAGTGACTTGGGGACGGGCCGGGGTGGGGTGGGGTAATGGCATGTGGGTTGCTGAGCCAAATGAGGCGGCAGACGTCGCGTGCGTGTGTGTGTGTGCGCGTGTTGTCAGTGTGCGACGCTACGCCACGCCACTCCACGGCACCGCAGGGTTCCGCCCCGCGCCCGCAAGGTCGTTGCTCCTGGGGGGTTTGAATACTGGTTGGTCTCTCATCCTATCTAGAGAATTGCCCCCCCCCCCCCTCTCCGCCAAAATGGGAGATTGGAAGTACCCGAGACACTCCAATTGGCCGCCAAAGCCAATCAGCACCCGGGGCGTCGGTATGGGATGGGCGTCGCTCGCTGCTGGCGCTGCGTCGCTGGGGGCCCCCTACCCCTGCAGGGGCCCTGCACACGCGCGACGCGCGCCGGGGCCCGGGGGCGGGGGGCCCGGGGGCGGGGGGCCCACCACCGCCCTCTCCCGATTGCCTCCCGCACTTCCAAATTCTGTTAACTACTGAGTGGCTTAACGGCGCCGCCGAGAGTCACCTCTCTCTCTCTCTCTCTCTCTCTCTCTCTCTCTCTCTCTCTCTCTCTCTCTCTCTCTCTCTCTCTCTCTCTCTCTCTCGCTCGCTCTCTCTCTCTCTCTCTCTCTCTCTCTCTCTTTCTCTCTCTCTCTCCCTCTCTCTCTCTCTCCCGGGACCCCGACTGCAGCTCGGGTAAAGTTGGCTCGGCACTACACTAGGCGGTACAGTACCGGTCGGTTGGGTGGGCCGGGCTCCGGCCTGGCCGCGCCCCGAGGGGCCAACAGCAAACTCGGTCCAAAACTCACCTGAAACAGACAAAAGGGGTTCGAGGTGAGTGAGTGCCTCAGTAAGCCAGCGTCAAGTGGTTCGGACAACTGTGCCTAGAAATCGGGGCGGGGCGGGGCGTTCGCAACCAACGCCCACTGCCCTCTAACTCCTCCAAGTTCCCCTCCCCTTGGAAAAAAAGAAGAAAAAAAACGTGCGGCCTTAAACATCGTTTTTTTGGTTGGTCTGTGACTGTGACCAAGAGCTGTGCTGATGGCGCCCCCCTCTCTCTCTCACACCCCTCCCTCCCTCTCTCTCACTCTCACCCCCTCTCTCTCTCTCTCAAAGCGGCAGGCGTTAATCGAATTTCATTGAACGCCCGGCCCGTCTGCCGGCCAGCTGTTTAATTAAGCCACAATGGAAGTGGATAATGAAGGTGCCGGTGCAGAACAGTGGAGAGGGAGGAGGGGAGGGGGGGGGAGTATTCCCTACCGCCGATTTGTGTCCGCTGAGACACGATCCGATACGGTCTCCACATTACACAAAAGGGGCGTACAGATGAGCTACACGGAATAGATTATTAATTAATCCACGCACAACCTGGTAATTTTATTTTTTTAATTTCCAGTGCCTGCGCCGGGTAGCACTGTGAGCTACGCAACCTTGATACTTTTCGAGAGAACACTTTTCAAGTCATGTAGGCTAATTTAATATGGGCTCTAAAGCTGAAAGAAGTCAAAGGTGAACCACCGAGTCGCCACTCCAGTCACATAGCCCTACTCCAAGGCACGGGCCCGAGGTGGTCGTGTGGTGTAGGCCGGGCTGGCCCCGCGCGCTGCATACCGCTGCACATTCCGTACCGCCGCAGTACCGGCCCGTACCGGCCAAGCGTCCGAGCCGAGCCAGTGAGCAGAGCGGGGCGGAGCGAAGCGGGGCCGCGTGGCGGCGGGCGCGGCGGGGCGCACCTCAACGTGGAACCTAACAGACTACCACGTGTATGCTCACGCGGGCTCCCGAATAAAAACTGTTTCCACGCGCCTAAAAGTCAAATATCACACAGACTACCGCAGCGTATGCATATCACATCGCAAACGTGCGGCACACATATGACACATGTTAGTTTCACCAGTGTCCTAATCAGTGGCAAGCAGGGAAGTTGGCAGTGGGTGGGGGGAGGAGGCAGGATACAAGGGGGTTCCACCCCCACCCCACCACACACACAAATCCGATAAGGGGGACGCCCCGCCCCGCCCCGCCCCGCCCCGCCCGGCGTTGTTCACCTGTCACGTACCCCTACGCCCCCGCCCCGCCCCGACCCTCTCCCCCGCCACCACTGCCTTTCACAAACTGAATCCACTGCTTCCGCCCCGAGCTCCTCTGCGCGCACGAGCCCACCACCGCGCCGTGCCGTGCCGTGCCGTGGGAGAGGTAGCCACCGCTGGAGCTGGCTGCAGACTGATTCAGAGGAGCGCTCACCTCGCTCTGTCTCCCTCGCACCTATACGGCGCGCCTCATGAGTGCGAGAGAGACAGAGCGAGGAGAGCGCTCTTCTGAATCAGCGTGCTGCTGGAGCGTGTAGGAGACGCTGATTCCCGGCCCGGCCCGGCCCTTCATCAGGCTTTTGTCATTCATGGGATCGCAAGGGGTGGGGGCAGCGGCACCGGCACCGGCACCCCCGCGCCCCGCCCCGCCAGCCTCCGCCGCGGCCCCACCAGAAATAGAAGGGGCAAGTGGGCAGCGAGGAGAGGGGTGGGGTGGGGGCGGAGGGGGTCGCGCACATCACGCCATGCGCCGCCACGCCGCGCCCCGCCCCGCCCCGCCCCGCCCCGCCCCGCCGCGCCACCGCGAGGCGTCCGACCCGACTCAGACACAACATGAAAGCAACCCGCCGTGCAGATTGTTGTGACAAGGTCCGTGTGACTGGTGGGCCGGGCCGGGCCGGGCCGGGCCGTCGCGTATACTGTATCACGGGGCGGACGGGACGGAGGGGAGGTGGGCGATTAGAGGACACGCCCGGCCCCGGCCCGGCCCGGCCCAGAGCGGAGCCTCTCTTCTCACTCAATCTATACGGCCCGTCGTTAAAAATAACTCAACCGGGACGGGACGCGGGACGGGACGGCCCCCGCGGGTTGTCAAACAGATCGTTATGGCCTGTCAACCCGCACAGATAAAAATTAAGTCTGCCCCCCTCTCAAAAAAAATATTACTCTCACAGTGATAGACGACTTTTGACACGCGCACGTCGCGGCGACAAAAAAGAAACACAAGAGCCGAAACATGTGTGTGTGTGTGTGTGTAGGGCCCACAACAGAAAACTCAACGAAATACGACAGCGCGCCAATACACCCGGGGGCGGGGGCGGAGCGGCCAACCCTAAACCCCGTGACCACGCCGGCAGTAAACCCCGCGCCCGCCCGCGCGGCCCGGCACCGGGATAAGAGAGGGAAGGGGCGGAGGAGGAGGGGACGAGGAGGAGAGCGAAAGGACTGGGCAAGTAGTCAACCCTCGGAGGCGGGGAGGGGAGGAGAGGAGCAAACCAACTCTCTGAGGAAAGTTGGTCCCCGCCATTACGACTGCAGCCCACCCCGCCCCGCCCCGCCCCAGGGCCGCCCGGCGCCCTCAAAGAGGAACAGTAGCAGCAGCAGCTCTTTTGCGGCACCCCGGGGACACGACGGCCCCACCCCGCCCCGCCCCGTCCCACCACCGCGACCTCCATCTGCTCTGGAATCCGCCCCGCCCCGCCCCATACGCCACCAGCACCAGCCACCCCGCCCCATACGCCCGATGGGAGAGCTCCATAACCGAACTGCGACTGTTGTCCTGCTCCGCGCGGGCCGTGCCGTGCCGGGCGTCCTAAAGACCTCCCAGGGGCGGCAGGGCGCGGCGAGGCGCGGCTAAGGGTGAGGTGGGGTGGGGTGGGGCCATCCCTGAGCGCCTGGAGGGCGGGAGCCGGGCCGGGCCTGGCCGGGCCCCACGCCCGTGTCCTGTCCCAGTCACCGCTACCGTCGGGTCGGGCCGGGTCGGGCCGGCGACGCAAGCTCGATCACTTAGAGCGGCTCAATGGGCGTCGGCGTCGGCTTTGGAAACGACGACCCGACCGGACCGACCGGCGCAGAAATAGCCACGGGGACCAAGCTGCGGGCCGGGCCGGGCCGGGCCGGGACTGAGGGGCGGGGGATCACTTCATATTCCGCCCGCCGCGCACGTGAGAGTACTGAACGCACAGGAGTAAGCGCCTGACGCCGTGCTGCGCGGGGCTGCCTATACTCCCGGCGTACAGGGCAGGCAGACCCGCAACACTGCAACACGGGTATGTCTACGTACTCCAGGACTTTCTAAACCGCGAAGATCCGCGCACAGCTCAGCACAGCACAGCGCCTCCAGAGAGCCTCGAGGTGTACAGCGCGGCGGCGGCGGCACGCGGGGCAGCAACCCGTCAGGAGGGGGGGGGGGGTACTGAGAGGTACCGGGTACCTAGCCCAACAGCAATCAGCCAGCCGGCTCTGCTCGGCTAGGGCTGTGCTGTGCACGCCAGCAGCCCAGGCCCTGCAAGAGACCGCGCGGGGCGGGGCGGGGCGGGGCGGCGCGGGGCGGCCCGCAGCGGCACTGTTGCCACGTCGCCTCCCCGCGCGCCGCAGAGGGAAGGGCTTTACTCACTCGTCGCGCGCACACACACACACACTGTACTATGGGGATAACGACTCAAATAACAGGTTCAGGCCGCGGCCAGGCGAGGCGAGGCGAGGAGACAGGCGGGCTGAGCGCATATCGCCCCCCGCCCCGCCGCGCCCCGCCCCGCCCCGCGGCGGTCGCTACTCCTCTCCCGCGAGTAAGGACGGCACGCCAGCAGAGGAGCATGCGGACCCGGCCCGGCGGCGCCACACCGCACCGGCCTCATGGCAAGTGACTGACTCGCGCCATGCCGCGCCGCGCCGCTCTGAGCGAGGTCACGCCGCTCCCTGCACCGCCTCTGCACCCCCGCCCTGCACCGCACCGGCAGTCAGCCCAGCTCTCTCTTCACTCGCGAATGTCATCGCCTCCTCGGGAACCTGCGCACGGCGGCGAGAGACACGGCCACGGCCACGGCCTCCTTCGCCAGCAAAACAATCCTCCTGGCGCGGCCCTGCTCTGCCCTCCCCGGGGTCACGTGACCTGACCTGACCTGACCGGGCCGGTACTGTACCCGAGCGCGGCCCGGCCCCGGCGCGAGGCCCAGGCTGTCAGCGCAGAGGCCGCGCCGCACCGCCCGCCGGCCGGCCGGCCGAAGGTCGCGGCCGAGGGTCGCGGCCGGGCCGGGCCGGACAGCGCGGACCTCCAAGCGCCAACATTTCGGTAAGCCAGGCCAGCAGCGCAGAGCGCGGGCTTGAAACAAGTAGTTACGACAGATAAACACTCAGGGGCCTCTGTCCTGTATCCTCTACAGCCTGTACGGGACACGCGAGACCCAGGTGCGCGAAGGGTATGTCATCACGAGGTGATAAAAGCCCTGTGACTAGGCGGCGCTGGGAGGGCAGGGCAGGGCGCCGCCGGGTCCCCAATAAAAAATACTCAACGCCACGACAACGCCAGGCCAGGCCAGGCCAGGCGCGAACCGGAGCTGGTGAGCATCACCGGCGAAAGTCGCTGCTCTTTTTATTTCGTTTATTTTTAAAAGCCGGGCGGCCGAAAAAGTCGCACCGTGTGTTGCGTCGTCGCGCGTTTTGACTTGATAATCATTTTACTGTACGCGAGTGTGTAACGGAGGCGGGGGGCGGGGCGGGGCGGGGCGGGGTGGGGCGGGGCGGGGCGGCAGGAATCGCGGAGGGGAAGGGGTGGGGCGAGGGGGTAATGGTCTCTGTGCCGGTGCCGGGCCGGGCCGATGCTCTGACGGAGTGGAGCTGGCCGGTAGGGGCGGGGCGGGGCGGGGCGGGGCGGGGCGGGGCGGGGCGGGGCGGGGCGGGGCGGGCGAGGGGGGCGGAGCAGGAGAGAGGACGGGAGTGGCCGTGCCGGCCGTGCCCCCGTGGGGCCATTGCCCCGCTGCCGGCGGAGAACAACCTTGGCGTTGGAGCGAGCGAGAGAGCGAGAGAGAGAGAGGGGGGGGGAGGAAGAGAGAGACAGAGGAAGAGAGCCTGGCGCTACGAGAGAGTGAGAGTGAGGGTTAGAGTGAGATGAGAGGAGACGGTGATGGGATAGGCAGGAAAAAAAAAACAATGAAAAGGTGGCGAAGCGCGGGGAGGCGAGGGAAGAGAGGAGGAGAAAACAGGGTCCTGGTCAGTGTGAGTGTGTGTGTGTGTATCACTTGGCAGCCTGCTGTAAGCTTCCAACTCACTGGAATGCTGGGACGCCAGGGAGTCGAAGCGACGCATCGGGACGGGACACGGGGAGGCGGCGGGGGCAAAGAGTTAGAGGGGGAGAGAGAGAGAGAGAGAGAGAGAGGGAGAGAGAGGGAGAGAGAGAGAGAGAGGGAGAGAGGGAGAGAGAGAGGGGGAGGGAGAGAGAGAGTGGCGCCCGCAACGCAGGCCAAACAGCAACGACAAGGACAAGAGATGGGAGGGCCGGTGTGCGGGGGGTAGGGGTGGGGGTGGGGGGGCACGCGTGACGTTAGGCCCCTCCCTGCACTGGCCCACAGGGAAGCCTCGGAGCCGGGTGACAAGGCAAGCCCATCCTGCTTACATGATTTGGGTGCGGCGCGGGGCGGCCGGTGGAGGGGCATTAGCAGGCACCGGAGCGCGAGTCACCGGACTGACTGGAGGACACTCCGTGTCCTCTGGTGGCGTGCGTCGACTCGCGCTACGCTACGCAGCCCTGCGCGCGGTAAAAACGTCTCCAAGAACGACGTTTTTAGAGTAATCCGTAGAGAAAAATAATACAGCTGGAAAGAACAATTGGTCCATAGAAAAAAAAAATGAAAAAAAATATACGTTGTCCTACACCCCAAAAAAACCTTGACCTTTACAGACTTGCCTACAGTAACTGGCGCCACCAAGAGGAACGAACACCTGGGTCAGCCACCACCTGCTCGCCCCGCCCGGCGCCACCCCACCTCACCCCGCCCAGCTCGGACCACCAGCGGTCATTCACAAACGCTGCCAAGATGTACCAGTACCACCCCGCCCCGCTCGGCCTGCTTCTCTACTGAGGCCGCACTGCTTGCTCTATTTCGAGCGGCGAGCCCCGCCCCGCCCCGCCCCGCCCCGGGCCGGGCAGCGAGAGAGACAGAGGGAGAGCCGTGTCTTATTGGAGTTCGTCGGACTACGGTCAGGAGAGCGACGCGACGCCGCGCGACGCGAAGCGAAGGTGGAGGCCCCGCCCCGCCCCGCCCCGCCCCCCGGCCGCACCCAGGGGCCCAGGTAGGGGGCCCAGAGCCCCGGGCCCAGGCCCCGGGGGCGCTGTGCCCCACGCGTACAGTACTGGACCGTGCAGAGGCGAGGCGAGGCGAGGCGAGCGGCGCCGGCCCGGCAGCAGCGCAGTTTTGTTTGTTATTCCGCCACTTGGCGCGAGAAGCGGCGGGGCGGCTGCGCGACGCGCTTGGGATGACCCCTCTCCCGTCCCGTACCAATGTCCGCACGCCGGGCCGGGCGGGCCGGGGAGGGACGCGAATATAAATAGCTCTAGGGCCGACATAAATCAAAACAATAACCTGCATGAGCTGCGCGCTCCGCTCGGCTCCGGCATGAGCATGCATGTGTGCTATGTATGCATGCAACGACCCGGGCCCGCGGCGCGGCGTGCCGGCGTGCCCGAGGACGTACGAGTGTGAGTGTGTGTGTGTGACTTGGTGTTTCCCTGTGTGTTGACGCGGTGCAATACAAGCCAGCAACACACACACACACGCACACACTATGTCGTAGGAACTACTATCTCTCAGTGTAAACTGACGCTACGATAGGCCTGCACTGCCGACGGCCCCGCCCCGTCCACGTCTACCCTTCTCGTAGTGCAGTCCTGGTACTCAATAGGCTATGCTGGGGCCCCACCCCACCCCACCCCACCCTGCCCCGGGTCCGGCCGTGTCGGGTGCCTCGCCCGCCGCATCCTGCTCGAGCCACAAACAAAAACACGCGCACGCGGGCGGGGCGGGGCGGGGCGGGGCGGGGCGGGGGTGACCAGAGGACGCAAACAAGCATGCAGCGGCCGCGGCCCGGGACCGTGTGAGGCCCCTCGCCTCGCCTCGCCCGCCGCGGCCAAGAAAAACACAAGGCTCATCACGACCAGGGCGGGCGGGGCCTGGCGCCTGCCTGGCGCCTGCCTGGCGCCGCCGCGGAGCCCTGCAGGGTAGGCAGTACCGGTACGCAGCGGTGCGGACGGGTTGCCTACTTCATAAGGCGCACGGCCATTGCCTACACCCCCAGTGTTCCGACGATTCCGGCCGGCGCCGGCTGGACGGACACCCCTGCGCCCGCTGTCGTTGACGCTGACAGCTCTGCAGCACGGCGGCCGGGTGGCGCGGGCAATTACAAACAGAGAGAGATACAGAAAGAGAGAGAGAGAGAACCGAAGAGGAAGGGTGCGGGTGGGGTAAACGGCAACCCCGCTACGCAACGCCACGTCCCATCAGCATTGCAGATGAGGCCTCTCACTGCCGCGGCCCCGCGTCCCGTCCCGTCCCGGGTGTCACGTCGAGGCCGGCCGCCCGGCAGGCTCGCGGCCGGCACCGGGACTAGGACACGCCGGGCACCCTGACGGCGACAGGTGACTGCGGGGGCGGGGCGGACAGGAGTGAGGAGGCGGCCGCGCCCCGCCCCGCCCCACACAGGTGTCCCTGCAGCACGTCATGAACCTCATGAGCAGCGAGTAAGCCGGGCCGGGCCGGGTCGGGTCGGGCTGGCCGCGCCTGCCGGCCGGCCGGCCTGCGCCCATGAATATTCATAGCGCCCGCCTGCCCATTTGACAGCTGCACACCCGCGCCACGCCGCGCCACGCCGCGCCACGACCAGCCGGGGAGCAGGGAATGCGGCGAGCGGAGCGGAGCGGGCGCGCTAACGGCGCAGCCGCGGGGCGGGGCGGGGCGGGGAGCGCCTGGCACACTTCCTAGTTGCCCTTCTCGCGGACTACAGCACACACAAACACGCTCCTCCGGAGGACTTCCCCCTGAGTGAATATCAGCGGGACAGTCCAGCCGAGAGGTGCGCCCGCCGAGCCCTTCCCCTTTCCCTTGTTGCTGGCGGCGGCGGGGCCGGGGGTCGGGGGCGGTACCCCGCCCAGCCCCAGTGACATCACCACGTGACTGTAACACACGCCGCCCGGCCCCGCCCGGCCCCGCCCGGCCCCGGCCGCCCCCTTGGCTCCCTCGTGTTCGACGGAAACCGTACGACGGCTTGGCCCGGCCGGCCCGGCCCGGCGCGGGCGGCGCTGCTGGGAAGGGAAGGGAGGTCGAGTTACCCCTTGACGTTAGACCAGACCGCGACGGTGGTGCGCGGTCACTGCCAGGATAGTGGGGAGGGAGGGGCGGCACTGTCCGAACCACGACCAGCACTCCTTCCTGCTCCGCGCCTCGCCGCGCCGCGCCGGCCCCCGGCCCGTACAGCCCCGCCGGCCCCGCCCCGCCCCGCAGCAGTAACGCGTACTGAACGGAAGCCACGAGGTGGAGGCATGGACATGGACGTAGCATACCCGGTGGAGGAGGGAGTTGTTGGAGGCGGCTGGGAGGGAGGGGGGTGCAGGCCGGCCGGTGTGGGTGCGGCCCTGCCTGCAGACTGATTCTCGCTATGTCTCTCTCGCACCTATACGGCGCGCCTCATGAGTGCAAGAGAGACAGGCAGAGCGAGGAGAGCGCTGTACAGTCTGCTGTACAGCCGGCTGTAGGCGAGCAATGAGCCCGCGGGGCCGGGCCGGGCCGACCCGCGACCAGCAGTTCAAATCTTGTCTGCGGGGCGGGGCGGGGCGGGGCGGGGCGGGGCGGGCCGTGCGAGGGGCAGGGGCCGGCCACCGCAGAAACTCGGCAGGCAGCCGCAGTCACGGCTCGCTGGCCCTGCCCTGCCCGCTAGGCCAGGCCGGCGGCCGCGGCCGGCCTGCAGCCAGAGTTCAGTTCAGACGCCTCTGGCCGGGCCGGGCCGGCCGACGCCGAGGCTCCGCGGGGAGAGGAAGGACGTAAGGGGGGGGGGGGGCAGGCGCAGCGCGGCGCGGCGCAGGCAGCAGGGTCGTTACTCCGCAGAGCCGCGGGGAGGCACAGGGAGAGGGAGACCGGCCAAAGAGGCAGCAGTGTGCGAGAGGAGTGTGAGAGAGAAAAATGGCCAGAGAGTGGAGAAGCAGAGGGAGATAGAGAGAGAGAGAGAGGAGGGGGAGGGAGGAGAAACGGTGTGGTGTGCGCCGCGGTGCGGGCAAGAAGAGAACCTGTTGATCGGATCGAGCCGCGCGGAGCGGCCCGGCCCAACGCGGCGCGGCACTCGCTTGCTGGGTGGGGCGGGTGCGGCGGGGCGGGGCGGGGCGGGGTGGGGAGGCGCGCGGCATGGATCGAGAGGCGCGGGTGTGGTCGCCCCACCCCACCCCGCCCCGCCGCGCCCGTCCTGCCGCCCCTAGCGGGAGCCCCAGCCCCCGAGGAAGGCCGCCGACGCCGCCGCGGCGAGCCCCGCCCATACGGCACCCTTAACTACCTGCATTTCTTGCAATTTCCGCGGGCGGGGCGCCGCGCGGCGCCGCGGGCCGGTCTGCCGTCGCGCCCGCGTGAGCCGGACCGGCACCGACCGGCGCCCGGCGCCCCGCGGGCTCCTCCAACAGCACACGCGCGCCGCGCCGCGCCACGCCGGCCGGGCCGCGCCGGGCGCCGGGCCGGGCTCACGCCCACGGATCAGAGGAAAAACCTAGCGATAATTACCACCATCTTGTAGTTCATCTTCCGCTGCTGGGTCGCCGCGTTCTCCATCCGGACGGCCATGTCGTCGCACAAACACACACTGTTACTGCACTAGGCTGTCGGCGGCGCACTGCACTGCACTGCACTTCCCGCGACACACTGACGCACGCACACAAGTCGTAATCCAATTCCGGGTGCGGGGCGGGGCGGGGCGGGGCCGGGCCGGGGCGTGGTGGTCGCAGGCTGCTTCACTGACGGTCCATCCTGGCGCTCGCACTGGAGGCCGTCCGCGGCGCGGGGCGCGCTGCAGGCCGAGCCGAGGGGTGTTCCCAGGGGTGTGCCCGTGCACGCATCACACGCGCTGCACTACACTGCACTTCACTCCACGGCCGGCGCGCGGGGCGTGGCGGGGCGGGGCGGGCGGGGCGTGGCACGGCGAGGACTGCACTACATGATCCGCCGTGTCTTCGCGGCTCTCACACTCTCTCTCTCTCTCTCGGACACACACACACACACACACGCGTGCGCGGGGCGTGACGTGTCGCACCGTGACACCCGGCGGTCGAACTGCGACACACGGCGTGGCGCGGCGGGGCGGATGCGCCGGCGGGTGCAGTCGAGGTGACGGTGGACGGGCCACGACTGACGGCACGGAGCGCGGCGGCACCGCGGCGGACAGCGGCGGGGCGGGGCGGGGCGGGGCGGCTGCGCTCCGGCCCCGCCGGGCTGGGCGCGGCTCGGCACGGCGCGGCCGCTGTCAGATGGCTAGTTGCGGCGAGAGCCGCGGGGGAGCGCTGCTCGCGGGGCTGCGCTGGGGGCTGGGGCTGCGCGGGGCGGGGCGGGGCGGGGCGCGGCAGGGGGCGTGGCGCGGAGGGGGTGGCTAGCAGTGTGGCCAGCCTGGCACCAGGCTGTGCTATGCCATGCCTGTGCTGCGCCCGGCCCGCCCGCAGCCCGGCCCGGCCGGCCGGCACAGCCTGCACGGTTTGGGTTCCTGTTCGCAGGGGGTGCGGGCGGGTGTGACGTCACACGTCAGCTGACTAAAGGCCGGGCTGTGCTGGGCCGGGCGGCCGGCGTGGCAGTGCGCGGGGCGGGGCGGGGCGGGGCGGGGCGGGGCGGGGCGGGGCGGCGCCACCGGGGTGGTAAGCGCGGGCCGCGGTGCTTACATGACAGCACCGGCCGGTCCGACCATATGGGTCGTTTCTGGCCACGGAAATTGAAATGAGCCTCGGACCTGGCCGGCCTTCACTCTCACACCGCCGAGCAGCAGCTCAATGGCAGCCATCCCGGTCCGGTCAAGACTCATCCCCGCCAACACCAGCGCGTTATTTTCAGACAATGATTTGCAGACGATAATTGTGCGCAGCGGTGCGACCACCAGCGCCGCCCCGACGCCTACGCCCCGCCCCGCGCTCTAATTCCGACCCGCTGCTTTACAAATACACCGAGTGCGCGGGTCGGGCCAACTGCGCCAGGCCAGGCCAGGCCAGGCCAGCCGGACGAGGTCGCTCCCGGCCGCCTGCATGGACGCCGTGTGAGAGGAGAGGTGCCAGAGCGAAGCACACTCCCCACCCCACCCCTCCCCGCGCTACACCCGTCTCTCTCGTTAACTTTCCTCCCGCTATGACGCCTGTCTTTCTCGGAGTGTCTTGTATCTCTCTACGAGCTGTGCGCAGCGATGCTCTCTGCGCTTGGTGCGGCACTCTGGTGGTGGTGGTGCTCCCCTGCTGCCGCCTCGGCCTCGGCGTCATCCACGGCTAGAGAGATGCTTGCAGGATCCGCGGGGCGGGGCGGGGCGGGGCGGGGCGGGGTGGCGCGGAGCCGCCAAGAAGAAGGAATGCGAGAGGATGCCTTCCCCTTCCCTGGCTCCTCTCCGCCCTGCCCCGCCCCGCGCGCCTCTCGCTGTAGCGGCACTAACCCAACCGGTAACGATTAAACTGAGTGTACGTCAGAAAGAGAGAGGCCCGGACGGGGGAGGGGGGGGGGCAGGAGGTCAGAGTGAGTGGACAGTGCAAGCCGCGGCTCTCCTCTCCTCTCCTCTCCTCTCGCCTCTTCACTGCTCGCTGCGACGGCCTACACGACGGCCGCGGCTCGGCTCATCGAAGCTTCTTATTTCCTTACCCACCTCCGCACCCCTCCCCGCCCCGCCCCGCCCGGCCCGGCCCGGCATGTTGGAATTTGCGGCTGACGGGTCTGGCCGACTCCAGCAAGAGCGGCTGCAGCAGTGCAGTGCCTCTCACTGGATGAACGCCAATCAGCAGCGACGAGACCGCAAGCTTAGTTTTTTTTCACAGTCACCTTGACGACAAACTAACTACATTTGCACGGGTAGTGAGGTGATTACATCCTCATCCTCGGTGCCCCAAAAGTTTCGCGAGTCGCCGGCGAATCGTGGAGGGCAGAGTGTACCACCAAGCGGGCCGGGCGGGGCAGGGCGGGACGGGACAGGGTAGAGGTAGAGAGACTCGGAGCAAGAGAGGCGTCAACTCGCCGCGCTCAGGCTGGGACGAGCCAATCACGGCGCGTATATGCTGGGACGAGCCAATCACGGCGCTTCTCGCGCGGCGAGTTGTCGCCTCTCTGAGTCTCTCTAGGTAGAGGTGGTGGCCGGGGACGCCTGTCCGCTGCGGCCAGCTTTGCTATGTTGGCCGCGTCGATTGAAGCCGTGAAAGGAACACGGTGGCCGGGCGGGCCGGGCCGGGCCGGGCCGGGCCGGGCCATTGAGGCCCGGGAGAGCGTGAGCGTGAGAGCGAGGAGCGGCGGGGGATACGAACGTCATCGGGCAGAAAAGGAGAGCGTGACAGACAGACGGACAGAAGCAAGTGGGCTGAGCGCCGGGAGGGTAGGCACCACTGTGTGGCCGTGCTGCGGCCTGGTGGCCTACACCGGGCGAGCAGGGGAGCTCCAGGCTGGACGAGCTGTCCTAACCGGATATTTAGCCCCGTGCCGGACGGGGGAGGGGGCGGGGCGGGGCGGGGCGTGGCGGGCGGGGTGGGCGGGGTGGGCGGGGCGGGGCGGGCGCCGAGACAATGACAGGTGACTGCCGCTATGGCCGCGCTATCGCCGCGAATAAACACCCCGCGAGATACGCCGCGCCGGCCATTATCTCGCCTTACACTGCCAAAAAAGGAGGAAATCCTGCAGAGCGAGACAGGGGAGGTCTACGCCCAACGCCGGCGTTGTGGGCCCACAGTCGCGCGCACTGCACTTTATTCATTGTATTGACGCGCTCCTTGACCCGCTCAAACTCTTGTATTCTTCCCTCGCATTCGCAAGAAGATCGCCTAAGGCTGACCGGACCGGACCGGACTGCGGCGAGGTTCGCGTGCGCTACTGTACTGCAGCCGGCCCCGGCCCCGGCCCCGGCCCCCGCACAAGTACAGTGTAATCCGCGCCGTACCGCTCGAGCGTAATGTCATGCACAGAGGACAGCGGCAAAGCCTCCTCGCCCTTGAGGGGGAGCCTAGCCCGGGCTTGTATGACCGATAGCGGGCCGGGCCGGGCCGGGCGGGGCGGACACGCCACTTTCACAGGCCTGCTGCTGCACACGGCTGCGCCAGGCCCCCACCCCGCCCCGCCCCGCCACACCCCGCCCCGCCCCACCCCGCCCCGCTAAAGGGGTGGCTATAGGTGATCCGGGCCGGGGGGGAAACGTCAGGCCGTCATGCCGGCGCTGGTGGCTGCGGCGCGGTGGCGGTTATCGGAATTCACTCGGTTATCCCATCCTATCCATCCCCCTGGCGGAGTGGCGGGGGGGGGGGGGGAACGCCACCGCACACGCGCACCTCGTGACATTTAGGAGAGGAGGAGGGCCTCGGCCCAGTAACGAGGGGCGGGGCGGGGCGGGGGGGGGCGGGGCGGGGCGGGGCGGGCGGATCCAGACCGGGCCGGAAGGGTATGGAGGGGAGGGTAGGGGAGGGCGACGCGACGCCGGCTGCTTTTCGCTTAACAGAATCAAGTGTAATTTTTGTGTCAACCCGGCATTTTTCCTCGGAAGCTAAAGGGGAGAGCAGGCATTCCGTAGGTCGGGGTCGGCGCATGGTTTGTTAAGCTTTTACGTCAGTGGATATGCCCCTACCCTCAGCCCCCGCCCTCGCCCGCCTAACCATTTCTCCCGCGCACCACCCCGCCCCGCCACGCCCCGCCACGCCCCGCCACGCCCGTGTCGGAAGTGGAGTGGTCCCCCGATAACAACCTGCGTCATGCTGCTGTCACCCGCGCCCGCCCGCGCCGCGCCGGGCCCAGCGTCGTGTGCCGGTCGTCCGTCGCGCGCCGGTGTGACGGGCGGGGCGGGGCGGGGCGGGCACGGGAGGAGGGAGCTGGATCACGGAAGGCTCTGAGGACAATGCCGCCCCGCCCCGCCCCGCCCCGCCACCTCCGCGCGGTGTAACCCGTCCTCGGCGTCAGCTACGGCACAGGCCCCGTCCCCTCCTCCCCAACGTTGCTATTCGCTGCTCGCCGTTCCGGGGACGACAAACATCCTGCGAGTCCGCTGGCGCGCCGCCCCGCCCCGCCCCGCCCCGCCGGGCCGGGCGCTGATGCCAATGCCATGTAATGACTAACGGTACGCCTTGCCTCCATGAGCCGCGGGCCCTGGTGGGCCTCCCATGAGGACGCCTCGCCGCCTCGCGCTCGCTCAAACCGGCAGCAGGCAAGCAAGCTCTCTAGGCAACGCGAGGCAACGGCGGCAGCGGCGAGTTTCCTCAGCATTCCGTTCATCGCACGGCGGCCCGGAGGGGGGGGCGGGGGGGGGGGGGGCGGCGAGGAACTTCACTTGGCGAATACCCCTTCCCCGCTGCCCCCTCCCTCCCTCACCTAGACCATGCCGCCCTGCCCCGCCCTGCCCTGCCCCGGCCGCGGGGCTCAGCCCGGCTCGCCGCGGCCCGGCCCGGCCCGCTCCAGCATTCCTATCGGTTGCCTGCCATGAGCCGGGCCGGACCGCTGCCATGGCCGGTGCCAGCCCTGCCTAGAGGAGAGCAGAGGGGTCATCAACTTGACAGCGAGTCCCACACCGGACCGCGGAGCCCGCCCGGGCCCGACTGCTGCAAGCGGACCCCCCGACCCCGACCCCGACCCGCGGGCTTCGACCAGCGTTCGAGCCTGACCAGAGCTGCTCCTACCACTTCCGGTGACACCCGGCCCGGCAAATTCCAATCAGTGCGCCGCGTGCCAACCGTGTAAAAGAAAGAGAAGAAAAAACAGAGCAGGGCCCGGCACGAGTGAGTGGAGTGGAGGAGACGAGAGCGCGTAGCGGGGGCCGGGGGAGGAGGGCGCAAAGTACAGTAAGAAGTCCTAATGCCGGTCACTTTTTGCTGCTTTGGGACCAAATCACTGACACCAAAAAAAACAACTCAAATTCGATCACAGATTGGCCCCAGAACACATCTACTACACTCGAAAAATATTTTTCTCGTTCAAAACGAAAATATTGCCTAAAAATGTATGTTTTTTTTTTTTTTTACAAAACTTTCCTCTACCTACCGTTTACAAAAAATTAAAAATGATCCGTACAGAGACCAGAAACTAAAAAACCTACGTTATGTCCTCCATTATGCTTGGGGCTGTACGCCACGGTGACATATTGGCAGCAGCTCAGAGCGGGGCGGGGCGGAGCGCAGAGGAGAGATAACGACATTTGTCGTCGCGCAAGCGAGGCAGGCCCTGCTCCTGCTCGGCGGGGAGGACCAGCCCCCGCCCCGTCCCCCGCGAGCGCGTCGCGCGGAATATGCAAATGGTGTTTGAGAGACAACACTATTTGTCGGGGGCGCCCGGGCAGCCTGGGCCTATGGGCTCCCTATGGGCGGGCAGGTGGGGCGGGGCGGGGCGGCTCAGTGTCAGGAAAATGTCAACGACACCGTCGCTAAGCTACGAGGCGGCAAGGTCCCGGCGGGGGCGGTGTGAAGGAGGGGGGAGGGGGGGGGGGAGCGCGACGCCCAGCGAGCCAAGCGCACGACGGCGGTGGCGTCTAGGAGGTGGATACAGTATGAAGACAGCATCGTCGTCCCCCCCCCCCCCCCCCAACCTCGTCGCGCACTCATCATAGTGTTTCGCTCAATGATTTAGCTCGCAATTTACACCTGGTTAATTATTAGCGAGCAGCGTGTGCGGCCCGGCGTACCTGACGAGTCCGGGTCAGCGAGGGCGGGGCGGGGCTGGGCGGGGAAGGTGCCGGGAGGAACATGGCTCCGGTGTGCTGCGTGGGCACCGCCCCCCTCCCCCCCGGCTCGACACCACAGCGGCCCCCGGCGGGGCCACACCCCCGCGCGGCCGGGGCCAGGTGCGTGGGCCGGTAGGGGTAGGGGGTGAGGTGGTGACGGGGGTCGCAACGCCACCCCCGCGTATTTGCTTTTACTGTTCCTCCGCGTGAGTTCGAGAGCAAGACATCGGGACGAATCCTCTCAGGGTTGCAGACACAATTCCCCCCCCCCCCCCCCCCCCGCCACCTTACCTGGCCCGCCCCCGGCCCCGGCCCGCCCTTCCCAAGGGACACGACGGAATGTGTTCACCCCCTGGCACATTCCCCCATAGCCCTTTCTTTTTCCCAGCAGCCAAGTGCCGCCGTCCCCGCGTCACCTCCGATGTGGAGAAATATTGTTGAATTTGCTTTTCCGAGCAGGAGAGCGCTCGGGGCGGGGCGGGACGGGACGGGGCGGGGCAGGTGGGAACTGAAACATCAACAACCACCTCACCAAGTGCGTCATTCCCATCCCAGCTCCGCCGCCTTGCCTCGCCTACCCCTGCGCCCAACCCCCGACCCCCACCACCCCCTCCAGCTCACCCCCAAACGCATCCCTCCCGCACAAGATTAATCGCGCACCCCGTCCGGCCAATCACGCCACCGCGCGGGGTTGATGAAGGAAAAAAGGGTTAGGGGGTGGGAGTGGGGGATAATCTACCTCGACCGCGGGAATGAGAGGAAGTAAGGACCTCCTTCTCCTCCTCCTCCTCCTCCAGGCCGGGGCGGGGCGGGGCCTGCAGGCCGCCTCCAGAGTGAGCGTTCATCAGCGAGCCCATTACCTCTCACGCGTCATTACCCCGGCCTCCTCCAGTCCAGTCGCGAGAGCTTTGGCTTCACACACGCACACATGTACACACACACACACACACTCACTCACAAACGCGTGCGACTTTTTTTTTCGCGTCTTGGCCAGTTATAATCCGCGCCCCGAGACCTCAGGCGACCCCCCCCCCCCCCCCCCGCCCGGGGGGCGCGCCCATGCCAACCCCTCCAGCGCGGCGCCTTTTTCGGTTGGCATTCCGACATCTCGGGAAGTAATCACGGAGACGGAAGAGATATATCGCACAGTATTTTTTCAGCCCAGACCGACAGCCAGCCCAGCGCAGCGTCCCCGCCCCAAAGGCAGCGCCCCCTGCAACGCCCCCCTCTCCCCCACCCCACCCCCACCCGGACCAGAAGACTATTTTTCCCCCGTCTCTAACGAGCTAGGCAACCCGTCGGGGTCGGGGCGCCGGCGAGCCGCCGCCGCGCTGGGCTGCGTGGGCGGGGCGGGCGTGGCTGAGGGGGCGGGGCGGGGCGGGGCGGGGCGGGGCGGGCCACTCTCTCGCTCGCCATCAGAACTCGCACACATGGGGGTGGGGGCGCTCAGGGTGGGGGGAGGGGGCTGCGGTAGTGCCCGTGCGTCACTTTGGCCTGCTGGGGGTGACACGAGAGAGCACAGGGGGCAGGGGGATGCAAGTACAGAGGGCGGGGCGGGGCGGCGGGCGGGGGTGCAAGTGGCTCCCATTTCTGATTCTCCCCGTCTCTCGGCGCCCCTTCCCTCCACCCCCCGCACAGCCCCTAACTGTTCCCGCTTCGCAGAACGGCCTCCTCATCCCCCGTTTTTCCGTCGCCATATGGCGGACGCCCGTGGCGGGGAGGGGCGAGAATCAGCCACAGTCGAGATATGACCGAGAGGGGGAAAGAAAGAAGATGCGGAGAGAGAGAGAGTGGTAGGAGGAGAGGCCGTGAAAAAGAGGAAAAATAAAAATAAAAAATACAGCGGCGTGCGACTCGTGCGACAGTCACACACGGAATGTGAAGGGAAAATTAATGGCCTGGCGGGGCGCTTCAGGCGATCAGGTCGGGCAGCGCGGGGCGTGGCGGGGCGGGGCGGGGCGGGACGGGGCGGGGCGGGGCGTGGCGGGGCGGGGCACGGGCAGTCCAGCGGACGTCAGGACCACGGCGTCGACGTGCACCATATGCGAATGGTACAGATCCACTGTAGCTTACAGTCACATCCACCGTGAGCTTTATAACGTGGGTGACAGTGGTGGGGCAGAGCGGAGCGTGGAGAGAAAAGTGACGGGTCAACCCGTCTTGCCAACGAGCAGCGCTGGCCACGCCACGCCACGCCACGCCACGCCCGGCAGCCGGGAGCCAAAGCTTTGGTTTGCTCTGCATCGATTGCTCTGCGGAGTGGAAGGCTGCAGCGGCAGCGCAGGGGGGCTTGGCGGCCGCAGGCGCAGGGGTGTCGGGTGGCGTGCGAGGGCGGGGGCGGGGGCAGGGGCGGTGCGGGGGCGGGGGGTGGGGGGCGGAGCGGGGGCGGAGCGGGGGCGGAGCGCGCGGGGGCACGGCAGGTGCGTCAACGGCCGCCGACCCCCACTCCAACGAAAACTCCCCCCTACCCCGCCGCCGCCACCCCTACACCTCGCCGTTGTCGTGGTGCCATCCATATGGCCTCGCTGGAGCTGGAGCGGGAGCGGGAGCGCCGACTGGAGGACCATTTCCGCGGGCTTTGCATAGCATCCCCCGCCCCGCCACGCCCCGCCACGCCCCGCCCCGGCGTGGACAAATGAGCCACGGGAGTTTGCAAAAGCCTCCGGCGAGCAGCAGCCCTTATCCGCGAGCGGCACAGGCACATGGGGCGTTCCGTGGCGAGGTGGGGTGGGGTGGGGTGGGGTGGGGTGGGGTGGGGTGGGGTGGGGTGGGGCGTGGCGCGGCGCCCCCGAAGGGCCCTGCGGGTGGACCCCTACCCCTCACCCTCAGTCGTGCTGCGGTGTGCTGCGGTGTGCTGCGGTACAGCTCTCTCTCTCTCTCTCCCTCTCTCTCTCGCGTCCTCTCTCTCTCGCTCCGTCCCTCCCTCTCCCCGATGTTCTCTCTCTGCCTCTCGCCCTTTCTCCTCACGCAGTGATGAATGACATGGCAGCTCCACATAATCAATACCGTTCCACACGAAGAGGGAGCAGAGAATAGGAGTGACAGAGAGAGAGAGAGAAAGAGCGAGAGACATGGGGGGAGAGGGAGGGAGGCAGGGAGAGCGGAAGGAGAAGTGTCTGGGTGGCCTCCGCCCCGCGGGCCCGCCCGCCCCGCCCCGCCCCGCCCCTGCCTGGAGGGCCAATACACCCCAAACCGCAAGCCGTCCCGTCCCGTCCCAGCCTGGTGACGGTGACACGCCGCAGACATCGGCCCGACGCCCCGGCCCAGCCCCGGCCCAGCTGCCCAGGACAAGGAAACTTTGGCAGCAAGCTTAAATGTAGGAGAGGTGAGGTCCGCGCACACGTACACGCACAGGTCAGACGGGCAGGCAAAGTTCCGGCCCGGCCCGGCCCGGTCACAGACTGATGTGACGGCCATGCCCTGTCCTGACACACGCGTAGCCAGGAGCCAGCCCTTTCGCAGCCGTGCCGGGGCGGGTGAGGCTGGAGGCTGCTGGAGGCTGCCGCAGCCCCGCCCTGCGCTCACCCCCGGGGCCCCGCCAGCCTCCAGCCGGTAGAGGGCGCCACCGCCACGGGCGCAGCCCAGCCCAGCCCAGCGCCCTAGCTATAGCAGCCCGCCCGGCCCGGCCCGGCCCGGCCCGGTCCAGAGGCCGTTGACCCGTAGCGACGCTGTACGCCGCGCAACGCCGCGCCGCGCCGCGCCACGCGGCCGCGCAATCCACACCACACCGCGGCTTCTAGTCGCCGCGCGAGGCTTCACCTCACCACAACAGACAACCTTCCTCAAACACGAGTTCGCCTTTTTATTTTGTCGATTTTGCTGCGCGGCGGTCGGCCGGTCGTCCGCCTTACACTAGGAACGACCCCGCCGTAGGTCGCTACTGCCCCGCGGCCCACGCCGCCCGCGCCGCGCAGTGACACTCTCGCGTGAGTGGCCGTGTTTAGCCGCCTTTGCTGCCGACTTATTCCGAAGATCGCTCTCGTTACCTCCGTCCTTGTCGCACCCATGGCGGTGCCCTACGCTGGGTATGGAAGTGCCCCGTGAGTGCGACAAGGACCGCGGAAGGAGAGCGATCCTCGGAATAAGTCGGCAGGGGCGTACAGCGAGGCGTCGCAAACGAGATGAGCACGACCCATTGCCCCCCGCCCGCCCGGGGCGGGGCCCGCCAGCAGGGCACGGCACGTCCCTCAGCGCAGTGCTGGCGGGGCCGGGCGGGGCCGGGCGGGGCCGGGCGGGGCCGGGCGGGGCCGGGCGGGGCCGGGCGGGGCCGGGCGGGGCCGGGCGGGGCCGGGCGGGGCCGGGCGGGCTTTTGGCTTAGGCCGCACGGCGTGGCACAGCGCCGGTGCATTGTGGGTCCTGCTATCGATATTGCGGCGTGGACAGGGCTGGACGGGCGCCTCCCCTAACGCCCCTACCCCGCCACGCCCCGCCACGACCATGGAGGACGCAGCCACCGGCTGCCGCTGTCCCGGGCCGGGCCGCCGGGGCGGGGCGGGGCGGGGCGGGGCGCGCCAGGGTGGCGGTGGGTACAGGCCTTACAGGGCGGGGCGGGGCGGGGCGGGGCGCGCAGGCAGGCAGGCAGGCAGACAGTCGGACGGCCGGCCGGGCGGACGGACAGACTCCACCAAAGAATCAATAATTTAGCACCCTCTCCTCTCCTGCAGCAGAGGCGGTGGTCCGCGCGGCGCCCCACCCTGCTCCGCCGCCGCCGCCGCCACCCCCGCCCCCGCCACCCCCACGGCGCCGCCCCCACCCCCTGCATTGCACGCCGGCCCGGCTCAGCCCTTCGGCTCTCCTCTCCTCGCTGTTCTTCCTCTCTGCACCGAGCCGAGCCGAGCCGAGCCCAGCCGAACCACAGCGAGGGGTGAGAGTGGGGGCGGCGGCGGGAGCCTGGGCAGGAGGGGGAGCCGGCCGGCCGGCTCGTCTCAGCAGCCCTCCGCCCCCGCTGCCGCCACCGCCGCCGCCGGCAGGGACGGGACGGGACGGCGACGCGGGTTTTGTATCGACGCCCAGCCCAGACTCACTCTCCCTCTCCCACTCCACCCCACCCTACGCGTGCCAGGCCCGTCGAGGTGCGGTGCTGTCCCTGCCGCCCGCTCCAGCCACATCTCTCCCGAGTGCAGCATCCAGCACAGCGCCCGCCCCAGACAGGCCCACCGCAGGGCGTGGTCCGCCCCCGGCAGGCCTCATGGCAGTGCTCTCTCTCTCTCACACACACACACACACACGGCTGCTCGGCTACCTGACGCGCAGGGCGCAGGGCTGCCGCTACGCGAAGCGTAGGCGCCCTACCCACTATTCTCACAGATCGTCTGTCCTGGTCCCACTTCCGGCGGTGCCCTATGCTGGGCATGGCAGTGCCCCGTGAGTGCGACAAGGATCCTCAGCATCAGTCGGCCGCTGGCCAGGCCACGCCGCCGGGCCTTTACAAATTGAGCGGAAGCCGGCGGGCGCCAGGGACCGGACCGGGCGGTACGAGGAGAGGGGGGAAAGGGGTGTGAGGGAAGGGTCCGGGGGGTGAGAGAGAGAGAGAGGGATAGAGGAAGGATGCGCGCGGAGCGGCGCGGGGCGGGCGGGGCCGCGCAGGGCAGGACACACGTGCATTGATCTTAGGGCCAGCTTGGCGAAGGCCCCGCGGGGAGCTGGGCTGCGCTGCTCAGGGCTGTGCCCGGGGGCGGGGCGGGGCGGGGCGGGGCGGGGCGGGGAGCGGAAGAGCAGCCCCGGCCAGGCCAGACGGGACGGGACGGGAGAGCCGCCAGCGCAGCCAACCAACCGCGTTCAAGGAAGAGCGACCGGGGCGGGGGCGGGTCGCAGGGGAGAGCAGGGCAGGGCAGGGCGGCGCAAGAGGCATGGAGAGCAAGCAATAAAAGCGCCAAAAACCTCCCCCCTCCCCTCCCCTCCCCGAGCCAGCGGCAGGGGGCAGGGGGTAGGGCTGCAAGTCAGGGGGAGATCCCCCTTCTAAACTCTGTGAGACGGATGGGAGCCTCTGAGCTCGGGGCCGGTGCGGGCCTAAGCCTCTACCGCGAGGCGGGGCGGGGCGGGGCGGGGCGGGGCGAGCACGGGCGGGGCGGGCGGCTGCAGCTCCCATCGCTCTGATGATTGTTGCTAAGGCGGCGCGCCCGCGCGGCGTTGGCCCTTCGGTTCGGGCGATACGAACACGAAAGATCGGGAACTCATGCGGATTAAGATAAGCCGCGGCCCCGGGAGTCCTGGCCGGCGGCCGGGCCGGGCCGGGCGGAACGTATACAGTCGCTGATTTGGGCCCGCAAAGTGTATTACAGTCATCAGCATCATTATTATTTCAGAAAATCTCACGGACGCGGGTGGGGCGGGGCGGGGCGGGGCGGGCGGCGGGCACCTCACCTTCACGAGGCTCAGCAGCCCCTCCCCTGCAGTGCTACGTGGACAGTGAGTGGGCCTGAGGATCAGCGCGACACCCTCGTCCATCACCCCCCCCCCCCCCTTCCCCTTCGTCATCCGTTTCCTACGCTTCCCTTGTCCCTCCCGGCCCGGTGCCGCCCTGCCCTGCCCTGCCCTGCTCCTGCCCCAGCTCCCAACCCGCTCACAGACAGGATCCCCGGCAGGACCTCCTGGGGCACGAGGGCCCTCCCGACGCCCTGGGATCACCCCACCCCCCCTCCCCCATCGGTGGCCCCCGCACCCTGCGCTTGTCCTACAAGGGCCACTGCGACGGCAGCTCGGCAACGCTGTTTCGGTCGCCATTTTTCATCATGAATGACTGGAATAATCTGGCCATAAACAGCGGGCTCCCATTCCAGTGTCGCCGCCGCCGCCGCCGCCGCCCCGCCGGTGCTTCCTGCGCCGCGACGCGCGCCGTGAGGTAGGACTGCGGTGGTCCTGGCCGGGGTGAAGGGGGACAACGCCGTGCCGTACCGGCTGCTCTCCATGAGTACGACAAGGACAGAGGCATGGGACCGATCTTCTGAACCAGTGCACATTAACACCACTGCGCACCAAGCAGCCTCCGACCCTCTCGGCCCTTCCTGCAGGACATTAGTTGCGACCGGATATACGGTGCAGCTAGATTGTCCGACCTATCTTTGTGCGACCTGGCGATTTCCCCAAAATCCGAAAAAGCGCTGTCCGACCTGGATTCTGTCCCAGCTCGGATAAAGTGACAGCCGCAATAACTGCGATGTTTGCCCAGGATGACTAACATTGAACAAGACCGTCGAGGTAAAACACTTACCAGCGGAGTCCCCCGGGGACGTTCATCCAGTCAACGTTCCACAAAATGACGGCTGAGATAGGTTACCAGCGGCAACACGTAGGCAATCTTGACATCACACACAGTCCCGATTTAAGACTTTTACCGAAGAATAGTCTAACCTGACACTACTTGAATATCTTATGTTCACGCCGATACTTTGCACGGATGCTAAAAGTTTTGTTCAAACCGCGAAAACGAATAAAAACGCCGTACCGAACGAGACGCGCGCGTCACTGAGCGATGCTCATTTCTTCAAACTGTCACTGCAACCGTTACTGCGGGGCTGCCAACTTCAATCCAACCTAACCACACTCGTTGCTGATGCATTAAAAATTCCGGATTTGAGTGGATGTGCTTACTGCCATTTTGGCCAAAAAAGCAGATGACGTGACGGAAAAAGAGACTTTTTCGGGAACTATTATTGTATAATTTTTGAATGAAAGCTGTTACTGAGCCTGGTCGGGTCGGGACCGGGGGGGTGGGAGGGGGGGGGGGGCTCTCGATCCTCTCGATCCATCACAACAACCAAGAGAATCGTCTGCTGAGACGACTGTAACATCATAACATCATAACCTAGGGGCGAAATCCAGTGGCTTCGACGTTCAGATTGGCTGTAGAGTACCTCCAATTTACCCGTGTAAACAAGGTCGGACAAAATACAGGCCGGACAGCGCTTTTTCGGATTTCGGGGAATTCGCCAGGTTGGACAAAGATAGGTCGGACAATTTACATACACCCCGGATATCGCAGACTGGACAGACGAGGTCCTGGTGACGGGGAGGGGGAGAGAGAGCGGGCGCTCTCTTGCCTGTAGGACAGGGTGAGAGGAAGGGCAGAACAGCCCTGCAGGGCGGCCCGGCCCAATCTGCAGCCCGCAATGCGCCACTCCTGCCTAGGCGAAGGCAAGCCGGGGCTGGGCGCCACACCCTGGACCCCACCTCGTCAAACACTGCAAATCCCTTTTCGATTCCCCGCCCGCCTCCAGCGCGTGACGGGACGAGGCGGGGCGGGGCGGGGCGGGGCGGGGCGGGGCGGGGCGGGGCGGGGCGCGGCAGGGCGTGCCTAGGACGCTAACGCGATATCGACGCTTGCAAATGTGCGCGACGGCGGGGAGGAGTGAGAGAGACGGAAATAGCAATATCCTGGGAGCCGCGAGGATCACAAGAGAAAAGAACATCGAGGAGTGCCAGTCTCCATTGGAGAAGCGAGAGAAGGGAAAAAAAAATTAAAATTAAAACGGACGTTCGGAGACGGGAGGGGAGGGGCAGCGCGAATCACTGGAATTCTTACGACGGCTGGGAGAGGGCGGAGGGGGAAGGAGGGCCGGAGAGCTGCGCGGGGGAGGCAGCTGCTGGTCACGGCAGGGCCGGGCACGGGTCACATTGGAAACCGATTGCATGCGAATAGGAATACAAACAGCATTCCGGGGAACGAGGCGCCTCGCTCCCCGGCCGGCCGGCAGGGCGACATTCACATTCACATTGGGCACGCAGCTGCACGCAGCACAGTACTGTACTCACATTGGCGTAGGGCGCGTGCAGCGGGAGCGGGGCCCCGCCTCCGGCGCGGGGGCCGTGGCCAGGGCGCGGGGGCGGCGGCGGCGGCGGCGCGGGGGCGTTGGGTCCGGACATGGCGGCGGCGACGGCAGCGGCTTCCACGGTGAGGGGCACGAGGCCTGCCCGGTAGTACGGCGGCGTGTAGAGCGGCGCGGGGTAGGGGGCCTGCTGGCCGGCCTGGGGCGAGGCGACGGCGCCGGCGGGGGCGGGCGGAGTTGGCTGCTGGATCATGTCTGCGGGGCTCCGCGGACACCTCGCACTGCCACGGGCGAGCTGCAACACAGAGGAAGAGGACGTCAGGGACATCACCGAGAAAAGGATTCGCCCTCATGGCCGTGTCTCGGACTGACAGGGCGACACCCATGAGGAGAAAGTGGTGGGCAGATCACATACCTTTCTAGCTGTCCCCTAGAAGAGGTGAAGGTACCCAAGGGAGAGCAGCAGGGTTATTTACCGGTCGCCCCCCCCGACAGTGCCCCCCCCCCCCCCCAACCCGGCGATCAGGTGCACTGTGCGCTCAGGTGCACTCCCGGTGCCCCCCCAAAAAAGCACGGTGCACCGCGGCACACCTTGGTACCTCAGAACCGCCCGGCCCGGTTCAACTCGAGACGTTCAGCCCAGCCAAGTCAAGTCAAGCCACGCCCCACCACGCCACGCCAATATCGCAAACCGGATCCCGCAAAACCTCGCCATAGCATTGCATCGCAGGCACGGGGAGAGAACCCGGCCCGAGCGGGAGAGAAGAGTTGGGGGGGGGGGGGGGCTGCGTCAGGAAACGAGTAGCCAGTCATGCGACCGTAGCAAGGAATAATCATCATAATAAAAACAACAACAATAATGATTTTAAAGAGGGGAAGGGAGAAGAACCTCGCGGCTCATCAGGTTCGCGATGCGCTCGAGCAAGACCACAAGCAACGCCCTCGTCTCGGCTCGCCTGGGTCTGCCTGTGCAGCTCTGCAATGAGCGCCTCTAACACCAACCCACTCTCATTCCGGAAGAAACGACAAAATATAATCGTGATCGTCATAAAAGTTGTGATAGGAAGTCCCTTCCCCCCGCGTGGTTAAGTCCAGCTAACGGCTACAGCGGGAGCCTGGAGCACCCTTCCACCCACGCCCACAGCAGTGCACAGCACCCCAGCGCAGTGGGCCCGCCCCGCCCCGCCCCGCCCCGCCCCGCGACAAGCACGGCCGCGCCACATTCCCTAATGAGAGATTTCCTGCATAGGGAGCCTAAGCGTGGAGAACAGTGGGGCTCACCCGCCCGCGCCCGCGCCCGCACTGGCACATGGCGATCAAGTCCACCGGGTTGGATCCTCCGCTCTGCGGTCCCCTCAAAGCTTGGGAGTTTATGATTCCGTCTCTCTCGCACCAAACCAATCTCTAGGCGGGGCAAGCCCTGGGTGGGTGGGCGGGGCCGGCCTTTGCTTACCGGCCCGCCTCTGCCTGCTAAATTTCAGAAATATTACGGGAAAAAAAGGACCTGTGACCACCGTTACGGAAAAATGACGGAGATGTGACACGAAAATGCAAGGGGAGGTTGTATTCGATCTCGCCGTGTTGTGTTGACCTCTGTAATTAATAATAATAATAAAAAGAAAAGATGCATATATTTAAGGCTGCTTAACTGCTTAACTTTTCAAAAAATAGACAGTTTTCTTGTCCTATGCAACGTTAGCCATAAACATTTTCGCAAGTATGAATCTAAAATATCATTTTCCTTGAGTCTATGTTTCATGGTGGATGATATTTCAGGCAAATTTACAACAAACTTAACTTTTCATTTTCGCTTGCTTAACTGTCGCGGTTGAGTAAGCTGTTTGACTTTGCACAAACGACCGCACTCACAAACGGCACACACACTGGCTTCCTTACTAGTAACACCTATACTGATGAAATATTTCGAAGAGTGATAAATATACTCACATTCTAAAGACCGGCGAAGGCAGAGGCAGACGTTTGCAGGTTATAGAACAACATTATCAGCACTCGACAGTAACGCCTGAAAAGAACATTACAACATTGAAAAGACACTCTAACTCTCCCTCTCCCTCTCTTAACGCTTCTACGCGTAAAGTGGATGATATTTTTCCGTGCGTCTTATTCTTTGAGGTTAACAATTCAATCACAATTCTATGCAGTTTTGCAAGGGGTTTCCGGTAATGGGCTGTAGGCTTGCCTGAAGACGATCAACTTAGATGAAAGGAAGTATAGGAGTTGGCGAAGTATACGTTTACAATAATTCTTAACTACACATTAATTTCGAAGACAGACTAAATACGGCTCCACACAACAAACTGCATAGGCTTCCGAACAGCAGACAGCAGAGGTTCGCTCAAATTGTCCATCAGACAACAGATACTACTATGAAAACAAATATCAAACACTGGCGAACAAGTCTATTTTTCGCGTAACATATCCGAAGTGTTTTAAAGCACGGTTAGCCATGGTATAATTACTTAACGTCCTGATCCAACATGTATGACAGCTCCTTCAAATCACTGGCCCATCCCTTTCGGTTAAACAAGTACATTACTGACATCATACTTACTCTAACCACAAAATTATCGTCTTGCAACTTGAATCATGACATGGGGGACCTTAACCCACAACACAAATACGATGAGGTCCAGAGATCGTTAATAGTTTTGGGAATACTACATAAAACACCAAGGATAAGGTCAATATTTACACCGATATCGCCAATTGCTCTTTGGAGGAGGCTTGGGCTTTAAAACTTGACCACGACCATCAGCGCTATCTCGCTGTGAAGCCCGTAAGCTTTCACACCAATCCAGAGGTGTTTTTCACTACAAGTGGCGCCATCACACTGCACATAAAGGGGCTGTCTACACAGAGTATATCCTTACTAGGCCAGTTATTTAGGTTATACTTTGCAGCAATGACCGATACCGAAGAATCTGCCTCAAAATTAGAAAATTCTTCGGGCAATTTGGATGAAAAAGATCAAAAAAGGCCTCAGTTTGGTACACGGTTTTTAACTGACTCGTCCGACGTTTTTAAACACAATGCATGGTGAGTACCTGTTTGCCTAGTGCTGTCCTCCCGCATGTAAATTTGTTTATAACTTTAATTTGAATCTTATATCTAAATACCTTTTTTCCTCTGTAAAACTAGGGACAATGTAGAGTGGGATGAAGAGCAGCAAGTTCAAGCTCAGAAAAAAGTTGCAGAAAACTCAGAGAAAATTGCATCGCTGGAAGACCGTCAAAAATTTGAAGAAGATGCTAATAAATATTGGGATTCCTTCTACAGCAACCACCAAAACAGGTGATAAAATAGTTAGATTCTTGCTTGTGTTGTGCTTGGTAAACCCATTTATTTATTTATTTATTTTCTCTCTTCTTCTAGGTTTTTTAAGGATAGACATTGGCTTTTTACGGAATTTCCTGAACTAGCACCTCACAAAGATATGGAATCTGAACAGAATCAGGACTGTCAGAGGCGGATTCTAGAAATTGGGTGTGGTGTTGGAAACACAGTATTTCCAGTTTTGCAATATAGTCAGGATAAAAATTTATTTGTATATTGTTGTGATTTCTCTGCCACTGCAATTGATATTCTGAAGGAAAACAGTGAATATGACAAATCTAGGTGTGGTATTCTGGCCTTATTTTGCTAGTTTTATACCCATTGAAATTACTTTGATTCATATTCTCAAATTTTAGGTGTTGTGCTTTTGTTTGTGATGTCACTGCTGATGAGTGGAATGCACCCTTTGAAAAGGGTTCTCTAGACATCATTGCTATAATTTTTGTTTTGTCAGCGATCTGTCCAGAAAAGTAAGATACCATTTATTCCTTTGCCTGCATTGTCATGCTATTTCTTGTAGATGATCTATTAATGGTTGTATTTATACATAGGATGCCCAAGGTAATCCATAAAGTTTTTGAATATCTAAAACCAGGCGGACTGGTAGTATTCCGTGATTATGGACGTTATGACATGGCACAGCTACGCTTTAAAAAGGGTAGATGCCTAGGAGATAATTTTTATTCGAGAGGAGATGGAACCAGAGTCTACTTTTTTACTCAAGGTATGCTGTTGCTAAGAAGAGAATTCAAAGCTTTTGAACTTCAGAAAAGATAATAGAATCCAAATTTCTTTTGTTTTCTAGATGAGTTAAGAGCAATGTTCAAAGGAGCTGGATTTGTTGAAGAACAAAATTTAGTTGATAGAAGATTGCAGGTAAACCGCGGAAAACACTTAACAATGTATAGAGTGTGGGTTCAGGCAAAGTATCGTAAACCTTTGCAGTAACCAGTGCAAGCATTGAAAAGAAATAAAGCTATAAATGCCTAACTTCATGATCAGTCTTTTCAACAAATAAACAAGAAATCATAGGAAATCAATAATACTTATCACGAATGAAACCAGTATATTCACTATCAATTCAACAATATTGTCACAGGTTCTGTCTTACACAACCATCCTTCGTTAAATGTGTTACAATGCATTGTTACAGAAAAATACACCACAAATTATTATGCCACCAGAACTACCTACAAAGACTTGGTGAGGAAAGAAGCAATCACAAACTTCCACTTCAAAATTATCTCTATTCTAAATGAAAAATAATCACACTGCCACTGCAATTATGGAGAGACACTGCATCTATGAAAAACTTAACAACTCAAGTTTGAGATTTGACAAATCAAGATTGAGATTTATAAGTACATCTAATTTTTGCAGCAACTGAAAGGTTACTCGGTAAATAAATCAGTCTGCACCGTTTTTATGTATCATTGGTGATTTTGAGGATCTGGCACTTACAACCTCTAGTAATACAATACATATCTAAATAATTGCTCCACTTAACTTTTTCTTAAAGTTTCAATACATTGATTCGACTAGACAAGCACTGAATTGTGCAATAATGTTCGGTGAATGACATTTTATAATACACATTATGAAGAACAAAACTGTAGCCAGTTACGATGTAACTCAGCACAAAAATGGAAATTCTGATATATTTTTCTTTCCATTTAAGGTTCTTAGAAAAGTAAAGAGTTACTCTTCTTTACAAAAAAGAAAAAAAAAATTTAAAAAAATGAATGGCTAGGTTTTGATGTATCCCTGGTGAATGTAATGAGGAAACAAACTAACCTTGATGAAATAACAGCCTTAAAACCTAATGGAAAGAACATTGGCACCCTTAATCAGTTCAAGAGAGATGAAAGAAAATTATGAACACAATGTGGAGCAGCCTAACACCTAAGGTACCCTGTATACATGACATAATGTACCTTCATATTCCAGTTACAAATACTACATGAAAAGATGAGAATTACACTGTAAAAAGCATGTACAGTTTTCCTGATTTTTAGCAAAACACAGTACACAGAACAATCAAAGCATCTGATAAGAACACAAAATTAAATAAATATATTATTTTAACATATACTCTATAAAAAGTCTAAATCACAACAATTAGACACTTCCATCATGTTGAACAGAGGACAACTAAATACATACAGAAATCTTTTTACATTACAATCTTTATCTACACAAAAAATAAATTTAAAAACATACAAGTGCACACTATGACTGACTGAATTATGCTCATGCAGTGTGCACTAAAATTGTAATGAAGCACTCCCTGAAGTAATTAAAATTAATTAAGATGTAGAACATTCTCAGACGTTTTTGATTCTTGTCTAGGTCTAACTTTCCCTATATTTCTCAAAATGAGAGATATGTAAAGAATGAGAGCACAGCAGAGAAAGGAAACATTTCTTTTTACATTTTCCAATAGCTTCTTTCAGTATGTTCATAACTAGACTATATCTGTGAGAATACCTCTAAAAATAATTATCATCCACATCAGACTTCATCCACTTTGAGCATAAAAATAATTTCAACCAGAGACAAGAATCACTGAAAACTTACCAGCCCCATATTTTGACAGAAGATACAGTCAGCAATACAAATTAAATGTGACAGACTTCAGCATATAGAAGAACATCTTCTGTCAACCAGAGGGCGAGAGTGCTGTGCACACTGCAATTTGCTCACAGCATTAGGATCATCACAAAATTTCATTAAACACAAATTACTACAGAACCTGTAGATCATTAATTATAGGTTTGCAGACCTTATTTGAAATCATTAAAAACAATAAGTGGCATTGTTCTATCAATAAAAAGTTCTTTGAATAAAACTCAAGAGACAGAAATTGAGCTTTACGTATCTATTCGATTATCCCATCAAATTTGCAAAATTTTTGCAACCATTGAATAAAAAATAGAAATAAAAAAGACAGCAGGCAAGTACATGAGCAAATAAAGGTCACATAATGGTGTTAATAAATAAAATCATGAATGGTTAAAGCTCAATTACAACAGTAAGAACCATTATTGCACACAAACTACTTGTATATCAGTTTTGCTGCTGATAGCCTAAAAATTCACTACAAAGCAATGAGAGAAATAGCGCTGTAAAGAACATGTTCTTTAATTACAATTTATTGCCTGACTGATCAGAATGATAGAACTTATAATGAAGGAAACCATGTTCACGAGCAAAGGAAGGGGATCTAGAGGGATGGATTTGTAGCGCATATGAAACCCAAAGGGGAACACTTTCCATGGGCCTCACTTCTTTCAAACATGAATAGTGAAGTAGCCTAATGCAGCAAAATACTACATTGTGTAATGCAACAAGGCAAAACAAAAACAAATCACAGAAAACTTCAACAAAAGCAGATAAACACAAATTAATTACGAACATTTAGGAAGACAACATGAGCAAGAAAATAATATAAATCAAACATATGTCAGGCAAAGTGGAGTAGACCTATACATGACTTAAGAAGCAGCAATATTATTGTTTTATGTGATTTCAATTCAGCAGCAATTAAAACTTTTCTGGATATGTAGAATTGATTACATTGCCTAACAACTAATCTAAATATCACTGAATATGCACTTGTGACAAACAATTCAAACCGAAAACAAACATCTTCTATTTAATATACAAGAGGGAAGAAGATTGATTGTTTCCTCAAATACTGATGCAAGCCTCAGAAGCAGAATCTAAAAAAAAATTCTGCAGAGAAAAAAAAACTGTTTCCCTCCAAATGCGCAAATTGATTTTAAAATTCATCTTTACTAGTATCCTACAGAATAAATGTCAGGTCTAAAAAGTGTGTCAGCTGTCAGCATGACATACTACATTCACTGCAAGACCTTTCATATCACAAATCTTCCACTTCAATTTAAGCCTTTGAATTAAACTAGGCCAATATCAAACATAATGACTGCATGTGTTTTCTGTCAAATCCTCTAATTCGAAACAATACCTTACAGGAGACAGATTGAAATAAATTCAGACTTCTGGATATCTTTTTTACTTAAATAGATATATGTAACATCTAACCAAGCTGTTTGATGAGCATACTACAAGATTGAAGAGTGGACGGCAACCAGCAGGACAGTGAGTCCTAAGGACGATTGTGTGGAAGGATTAGCATTAAAAATACTAGCTATGACTCACTTTAGCATATGAGCATGACATTTGGTCAGCCAATGGAAGATACCAAGGGAAGGAAAAAGTAATCACCCGGGTCAAAATATCTGTTCTCAAAATTCACTGTCGAAGTTTAAAGTTTTCAACAACAACCTCACCTACTAAACTCGGGCAATGGTTTTACCCTGCCTTCACTGTATGCTCTATGTACACTACTGCATACAAAATGATATTGTGCCTGTTAAGAGAAATAACATTTAAAAAATATAACACTTTTATTGGGTGATGTGGTTGTAACTACACAAATATGAAAGAAGGTTGCAAACTTACAGGTGTCTGAATCATTAAGGCCCGTTGATCACGCATAGATCTTGTTATATCCAGAGGATACACTGGCTGATTTGCCTCTATTAGTCCCATTGCAGTCTCCATTAAAATTAAGACACCAGTTCTACCAATACCAGCAGAACAATGAACAATAGTTGGATCAACCATGCCACGTCTTGCATGGCGGACTTTCTCTGTGAATTCAACAAAACGAAGCCAATCTTCAGGAACACCATGATCAGGCCATGCCAAGTACTGCATATGGCATATGTTTTGAACTTCTTTAGTCTAAAGAACAAAAATCAAAGACATTAGAATCTAGTTCAACTTAAAAATAAGTTCAGAAAGGGAGTTTGAATTTTCTCACCGATGCCTGGCGCAAAACAAATTCACGGAAGACAAAGCTATGTGTTGAATCTGTTATTTCACTGTTACAGGTGACAGTTATTTCATTGTTCAGCTCCAGAGTATTACCAACTTCCGGCCAGTACTGGGCGCACTTCGTTCTCCCTCTCTCAATAACAGTGGTTAACATAACTACTAAAGTGCTTCGAGCTTCTAGAACCATCTGCCAGAAGTCTTGAACAGTATTGGATAAAGGACCTAAAATTATATAAATTTTAAGTTATTTTTCTAACTTTGTTTCTTTTAAAAAAAACAATACTTCAGAAAATGATTTTTTTCAAGACAACACACCTTGACAAGCAATGTATTTGTTGATAATTCCCGAACCAGGTATTTCCATATCAACATAGTTTGCATTAATATAATCTCCAGTTGATCCATTCTGCAAAATCACCCTTGTTGCGTCATCTGTAAAATGTCATGATGTAGGTTAAATGAAGCAGAACTAAAATTATTACAAACCTACCAACTTATGATTGGTAAAGCACCACTTACATGGAGATATATCTCTATATCTATTTTTCATTTGATTATCAGGTTTACGAGCCTCATTAGCTGTGAGTTGGGGGTTCTTGCGATAGAGCTGTTCAAATTGTGCTAAAAGAGCGCCACTTGCAAGACCATCTTCAAGAAGGAGCATGGATTGTGCAAGCGCATCACCACTAGCCAATGAGCCAGTTGGTCCACTGCCAGAACCTCCAATCGTATCAGGGACATATTGGTAAGGCGGTTCTTCTTCCTCGTGAGCCTCATAAACAGCTGCAATTTGTTTGTCAAGTATTCATGAGTAAACCTGAGGTTAGGAAATAAAAAGATGAATCACATTCCTAACTAGTAACATACCATTTGGTCTAACTGTTAAAACCAATTCTCCACAATGCCCATCACGTGAATCCCTGATACGGTTAACAACTTGGTCATGGCTCAAACCAACTACCTCACGACCATTAATTAATAAAACCTACAAAAAAAAAAAAAAAGGAATAAGATTATCTTGAATGAAGTCCATACTTATGATGATAACTGTTGGAGTTTGAGGGGATGAGAGTCAAAATCGCTTACTTGGTCACCCTCATTCAATTTAGGATAAGATCTATCAGCTGGTGTATTGGGAGCAACTCTTGAGACAAGAATAGGCATGCCTAAATCAGCACCACCTTTGACATTAAATCCAAATCTTCCTTGTTCATCTGGACTTATCCGTATCATTACCAAACCCTCTTCAGGTGGTGGCTATTAGATTAAAACAAAAATAAATTAAATTGATATTTTTACAAATCTGTGTTGTTAGGGTCTGACCTGTGTTTTAATGAGAACACATAGTATATCCAATAAATTTTCTGTCAGATTTACCTGAGGTGGTTGCAGTTCTGTAAGACTTGGCATTTCGAAGGTGCTGGTTGTTGTGCTGCCATTTACAGCAAGTTCTGGTTCAACTGGTTCTTCATCTACATAAGTCATAGCTCGGCTTGATGGAAGTGAAGGTGTAAATGGCCTACCAATCCTCTCTTCGCCCCTCACATCTAAAAATCCTCCCTCACTGGAAGAAACAAAAATTTCACTATGTTTACAAAGAATGATGTGGCAACTATTTAAGTAAGGAAACATTTCACACATACTCATCTGATGGATGTGAAGCTTCACCCCAGGCTTTGCGAGGCTCTCGGGCCCCAAGTGAAGTTACTTTATTGTCATGTGGCCTAGGTGTGCGAGTGGGTCCAATTGATAAAACAGTTTTATCCTCAACAGCAGCAGGAACAGTAGTTTTAAAAGGTCTTTTGCTGGGGGTGCTGTCAAATTAGATAGATATTTAAGTTTACAAAACTAACTATCAGCTGAACGTCAAATTACAAAAATGACCTCACCGTAGAAAAGTGCGATCAGTGCGGGCCCGCTGTCTGCCATCTTCCACCGTTTGAAACTCAGTGCGTCCTGAGTACGTAAATTTAGAGCCAAGGCTGAGAGGAAATCTTCTTGGTCTAACATGGGGAGAGTGAAGTCTGAAAAATGTGTGATGTTCAACACATGACTTCCACAGATTTTTCGATGATCTATAAGTGAGCATGTTGAAACCAAGGAGGGTATCATAGTTTTCGGACTGGAAATAATAGGACGGTTGTTATTACAGTTCATTTTAGAGGTAGGAAAATACTTATCCTACAGATGTCTTTTGAAAAAAAAATATCTTACAGGTTCTCTACGTAGCTGCACAAAGAACTGCTTTCTTTTAAATGAAAGTTTCACTATCTTAGACCAAGAAAATGTGTTGATTCTAACATTATTTTGGAAGACAACAAGGCCAATGGATGTAACACCAAGCTGTATCTCTTTTCCCGAGGAGTCCTGCTGCAAATACCATTGAGATGTAAATTAGAACACTTATTGTTAAAACATGTAACTCATAAATAAGTATTTTTGAAATTGAATGAAGAAAATACACTCACTCTTGCTCGGTGTAAATCTACACCATACATTTCAAGCCTTTTAGCATGATCAAGAAAATTAAACTCTGAATCTGCAGGTGTTTGACCCCTATTAAATAGAAGAAAAAAATTAATTAAAACACTGCAATAGGTGGTATTTATAATTTTTTTTATACATTATAAATTTAGCCATTTACTTGTGTAGTTTGTGGAGTTCAGCAACTTTTCTTTCCATTTCCTCTGTTTGTCCAGGCATGAGTTGGAGATGTGAAAGGTAGCCTGGTCCATGTTCTTCTGGATGATAATCTCCTAGCTCAGCTGCAAAAAAAGATTTGATTCAACGAAAAATTAAAATGCTGATGGATGAGAAGCAACTTAACAAGTATTAACATACATTGTGCTGTATAACTGGCAAGAAGGCAAGCTGTGCTAGGAGAAACTTGAAGTCTCCCTTGCAAAATATCTTGACGAACTTGAAGATACAAATGGTAGCGTGTGTACTCTTCTTGAAGTTTGCTTGGATCAGAGACATAAAATTTTACTCTGAAGTACAGGCTGCCTCCTATAAATAAAAATGTTCACATCATTATTTCAAAATTTGTGGAGATAAAACAGCAATACACAAAGAATCACTCATTAAAAATCTCACCTTTAATCTGTTTTTTAACAGGTTTAGCGGGATCAAGCCATCTCTGTAAAATATTCAAAATTATTTTTAAAATTTACAAAAATGGGGAACTTATGCTGATCAATATACATGACAGTATATAGCAACTTTAATAATTAATCTCAAAACCCTACATGAAATTTTACAACATCAAACACAAATGATTTACCATAACATCAGGGTTTGGTGGTGTCGGTAGAACTCCATTATCAGAATATTGTAGCCCAAAGTAATCTTTCTCGATGAGTTCCAGATGCTGGAACACCAGGTCCAGCAAAACCTGGCCTTTGGCACGCTTCTGTTAAGTAGAGATGATAATTTATTAGCAATAAGAAAATACATTAAACACCAGAATTATTTTGTACGTAGTTAATTGATTAATTAAAAATACAAAACCTCCAACTGAAAGCAGTGCTGGGAGTCATCGAGAAATACTACAGTGGCTGTGAGGGTCTTGAGTCTTCTGTCACGCGCCAGCTCGGAGGCTCTCACGTTGTATGTCCCACTGGAACCACTAAAAGCCCGCCGTGACACGCTTTCAATCATCCTCCCTCTGGGAGTCGTTTTCTGAGCCCTAAATGAAAGAAAATCCAATTGTGTATGACTAGTTGAAAAAAAATAAGCTACTGTGTTGTAAAAACTTCACAAAATAATGAAAGCAACATACCTGCATGCGCAATTTTTTGATCTCCAGGGTGCCTGAAGTCATGGCCATTAATATTTCCAAAAGGTATGACCTAACGTCATTGCAGTGGCCCTGAAACCACAAGAACAACTTAAATTAGGACCAATAATAGTGAATGAGATGGGGAAGAATTGACAGAAACAGTAAAAGGGCAGAATATCAACCAAAAAAAGTAATTTGGAAATTGAAGGATTGGTAAAGAGATCAAATTGTACTGATTATTTATTTAAATTACTAAAGCAGACAACTCTGTCATAGACCCTCAGAGGGTTAACTTGATTTTCATTATTTCTGGGTACTTAATAAAAACAAATTTAAAAAGAAAAAAATATGGAAAATAAAAAATAACAGCAATGTAAAATCTAGGTGACATAATAAGGAGCAAATACTGTAAATGACACAAATAAAACAAGTTTGTCCAATTGCATGATGTGGTTTGCAACTAAAGTCTTACAGCAAACGCAAACACATGACTTCATTGACGTTCTTTTGACACGATGAGTAGGAATAATAACTGCATGCGAGCACCAAAAATAAATAACACAGAGCAAACCAACGGACTTTTTCACGAAGCAACAACACAGCGCACAGCGTTTTGCTTCTGCAGAAGCGTTAAGATCGGGGGTATATCAAACAGACTTTGTGAAATATAATCACGGCCCCATCGAGCTCTTCAAATGGCGACTTTCAGTTAAAAGTGTGGACCTCTAGCCTCGCAGAAGGTCAGTTGTTTACCGTATGAACCGCAATGTATACTTATGCTTCATGTTCCGTATTCCGCGTCATCTGCAAAGTGTGTTGTTGTGATACATTTCACAGAAAACAACAATTATGGATTCTACTTCGAAGCCGTCTGCTAAATTGGGTCGACGAGGGTTTAGTATTAGAGACACCATAAAGGATATTAAATTTGATCTTAATAATCCTCAGTTTATCGCTGTTCTTGTGGCTGTTTTTGCCGTTGTATTAACTTACGGTAAGTTTGTGGGTTATGTTCTCCATATGGTTGTGGTTTCTCTGTACTTACCGGCCTGTGTAATCATCCTAAATTATTGCTTCTCTTTTGTTGTAGTGATATTGAAGCTCTTCCTGCGACAGCGAACTGCTCGTAGAAGTGTCTTGCTATTAGGTTTGTGCGATGCTGGCAAAACGCTGATATGGTCGAAGTTGCTATATGGGCGCAAAGCAGATACCCACACTTCCATAAAAGAGAATGTAGGTGACTATCAGACAAACAAGGTGTGTATTGCAACTATTTACTTTGTGCTAACAGAGCGATAGTTTAGATCGCAATTTAATTTTTTTTTTCATTTCTGGATTAACCCTACTAAAAGTTTGATTATTTGAATTACAGGGTCTTCTCAAAATAGTTGATATTCCTGGTCATGAAAGATTACGCATGAAGTTTTTGGATCAATATAAGAGTTCAGCCCGTGCTATAGTCTTTGTTGTTGATGCCATGACATTTCAGAAAGATTTACGAGACGTTGCTGAGTAAGTTTTTTTCCCTCCCCTAAAATTTCTGCACCAAATCACTTCTGAATGAAGATAAGATCCATCATAATTGTTTTTCAGGTTCCTATACAACATCCTGTTAGACAGTGTTATTTCACGTAGTAACCCAGCCATGCTGATCATTGCTAATAAACAAGACCAACCCATGGCTAAGGGTAGCTCTCTTCTGAAGACAAATCTGGAAAGAGAGTTGTAAGTATCTTCTAATCTTTGTTTTAAAAACTACATTTCTTGTTAACATAATATTTTGTTTTTTCTCATACTGCTTTACTCTTTTAAAGGAATCTTCTTCGTGATACCAAGGATAAACAATTAGACAGTATTGCTGATAAGACTGTTGCCCATTCTTACCTTGGGAAACAGGGTAAGGACTTTTCTTTCTCACACCTTACTGCTCAGATTGACTTTGCAGAGACAAGTGGTCTGTCAGATGATCCCAGTGGTCTTGAGCCTGTGAAAAATTGGCTGGCTTCTATCGCATAACATGTATGGAACTCTGATTATTTATTATTGTTTTTCTGTCTGTGTTAAGTTTCTGTGCTCTTTGTTCGTGTTTTAAAGACTGTACCTCATTTACTTTTACATTTCACAAGATGTTAAAAATAAAAGAACTGGAAAAGAATTATGTCTGCTACAACATATGTTCTTACTAGGATTCAATAAACTTGCTGGATACTGACTCTTCTTCAGACTATGTTGCTCTTTTAAAATTCTATTTCACTTGGGTGTAGATAAGGTGACTAGGCTGAGGTTCATTACAGAAATATCTATGTTTGGCGTAAGCTATGTGTTTTTGGAAAATGCTTGGGGGATCCAGTTGCTTTTCCATCTCTTCAAGCATTGGTGAATGACAGCAATTTTTTTGTGAAGAACTGTGGGAGTTCAGTAAAATATTTTCAATTGTAGCATACATTTATTTTTCATATTTACAATCAAATGTACAAATTTTAATTTTGAATAATTCTTTGATGACAAAACTGTTACACTTCTCATTTATAATAAAGTTGTTGTTTCCATTGACAATGATAAATAATTTTCCTTTTCTGCATCATAATTTTCACCTGGACTAGATAAACATTTATATATGCTGCACACATGCGAATTTTCTCTTATTTACCCTAATAATAATACTGCTCAAATTTACATGCTAAAAATTTAACAGCTATTTCAAACCTCATTCTTCCATCTGTTGTCCCCTGATTTCAATATTATTTAAAATAATATTTTTCAGCGGAACAAACTCGTATATGTGAAGCATAACATGATCTCAACTGCATCTCTTTAAAGGAGTTGGCAGGAAACCAGTCTCAATTCTGAAACAAAATGCGATGGATTAATGAACAGCAAAAACCTTAGTTTAAACAGATCAGTCGCATCGTGAGAGGGTACAAAACCCGCTCGTTTCCTGCCTTAAAGACGGTTAAAGAACACGGCATTTGCACATGAAATAGTTCAGATATCAGTCTCAAATTGCTCGCTCAGCCCGCCCTGCGCTGTTGGGGGCCGGCCCGGCCCGGCCCGGCCTCAGACCTGAAACGCGACAGCCGCGCCGCGCCGCGCCACCTCCAACGCGTCGTGACTTCCCTTCTAACATTCTTCCCTCCCCTTTCTCTCAATCCTTTGTCTGCCCCCCCCCTCCCCCTCCCCGGCATGTAGTACGTTCCCCGACCAGCAATCACGGTCAAGGCCGGCGGGCGGAGGGGCGGAGTGAGCGAGTGGATGGAGCAGAGCGGAGGAGGAGTGAGAAAACGGGATGTTCCTTGTCAGTCCAACTTAAGGTTTAAACTCCAGTGTCTTCGTAATACAAGACCAGCGGTCACTATCTGCGCAGTCTGCAGTCTACAATAGGATCTCCTCCTAAACGGTTATTTGAGCCGTAGATATAAGATTTATAGAACTGCAACCCAGGGTGAAACGCCATGCAGACAGGGCGCAAGCCTCGCCGGCCGCGGCCGCGCCGAGCTTTCGGTTTCGCCAGGAGGCGCGGTAGCTAGACAGCTAGACTAGACGCCCGGCCCGGCCCGGCCCGGCCCGGCCCCCCTCTTCCCTTCCTTTAATGCACTCAGCGCATCCTGCGAAGACCTGACACTGACCACGTCCGCCGCGGCGGCTCCAGCTCCAGCGCCAGGACCCATCAGCTGATCGGCCTAGACTAGCCAGAAGCTATGACCCGATCCAGAAGCCTGGCGCGGCGCAGCGCAGAGCAGCGCGGGGTAATCGGAGCCACAAATCATTGCTAGGGCTCCTGAGGCAGTGGGACGTTGGCCCGGCTAGACCGATCGCAGCTACTCGCGCCTAGGAAAAAAATAACACTTGCAATTTGTCCTTCCAATCACGCACAAGAGTATAGGTTTCCCCTGGCGGGGCGGGGCGGGACGGCCCCTTACCCGCTGACGCCGCTGCGCCGATAATCACGACTCGAAAACTTTCTCCTCGTTGTTGGTCTCAGCGAGCTGGGCTGGGCGCCGCGGCGGTGGCGGCCCGGGGCCGGGCCGGGCCGGGCCGGGCCGGGCCGGGCACCTCACCCGGTCAAAGGATAAAAAGTCAGCGTTTGAACCTGCGGACTCACGGTGAGTGCCGTTCTCGGAGGGTATCGAGGGCAGTGCAGGGATACTGTCACAACTAACTCGCCCGCCCCGCCCCGCCCCGCCCCGCCCCGCCCCGCCCACGTCCCACGGCACGCTCCGGGCCGAGCCGGGTCGGCAGGGCTAAGGACGGGTTGGTGTACCTTCCAGCCCGGGCCCTGGCGGGGCGGGATGGGGCGGGGCGGGGCCGAGCGTTCTGGCTCTCTCTTGACCTGTTTCAGCGTCCGCCCTGCCCTGGTGCAGCCATCACCGGATCCTGTTCGCGATTCCCCCGGCCGAGTCCCTGCGCCTTGCCCGTGCGGTGCGAACCGAGCGAGGGAGACTGAAATCCAAAAGTGGTCGGCAGGTCCGGGACCAGGAAGCCCTACCGCCCGGCCCGGCCCGGCCGCCCCGTGGCCCGTGGCTGAGCTCCGACTCAGCCCGGCTCAGCGCTCAGCAGCGCTCAGCGCCCCCATTCCAGACAATCCGTAAATGGAGCAGCCTTCTTTTTGTACTGTGGGCCGAAGCAAAGTGAGTCCCGAGGGAACAGGCGAGTAGCCAGGCCGAGACGCGGGAGGCCCTTTCCTTCCCTTCCCTTTAGGCAGACATCCTCCAGACCTGCCCAGACCCCCACCCCCCTCTCTCTCTCTCTCTCTCTCTCTCTCTGTCTCTCTCGCCCTCCCATCCTCGAGCTCCTTTTCTCACACGGCCGCTTGACCGCAACTGTGTCCTCGCCTCTCCTCGCCCACTCACTCACTCATCCATCCTCACATGCACACTCCCCTTTAGCGCTTGCCCGGCCCTCCATGATGTCCCGGCTTCTTTTCAACAGGCCGTTACTTTCAAAAAGTCCGCGCCCGGCGTCGGGCGGGGCGGGGCGGGGCGGGGCGGGGCGCGGCGGGGTGGCCCGGACCTCACGCCCCTTACTTGGGCGTTTTCGTGCTGTTTCGAAAGTAAGGCAGCCCGCTGTGCACGGGGCGGGGCGGGGCGGGGCGGCGCGGTGCCGGTAAGTGCAGGCCCGCCGTATGGCGCGCTAAAGGCCTGGTTGCGATACCTGCTCGAGGCGGGCCGGCCCGGGCCGCGTAGCGCCGCGGTACGGCCTACCGCGGCGTGCCAAAAGGAATGGTGCGGGGCGGGGCGGGGCGGGGCGGGGCGGGGCGGGGCGGGGCGGGGCGGCCAGGCCCTGCTGACGGCTGGCGCCGCGCGGTGTCGCCACCACCCCGAGCTCGATTTTGATCGGTAGCATTCGCATGGCGCGTTGCGGTAGCTCTCACCGGGCCGGGCCGGGCCGGGCCGGGACTGCATGGCCTGACCTATATCCCGACAGAGCGGGTCAAGTAGCCCTCCAGCTCCACGGCGCATGTGTGGGCGGGGCGGGGCGGGGCGGGGCGACCGCGCCAACCACCTGGCGGCGCCGTATTGATAAAATCAACATGAGTGACGCCTCGCCCCGCCCCGCCTCGCGGACCCCCCCGCCCCCCGGGGGACTGGCGCTGCGAAGCACGTCGCGCTGCCCACGCGGTAGAGGTGTCTCGGCCCAGACGCCAGGCCGCTGAGAAAGGAGGGCAAGAGACGGGTGACCCCCTCCTCCTCCTCTTCTTCCTCTCTCCTACCGGCGCCCCTAATGAAACTGAGAGTAAGACCCCCCCCCTCCCTCCCGTACCCCGCTACACCAGCAACAAGCTCAGCCCGGCCCAGCCCGCCCAGCCAGCTGTGTTGTTTGTTATGACCTATCAAAATGTGGGCCTGGTTGGGCATCGCGAGGAACGAGATGAAAAAAATCACCGCTGAATCCGGTGTTGGTTGGGGCGGCGGGCCTGGTCGTCTCCCGGCCCGGTCGCTCGCGTGGCTAAACATCAGTGTTTTGCTTTCGTGTGACTAGCCGCGGAGTTGAGTTGAGGCTTGTTGGAGGCCTTCTCTAGGACTCTGAAACCACTCACAATACTTAGAAAGATTTGCCGGCCGAGAGGAAAGCGCGCTCAGCGTTTGTGCACGCCTCTCGAAGTGGGGAAAGAGAAACCGTCCACTGGTGCGGTGAGCGCCTGCGAACTTAAGATAGGCAACCGCGCACTGCGCGCGTGCGCGCCGGGCTGGCCTACCAAGCAGGCGACATAGCGCGGCAGGGGCCGGGGCGCTCCGGCGACCGAGACGGAACACAACCACTTTGTCTTGCCAACGCGGTCCAAACCGCTGCGGTTTCACGACCACCCTGATTCGCAGTAAGTTTGGCATGAGAACTTTCCGTCCGCTAAACGCGAACACGGAACGAAGTGCAAAGTGCAACTAGGGAAGCGTGTGCCCTGGCCCCCCCAAAACAAGTACATACTCCGTGTAACTAGAGAACATTGGTTTGGGAGAACGCAAAACTGCATCGAACTACCAAGAACACACTTTACCCTGGTTGGGGAACCGACGCGATACGAAGAGAACAGGCGACAGCACAGCACAGCACAGCAGGGCTGCTGCAGGCTGGAAGTGCGGAGGTGAGGCGCCTGCCTGGACTGACCTGCTCTACGGCCGCTTGCCGGCCCTCGCCGCCTTCTCCGACGCTTTCATACTCGAGATGGCACTGACGGAGCCGAACAGGATCTTGGCGGTGACCTGCACTCGGCGGTGCGCGCCGCTGCCGCCGCCGCCCCCGCAGTAGCCGCCCCCGCCGCCGAAGCACGACGAATTGTGGTTGCCGTGGTGGTGATGGTGATGACAGTTCGCGTTGTGGTTGGCGGCGCCTTTGCTGTTGTTGTTCTTGTCGTTGACGGCGCAACCCTTGAAGCCATCGGGCATGATGAGGCCGTGCGTGGCCTGGAGGACGGCGGTGCTGGAGCAAGGTGCTGGAGCGGCCGGGCCGGCCTGACGGGGTGCTGTGCGGAGCGCGACTGTCGACGGGGTGCTCGCGGGACGGGACGGGACGCGTGCACGCTCGCACTTAAACAATAACAAACTTTCACCCTCGCGCACCGGCGGCGCACTGGCGGGCTGCGTCTCCCTGGCCGGCGAAAATCCCGCGGTTTCCCATGGGCCGGGTCGTGCCGAGCAGAGCCGAGGGCCGAGCCGGGAGCCGAGCCGAGCCGAGCCGAGCAGGGAGCCGAGCAGGGAGAGCAGGGCAGGGAGCCGAGCACGTGAGCCTCCTCGCCGGGTGGGCCGGGCCGGGCGGGTGCAGCTCTGCTCAGCTCTGCAGCCCCTCTCCTAGGGAGACTTGAGCAGAGACCCGAGGTACCCTGCAGAGCAGCGATACCCAACCCGGTCCAGGCGTCCAGGCCCGGCCGAGCCAGGCAGCCAGGCCCGACCGGCGGGGGGAGGGGTGGGGGCCCAGCCCAAGCCTTTGGCTGGCGTTTGGGGCCCGCGGCCCCACGGCCGGGCGGGGTGGGGCCCGGCGGGGCCCGGCGGGGCCCGGCGCAGGGACCCTACACCCGGACGCCCCGCTCCCACCCCCGCCCCGCCCCGCCCCCGGACCCGGATCCCGCCCACCAGCTCTCTTCCCTTCTCCTCCCCCTTCCGCGCCCTGTCGGCCAGGCCGGGCACTGTGTTTACACCCGGTCACAAAAAGAGTCCGCCTGGGCCGTCTCGTCTGCCCGGGGTGCGCGGCGGGGCGGGGCGCGGCGGGGCGGCGGCTGTCGCAGCACGGGCGCGGGGCACGGGCGCGGGGCACGGGCGCGGGGTGCGAGGGGCCTCACGGATGCTCGTCTCGTCTCGGCTCGGCAGTCACTGCGCGACTGATAGTGATAGCGCCGTGACGGTACTACACTCCCCTCCCCTCCCCTCCCTCCCTCCGCCCACCTCCTCAAGTCTCGCGGGGGAGGGGAATGGAGGGGAGGGGAGGGGGCACCGCCACGCCGCGACGCGCCGGCGGCGAGGAAAAGGAAAGGTGTCATGCCGCCCCCCGCCAGTTCCCTCCCCTCCTACCGCCTCGCCGTCACCGCCCCTCACCATGACGAGCCGTGTCCGGCCCCCGGCCCCGGCCCCGGCCCCCGGCCCCCGGCCCCGGCCCCCGCCCCACCCCCACCCGGGTCCACTTCCCTTTCTACTACGGGAAAGAGAGTCGTATAGAGGGCAGGGCGGTGTAGACAAGTCAGCTACAGCACTTGACACCGCGCCGCGGCGTGCCACCCCGTCACCGAGAGTCACGGCTCGACGAAGTGCGCGTCCACGGGCACCTCTTCCAGGACCTCCACGTGCGTCCTCGGCCCTGGCTGTGGCCCTGGCTGTGGCCCTGGCTGTGGCCCTGGCTGTGGCCCTGGCCCCCTGCCCCCTGCCCCGTGGCCTCGCCCCTGGCTCGGCTCGGGCGGGCACGGACCTCGGTCCACGGCTTGGCCCTGGTCCAGACCTTGGCCCAGACCTTGGCCCACACCATCGCTCCCCTCCATCTCCTCCTCCTCCTCCTCCTCCTCCTCCTCCACCTCATCCCAGCCCCAGCCGGGACCCGCTTTTGTTTTCCGTCTCGATTGACCCACTGCCTTACTTCCCACCCCCTTCTCCTCCTTAGGTCGTTCCGTCCCGGCGCAGCGCAGCGCAGCGTCGCGCCGTGTCTCGTCGCGACGCCGCCGCCGTACCGCCGCCCCGTCCCGTCCCTGCCGCTCTCGCTTCTCCTCTCTCTTCGTCTCTCTCTCTCTCTCTCTCTCTCCCTCTCTCTCTCTCCCTCTCTCTCTCTCCGCCTCGCGCCCTGCGCTCCGCTCTCGAGAGGGAAAGGGGTATTGAAATAGAAATAACCCGGCGCAGCGCAGCAGGGCGGCTCGGCACGGCCCGCGGCGAGGCGAGGCGAGACACGCGCGAGAGGGAACTGGCCCGGCCCGGCCCGGACCAAGCGAACTGCGCTTTGCACGTGCACGCACGAGGAGCAGGCACGTGAGGCACGGAGCACGCGCGTCAAGCGCTTCCCGCGAACTTCAATTCGCTGGGATCCTGGAGTGAGGCGTGCCAGACTCCATTTCGTCTCCGCACCAACTTCCTTGTACACTGCGAATGAATAAAATACCAGACGGGGCCTCGGCGCACCGTGACCTTAGTGTGCCGCGTGTGCCGCGTGCATGGGTGCGGCCGGGCGCGGGTGGGGCGGGGCGGGGCGGGGCGGGGACGGCTCCTCCTACACCGTCACTCACCACGGCGCCCTGCGGGCCTCGGGTAGGCAACCCTCTTGCACACGTGTATCCGGTACAGTATCAGCGGAAGAAGCAAGGCGGCCTGTACGCATCGACTACCCTGTTTAGTAGGCGGGGACTTCAACGCTGGGGACGCACCAGAACCCACCCGATGACCGGACCGGGGGGAAGGCCAACAAAGCCCGCATCGTGGACACGACTCGAAAGTCCTGGCGAGGTTGAGGGGGAGGCGATGGCGAGGGCATGCAAGTGGTAGGATACGAAATGGGCAAGTCAAACGAACACAGGCAGGCAGTCATCGGCTCGCCGACTTGATCTGCATGCCGCCTGCAGACCACGGCTCCCGTCTCGTCTGTGGGTCGCCCCGCCCGCCCCGCATCAGTACCATATACCGATGACCCGATGACTCGCGGGGGAGTGGCGAGGCGCGGCGCGGCGTGGTGAGCGCCGCCCGCCCCGCCCCGCCCCGCCCGTCAGCTGGTCGAGTGGCAGCGGGCGGCGCGGCGCTCCGCAGCCGGGCTGAGCTGAGCTGCACGCAGTGGGTCAGTGTAAAGAGGGAAATAGGCCGACCCCGTCCCGTCCCGTCCCGTCCCGCGGGGCCCCTACCCGGCCCGGCCCGGCCCGGCCGCGCCACGCGCCTTGAAGGTGGCGGGGCCGGGCCAGGCGGGGCGGCGGCAATACAGGCAATACGGCCACGTCACGAGCAGGCCCTGCCGAGTAGGACAGGGCGGGGCGGGGCGGGGCGGGGCGGGGCGGGTCAGGGAGGGGCGTGGGAGGGAAGGGCCAGACCGCCGGGCCATGAGGGCAATGCCATAGGGGACAAGAAAGTAAAAGATCCATTTTTTTTTTTTTTTTTTTTTTTTGATCTTCACAGACTTTATTCCTATTCTTTCACCGTTTCAAGTCAGTTATATTAAAATTCTATAAATCTTTAACTTTCGGAAAAATAAAACACATAATATATTACAAATTGCAAAACAAACAAATAAGGAGGCATGAAGACACCGAATGTGCAGATACAAAACAAACCCTTCTCTTTAGAGTACTCATGTCTGTACTGGTTATACAATAAAACATACCACGGATCCTTGATTTAATTTTACTGTAATACAATAAGAAAAATACATCTACATGCACTCCATTCACCTGAAAGCTTTCCTAAATTAATTTTACAACAGACATAGCTGAACCAGCTCTAAAACAAATATTTAGTGTCCATTTGTAGAAATCTTGGTCCAATTCTTTGAACTTTATGAGGACAATGCACACACCCTTTGTTATGAGATAAACACAAGGCAAGGCAGAGCATGTTCTTCCTGAATAAGATTACACAAATGCGTTGTTGAAATTATACCTTACTACCTTACTGAGCCTACAAATAGCAGTGTCCCAACTAAAATTTGATTTGAATTGATATTACTTTGCCATTTTATTTACTATTCAGTGGGTAGATTGAAAGAAATTAAAAGAAAATTGTTTCACTTTTAGAATAAAGTTAGATATTTTAAACATATGTGTGGTTGGGAAGTCACTAGGATTCAAAATTGCATTAAATTACAGAACTCTTTACTCAATCTTTAAGCCTGACTCATTGCTGCATGAATGTGATGATGCTAAGGAATATGAGATGTAAAAGTGATACAATTTCTTCAGATGGTTCCATAAAAGTGAAGTTATGATTATAAAGTTTTTCTTTGTTTTTTGTTGCTGTTTCTTTATGATTGAGCAAAGCTTTTGAGAATGCTGCCAAATGACCATAAATGTTTGAATGTCTCTCTACGTTTAATGTAGCCTCAGTGACAAAAACCCGGGACACACTTTTCACAGCCAATGTATTGTAGCATTAAGTGAGGCTTAGTTAGTAATTGCACCTATTAAGTTAGACAATCATGATGTAAAAATTCAAAAACTGTGTTTCATGCAAAACCAGATTCTATAGAGCATGTCCTAAGGCGGCTACTACATTTAAAAGGGTAAAAATGGTAAAATACCTAAAAAATCAAAATTAAAAGAGTTTCCTCTTAAACAGCTACGTGATCATTAAAAATTTCACTTGCCTTTCAATTATGGCAAGTTTCAAGGTAATATAGAAATGTGTATCACAGCTACTTACATCAAAAGTAAGCATGCTACTGGTATTGAAAACTAACACATTCAATTCAGGTACAGCTCCAAACATCAAATGTATATTGCATGTGCTCAAACCAGTCATTATAGACAAATTAACATTAGGCCAATGACCTATGTGCTACAATTAAAATGCACTTCATAACTAGGTTGTCACACTGTGCATTGCAATGGCAAAGTCGACTGAAAGATGTGGAGTCAATAACTTTCAAGTCCAAGTCATAGAGGTCTGTACAAAAACAAAACATATAATTCTGGTCACAAACACCAACATGCATTTGTAGACTTAAAACAAAGTGTCAGTTTAGGAAGAGTAAGATAGCAAGGCACCCTAAAACTTGATGATTGCACATTCACCAAATTACATAATTTTCCTCAAAACAGTTGCTTTAAAAGCTAAATTGAAGATTTAAATATTATTTTTAAACTAAAACTTAACCTAGTGGTATCAACAAATTTTAAAGTATTAGTGAGACAACCATGCAAAGTATACTTTCCTTCCATGTGATTTATTCCTCAGCTTTAGAATGCAGTTATTGAGCCTCAAACTAGACAAAACAAGAGAAGCCAATAAGATCCTAGCATAGGGTAACAAAGCCCTGGATGGCAAAACTGAAGAAACTCTAAAATATTCAAGAGGTTTAGAGAATGATTGTATTGATAGAGGAAATGGTCTACGTATCTTTAGAAAATAATAATAAAGGTATACGTTGGTGGCCAAGTATAGAGTTTACGGCACAGCTACTAAGAAATTGCATACCTAGTAAATCAGGTATTTAAAGATTCCAAGACATTATTAACATTTTACTTATAATTGAATACCTGTGATGACAGCATATAGCATGTGGTATACTTCATGAAGAACTTCAAAAGAATTTCCAGTAAGTTTATTACGCAGTTTCAATTTATACCGCAACCAACAACAGGAAAAAAAAAACAGGGTATATTGAATACACATTCTAAAAATTAATTCTATTCTTGTTCATGATTAAAGAATACTTTACGGGTAAGCTTAGATGACACTGAAGGTACTTAAAAAAGCTCTCGCCTTGTGTATGTTTGTCAATCACACCATTCTCACATGGAATATGTTTCACTGTATAACCATACTTATTTACAATTAAAAACCTAAATTAATCGTCTTACCTGATATAACCATATTAAATTACAAAAAGAAGAAAGAAAAATTATCCTTTATCTGCATATGTAATCACTCTTTTCTATACTAAATTCTATGTATTTACACAGAGGAGATGGGTTAGATCGCAGTATCATAAATTAATGAACATTTACACACATGTACGCATATACACCAACACACACATGCGCACTCTCTCACATTCACTCTTATAGTTACAAGGAAAGCACATATTAGAGAAATATATATTTGTATTTCTATATATATATTCATATATATATATATTTATTTATAATTAAAGGTTGCAGCAAATCCGCAACCAGAAGTGAATAAACTACTCATGCACACTTCACTGTTTGCACAATTTGCACTTGTACTTTGTCATTGTGGTTTCCTTAAATAATACAGAGCAGCAAATGAAATGACAACCAAATAACATTTTATCCACCTTAACAGATGAACATACTGGAAACACAGAAAAAGGGTTTGTGCAAGAAAATTAATTGAAACAAGGCTATTACAGCTTTACAAGATTAAAATTTTATAAAGATTGCAAGTCAACTCCACTCAGGTTGGACGCAGAATGCTCTGATAAGTTCATCTCTATCTGGAGAATGATAAAATTACAACTATTAGAAATTGACCTATTCAAAATGTTTCACCGGTTCTAGGATTACAACATTAGGAACACTAACTTTTCTTTGAGACAACCATTTTGAAAGATAATAGTGTCACACACTCCAATCCTTGACAATCCGTTCAATACTGAGCAAAGAGATGGAAACCTCACACAATAAGTACAGATTGTTAACTGTTAAAACCTAACTTTTGGCACACTGCAAACAAACTGCTTGGAGTTTCATTTATGTCCTACACAGAGATAAAATATCAAAGAACTTGGTCTAGGTAACAAGTAGTATCTGATCACTAGAGTACATGACAAAGTCACCATAGTCATAAAAATAAACTGAGTTTGAACAATTAATCAAGTGAAACATGTGCAAGGGAGAGTGATAGTTCTTTGTAAATACAGAAATACCAACACATCACATAACCCCTCCCATCAAAGTACCGTTCAATAGACACATTCACATGCGTCTCTGTACCATAAAAAGCAAGAACCATTTGCCACCCGTAAGTAAAAATCTGGCTTTAAGTTTTCAAGATGCCATACCTAAAATTCTCGTGAGAAGGGAGGGGCACACAAGAAGTGTAGAGTAAAGATATTAAAATAGATACTTTGGAGAAAAAAAAATTAGTGAGAGGAATTTTCTGTCAGCAAAACGAAATTCAGGAAAAAATACAGCTTTGCTCCAAAAGTGCTTGAAAGCACCCAAAAAATAAAAATAAAGTATCATTGTACACACAGACACACACACATTCATGAGGTCAATAGAATAACAGTTAATTAGAGAAATAAAAACAGGGATGGGGGAGGGAAATGCATATAGGCACAGGTGTGACAAATTCTTCATCTCCTTGAAGCTATCTAGAAATGCAAAGAAACCTTAAGATTGCTAGAAGATATATACAAGGCTTGTAGAGGTGGCATTTTTAAAAAATAAGAAAACAAATCATTTTTAATGATAAGTATGAAGAATAGTTCCTTGTTAACAGCCTTAGTCAACAAAAACCCGCAATTGCCATCGTTTACAAAGGTTCTGCTTTTACTCTGAAGGATGATAAACTTCCTCAAGCATGTGAAATGTACGCCCATGAACGGTACTGTATTAGAAGGTGCAAATCAACTATGTTTACATTTGTAGCAATACAGTACATTGATTTGTTCATGGAGTACGTTAAGTAGTATTTCAAATAATTATACCAACCCCCCCTTTTTTTTGTTGAGGGAGGACAAGCAGTATAAAAATATCATTTCAACCAAGAAATTAACTGAACACCAAAACACTGAACATCTGTGTCAGATACCAGAGGTAAAATAATTCCATGAGATTCGAAACAAAAGGTACAAATTAAATTACCTTAAAATGTTTAGCATTGCACATAATAGATCAGATAAACATTGTACAAAATTAGATTAAAATCCATGACAGTGTACATGGCCCAGCAATACAAATCAAACAACAACTATTATTGAATCACTTTCAGTAACAAAAACTTATTCAAGGTGACAACTAAAACTCATGATTGTGACAGCAAACAATACAACCGTCCAGCTCACCGAGTTTAACAGATATTAAAAAAGAAAAAGAAAACAAAAAGGACAACAATGATGAGAAAGATGATTGCAATGAGGTGGGATGAATGTAGCTGGTGATGGTAACTAGCAGAGTCCAAGTTATAACAACAATGCAAAAGAGAAACCAGAATCATTCTTCAAAAGTCTATAGAAAATGAATGTTTAAAGCAGTGTTTAACAAGATAACACTAATGGAAGTAACCTAGCAAAAGTAATGAAAATTTCAATGCTGTTAACAGGTATAAATATCAAGAGACAAAACACCTAAACAATGTTCACTACAGAACACATTCACTTCTCTAGCAGAAAAATGGACTGGTTTCTTGGCATGTTTCTATGAACATAAGTGTCTCCATGAACTAATGATGGTGATGTTGCAGCATTATGGTACTTGTCTCAGCTTGAGTTGGGAGTACAACAGTTGACTCCATGTGATGCTGGTGGTCTTCAATTGAACCATCTTCATTGACATCATCGGTATTTGGTAAAATAGACATAATAGGAGAACCATCTTCCAAAGTCTGTCCCTGCTGCGACTGTTGATCTCCTGGATTTCCCAATCCTAACTCTTCTTTAAATTTCTTAGTTAAGTGGCTTCGAGCATGCTTTCGAAGGTGGTCTTTTCTATAGAAACCTTTCCCACACTCATTACACACCTGTAAGGAATTAAAATAAGTTTAGAAAGTTAGGGTAAGTATCACAAAATTATTTTATGAAATAATCCTTTATATCTAAAAATGGTACCTGAGTCTTCTCCCCTGAATGGATAACAACATGTAAATTCAAATGTTCCTTGCGTTTGAAACCCTTGAAGCAGACATCACATGTGTATGGCCGCTCAGGATTATGACCAAGCTTGTGGCGTTCCAGATGCTCTTTCCGTTTGAGAGCAGCCCCACAAGTGTCACAAATGAACCGTCGCTCAGTTTTGTGCACAGCTAAATGCTGCTCAAGCAACTCCTTTTCAGAGTAAGCCATATTACACTCAGGGCAGCAGAACAAAGTTGTGCCATCTAAAGCTGTTGCTATCGTAACCTTTAACACAAGATAATCATTATTGTTTAAATGATTACTGAAAGATAAACTTGTGTTCCAATGAAAAACAATTACTGCTCTGCTTAACATACCTGTCCAGGTCTCGTCTTTTTGGGTTTTGGGTTTTTCTTCTTGTACTTCTTTTTTACTTTGGATGGTTTTTTAACACCATCTCCCATTCCTTGTACGACATTGTCAGTAGCAATTGTCATGTCTGAAGAATGATCCTGAGCTAACGGGTCTTCTGATGATACCACAAGATCATTAGACATTGCCTCAGGAGAGTGATTTGACATGGGTGATGACTCTACTTCTGCCTCTCTCTTGATGGTCGGTGCAAACTTAAGGAAGCTTGTAAGGCCGTGTGGAATAGCAGCAGGGAGTTTTGCCAAACAGTCAGCAACCTGAACATAAGATATAATAATGAAGACAGTGATATAGGCATATCTTATCAGTACTTTTAAGGGAGATGTCCCTTACTGTGGAACCTGGCTGCACTAAGCTCTGCCAGTTGCTCGGCATTTCAACATATTGTTGAACAGTTTGCCCCTCAAACCGTTTGTCTTTCTCCACTTTAACAACTGTAATCTTACTTGCATTGGCTTTGTCAGCATCATTCTCTGAAGGAAAAAAGAAAAAGAAAAAAAAGTAAGTATTTAGTAGGACCAAATCCAGATGCGTTGCAGTTTACCATTATGTTGAAAGTATAAATTACCATCTGTTTGAGTCTGAATCTGTATAGTGTGCTGTTGGTTGTTGTTATTATTGTTAGTGTTACATTCTCCATTTTCAGTTGCTGTAGGTTGAGATTGTTGGGTTTGCTGCTGTTGTATTGCTTGCATCAAAGGTGGTAGCTGGACCTCCACAGTCTCACCTTTAAAACGTAGCAGGAAGTGAATTAAGATTTTGAAAATATAGTTAGTTAATCAATAATGGCTTGTCAATGTGAAAGTCTTGAAAGACAGAAGGAGTTAATTTCCCTACCTTGTTGATTATTGTAGGCAAACTGCACAACAGTAGGGTTTCCTGGAGCTGCTGTAGTGATGATAGGTGTAGATAAGTATTTAGTCTGATTGTTATCACATGCTATGGCTCCTGTTATGGCTTGACTGCTTGGCGCCACAACTTGAATTTGTAACATCTGCTGCTGTGGAGGATCTCCTGGTTTGCTTCCTGGTACTTGGACGGGAATGGAAATGAAAGTAGGCTGAACCTAGGACACAAAAAACAGTCAGTTAACACATTCGGTTCAAGAGGATACGTCATAGCAAAATATGATGGATGGGCACAAGGGACTCAATATTCTCACTGGAGGTAATAATAAGATAAAAAGCAAGACTTCAACATAGAAATACCTGATTTGGTTGTGTAGTAACAGCTTGACTCTGAGCAAGGTTTACAGTAAGGCCATTGGTGTCTACTGGTCGCACATATGTTACTCCATCCTCTGACATACTACTGATAACTCCAAGCACCTAAAAAATATATATGATAATGAAATCAAAATGTTTATAAAGATTACATTTTCAAGGATGCACTTTGAAAATTTTATTCACCTGTCCTCCAGGAGCAGCAACATTTTGGGCAAATTTTGCAGTTGTGTAGTGCTGCACTGTACCTGCTGGTACTTGTGTAAAGTGACCGCTGAATGGAGTGTAATTCATTTTGACTGCAAAAGAAGGGGGAATTTGTTTTTTTTCTTGTTTTCAAAGAAAGTCTTAAAAATAACAACACCTTGACTATGTGTGAATAATAAAGAAGATAAGTAAAATTTACAATATGAAGCAAATGGTATCAGATTTATAGAGCACTGTGCTACATAGGTCGTCCAGATTGACATTCTACAAGTTTAGCGAAAACAAAGATTCGAGATTGACAACAAACAAATGAAGGTAAATGATTAGATTGCACCTCATGCACTTACATTTACTCGTTTATATTTAAAAATATGTTTTTTCTCCTTCAGAACACAGATAACTTGTCATCATCCAAATGCAGAAATTCCTTCGCAACTTAACGACCTAACCTAATCAACATTAATAATAATAAAAAAGAAAAGTAAAATAATAAATATTAACCAGATCACAATGAGGAGAAAATATTGCAATGTAATGCAAAGTAAATTCGAAGACCTAATGGACAAATGGTTCCAAAATACGCTTCTGTGAAACCTGTCAAGCCTCTTGGCCACCTCAATTTGAGGTTATGGGATGGACAATACTAAAATCATTTCAATTTTGAAAGAGCTATTTAGCTTAATATATATGGAACCGAGAAACAGCTAAGCGAATTGAATATAAATCAGACGAACGGGGCCATTAAGGAACACTGCAATGGCCCTTTCACTTGTAACGTCTGGGGTAGATTTCTCTTTTGGTGGCACTGATGCCAAGATGCACATTACAAAACATCGAAACATTTCCATGAATACATCAAATTTTAAGATTCACTAGGTTAAGCAGCGACGAATAAAATTGCAAAAATTGTTTCTCACATACTGCGAAGAGGTTTATATGATGAAATAAAATGCCCGGGCTACAAGACCTACTTACCTCAAAAGTAGCCTAGTGGCACTTTCTCAAAACCCCGCTCGCACTCAAGCCAACGGGCTGTCACCGGGGCAGACTTGCGTCCGATCCAAGCATTGGCACAAGTAGCCGCAATCACACAGACATAAACGCACGGTATTTTCTACACAAAAATATCACTTATTTTCATAATTTCGACAACTTTCTATCGAATTAGGCTTGTATGAACGCCCGTTGAAATAGGGTCACAAGATGGGAAGCGCGGACTCTACTTGCTCAACGCGCGGGCGAGTGTCTTGGCGCCAGTTCCTTCAGCAAATTGTCTTGCCACACAGAGCATGGTTTTAATTTCCAAAAGAACGCATATTAAATTCACTAAACTTTGAAAAATAACGACGGCGCACTAAAAAATGTCAACAACTACACACGAAAACACCTGCTGTGCTTCGCGATATTGCGTTGTTTTTCTATCGAAATCGACGCCATGACGGTCGCTCGAGGGAAAGGGGAATCGATAGTCAGTTGCTTAACGGTTACCGCCTCAAGTTTTGGCGGGTCATTCAAGTGATTCAAATCAATCAACAAAGAATAGGTCGGATTTCGAATAGAATAACTAGGAACGACTCGGAAAGTCTTATGGCTTCGCAATGACAAACCGCGCATAGAAAAGACACTGAACATTTTATTTTCTTATGACACACAGCCATTAATATAATAAAATAAATAATACATTTTTGACACACCTACAGATGATTTAATGTATAACTTATGACAGCTAGTGGTCTAAAATTCACACATGATTCAGCGCATATGGCAACCACACAAACAAAATATGCACATTTCAAAAAAGCGTTGATACTAAATCAACTCATGTTGTTCTATTAGGTATCAAAATAAAAGTATGAGCATCTCAACAAATAGGGTATTCTATAAACAATCTCACATATAATGAAAGCACAACACAAATGCAAAGAGAATGTTAATGCTGGCACAAATTAACACTGGAATTACTATTTTTCCTGTAGAAAACATCCACGTTCTTCTTGCCAATGAACAAATCAAAGAAATTACAAGTAAATGTACACTTAGCTACTTTGTACAGGATTATACAATAGAAATGTGAGAGGGAAATTTCTCTTTGATAGTAAAATTTGTAGACACACATTTCTTCAGATCTCCAAAGATAGTAAAATGTGTTTCCAAAATTTTTCTTTGAACACAATATATTCCACTCTCAAAGCTTGCAATAAAATACTGTATTGAGGGACAAAAAGAGGGAAAGGGCTGTCTACGTCACTCAAATAAGTAAGTGGAATAAAATTTCTAAATAAGATAAAAGAATACAATTGTTTTTCATTTTCCCAATCAAAAAAAATTTGTACATGTTTTTTAAATTTATTTCTCTACATGTGCATGTATCATTTTACCTCCTCAATCTTAACATATGTGGATTAACAGAAATGATTCCATTCAATGATTAGGTCACCCTGAAAACATTTTGCCTCTACATAAAAGGTCCGTACTTACAGTACATTATAGTGAGGTGCAACAAAACTAAGAGAATATGTCCAAGTTAAAAAAGGACTATCCTTAAATTGATGATTTAATTTACTTCAAATATGGAAATGGACTAGAAAAGTATGTTTTAAGATTTAAAAAAAAGGACATACCAGGTCACTAGTAGAGATGCTGAAAGCAACAGCAAATTTTGCAGCCAACCAAATAAAAGAAAACCAGTGTGCTTGTCAAAGGGACACACAGAAGAATTATAACTCCATAGGAGAAAAGTTGAGTTGAGTTTTGGATAATGAATACTTTAGATTACTTCCAGACATAGATTACCCAAATGACTGACCAGATCGTTGCATGCGCTCCATGTTTAAATAGTATAGTAGCTTATTGGGCTCATAGTAATAAGGATTGTCTGAAACATTCATATCTGGGTTATACATGGGTTGCTGCACAACACCTTGGCTGCTGTTCCCTTCATCAGATGTACTTGCTCTGCCCCTTTCTGCTGGTGAAACAGGATGGATCTGACAGGAAAAAAATCAACTGCAAGTAAAAGAGAGAACACATTTAAATAACACGGAATAAAGTCACATACCTCATCATGAGGGGCATGGTGATTGCTATAGTTTCCATTGTTGATGTGTAAATTATTGATCCGTTTAGATAGGGGGGTGAAATCTCTTGACTCATCATCGGCATCAGAACGTCCTCGTTTCCTGTTGAGGAAGAGACAACATTAATTTATCAGCATTGCTGCTGTGATTGAAGTTTGTACATTAAATGAAAAGTTTGAAAATGCAGCACATAAATTGCAGAACTTATTTGATAGTGCTCAATTGTATTTCTTTCAAATCTACACAAAGAAGAAAATTGAAAATATGTACAAAGCGTATTGACTTTACTGATGAAGGCAGTGGAAAGGATGTAAAAAAATTCCTGATTTTAACCATCAGACATCAAATGCCAGTGAAAACATGGACTAAAACTTATCAAGAAACAATCTCTATTTAACATATAAACAAGATTAACAAAGGAAGGAGGTTATAAACTCTCATAGAGGACCACAGTAACAACAAAAAATGGCTAAGATGGCTGAAGTGTTACGAAAAACGTGATATGCTTGATGCAAGAGCAATATCAGATCGTAATTATCATAATGCAATAACATGACTTTCCTTTTTTAAATTACTAACAACAATGCAATAATCACCTGCTTGCCAATGATGATTGTGTCATGTTAGGCAAGTTTGTTTCAAACAATGAAGCCGGTGCCACAAACATTCATTAAGTTTGCACACTGGCCAAATCATGTGCTTTCCCAAGAATCAAAACAACAAGTTTGTGCCCCTTTAAACTTGTCTTAAATCGTGCTTCCGAATTTCTAATTTCTAGTCAATGTGGGCTGGGTGAGCAACAACATATGAGATGGTGGTGGAGGTGGAGAGGTGGGGGTGGGGGTGGAGTCTGTCAATGGGCCCGTCTGCGATTTTCTGCCCGCGATGACAAATTTGGCATTACAGAAAACGAGTCTGTCACGTTCACGTTCTCGGTAGACAGTTTTGAAAATCAGATGGCTCTCCTTCGCTAGACGCGCTAGACCTCCAATGATCGCCGCTCCTCCCTGACACGTAATGTATAGATCAAGTTTATTGTTGGTGCGGTTGCTGGATCAAAATTGTTTTGCCAAGAAAATTTCTCATGGCGGCCATTTTGAACAGCCCAGGTGGCGCGCCTTTCTTTTAAATTGTTTGAATGCGGAAAACTTTGATCAAATTTACCCCCTTAAATGAATGACGGCCTAATTTCGAAGTAGCCACAAAGGCTTGCAGTCCTAATGCTGAGCTCGCAAAATCATTTACAGACATAAATGTCTCTCTTTCTCTCTGTATATATACATATAGCTATAGCTATTTAGCTATATAGCTATATATAGCTATCTATAGCCATATAGCTATAGATACAGCTACAGCAAATAGCTAATAGCTAATGGTTGTGACCGGAAACTTTGGTTCCTGTCAGGCCATGAGCTTTACTCGCTTCGCTCGCTCAGCAATTATTTTAGGGGGTGCTCAGCGCACCCCCTGATCCCCACTTCCGACGCCCCTGACTTGGACCTCAGACTAGGTTGTGATTGCTCAGACTAGGTTGTGACTGCTATGCAAAACTTTGTACACAAACATTAAAACAAATATAAACGAATTAGAGTTACAAAAAGGGCAATATAAGGCAGTCTTTCCCGCTCACCCCGCGCTCGCACCCCCCGTTTTCATGTGATTCTAATCACTGACTGACGTTAAGCTTAACGGGGCGTCGAGATGGGCGACACTGCATAGCACTGTGTGCAGTCCGGCTCTGCCAGCGCACCGCACATGGCCCTGCCCCGGCCCGGCGCACGCCAGGCGCAGTCTGTTTGACAGTGCGCGTGTGTATGAGTGTGTGTAAGCCATGAGTATAGTGAGGGATTCACTTAACAGAAGAGAGGCAACGAGTGGAGTGCAGTGGTGCCAGCGGCGGTGCGGCCCGGCGTGAACTCGTTCCCTGTGTGTGAGGGCAGGGCAGGGGCGGGGCCAGGGGCGGGGCCAGGGGCAGGGTCGTGGACACTCGCTCTCTCCGTGCCGTCCTCGTCCGGACCGACCAGCCCCACCCTACCCCGCCCCGCCCCGCCCGGCCCGCGCCCGCCCCACCGCGGCTCGTCCTGTAGGCCCCGGAACCTGCGCCGCCCCGCTCCGCCCCGCCCCGCCCCGCCTCGCTCGCTGCGGCTCGGACCTCACCACGCCGAGAAGAGACCGAGACCAGACCAGACCAGACGAGACGACCCAGTCAGTCAGTCAGTGAGTCGAGTACGGTCCGGACCGGTGCACGGCACACACTGTCATCATGCTCTCCAGCTCCAGACGACGCCTGCTCTGCGCAGCCCTGGCGCTGCACGCTGTGGTCGCCAGTGTCGGTGTCGCGGAGGCCGTGGGCATTTCAGGTACAGTACCGCCTAGAGCCTAGGCCGCGTCATCACATCCTGATTATTTCTTTTCTCTCTTGCCCACCTTTCAAAACTCGCCGATCTTTACCTGTGTGTAACAAAAAGGTGTGTAATGAAAAAAAAGGAAGTAATTAACAGTGCATGCGCAAAATTTGGCAAGTTGAAAAATCCCTTTTTAAAAAAATCCTGTTGATGATTCTCGACACTTTGTTGGGTCGAACGTCAGGCGCCCCGCTGTGAGCCGGCCCGGCCCGGCTGGTTCGGTCAGGGAAGTCCATCGTACGCCGCTCAGATCAGGGCAGAACTAACGCTCAGAGCGGATGGTCTGCCAAAATAAGCACAGTAGAAAAGTCACTGGTGCCGGCGGAACGAAATAAAGTCCGCTGGTTACCGTAAAAAATTAGATTCGAGTGGGCGTCGCAGAGGTGTGTGACTGGTTGCGGTCGAAGCCCGCGCCTCTCTTCCGGCTCCAAGGCTCCGTAAATGGGTTTAAAGTGAACGTATTTTCAAATGGAAACACATCACATCGCGTTTGCACCAAACGGCGACGTGTCTCCCTCATCATGTATGTATTGCCCGAGGGAAGTACATTTCTTCCAATCCGCGTGCAGAACTCGAGAGCGGTCAGAGGGCGGATGGATTGTGCCGGTGCCGGTGCCCCTGTGGCAGTGCGGTGCAGTGCAGTGGGGCAGGTGCGGCCAGCGGCGCTGCGGTCTGCCGTCCTGCAAGCCGGGGCGGGGCGGGGCGGGGCGGGGCGGGGCGGGGCGGGGGCCATGTATGTCAGGAAGTCCGTACGGACAGCCGCCTTCAGAGACCGTACGGTCTTAAAACAGCCACACTATAAATGTAAAAGGAAAAAAAAGGTGTGCTCATGCAATGTGTACACTCACACACTTTCCAAAAGCTGCAACGCTGCGTAGCCTGAAAAGTCAGCAAAAAGAAGCATAAGCCCAATGAAGTGAAGCGGTTGTGCCTGGTGCGCACCTTAGCACAAGTGGATGCATGTTGCCTGCAGTAGGCACTCTTAGGCAACATTACTACAACCACGTGTCTCACAGGGAATGACCGCACTCATATCGGAGTGGCGTTGCGGCCATGCGGTGCACTCCCTGCAGTTGTCTCTTGTGTATGCTTGCAGATTTGGTGTGGTGGGGTGCGGACATGCTGGCGGGCTCCGGGCACGACGGCGAGCAGCGGGACGGCTCCGAGAGCGCTGCCGCGGGGGCCGCGGGGGCCGCGGGGGGCACGGCGGGGCCGCGCCGCACCTGCCACTGCTCCGGCCCGGCCTGCATGTGCTGCCTGGACTTCAACATGACGTACATCGACCTGGGCGGACCCGGTGAGTATGACAACCAGGACCCGCAGCCGAGCCGAGCCGAGCAGCGCCATTGCGTCACCCGCCGGGCCGGGCCGGCCCCGACACCGGCCGCCGCCGAATCCTTTTACTCGCGCGGCGCGGCGCCTCCCGGCCAGTGTGCTTCTCTCATGTGTGTATGTTCGGGGAGAGCAGAAAGAGGCAGGGAAAAGAGGCGAGGCGGGGCGGGGCGGGGCGGGGCGGGCCCTCTCTCCTTCGCGACCCACCACACATTACAAAGCCCACTCGCGAATAGTTTGCGGAATTTCCACTTATTCACAAGCCTCGCACGGAGAAAGTTTTTTTGTGTCCTTTTAAACCCTGGTGGGTACTGCGACTGCCGTACGGCGGCACAAGACTTCAGGCGAAGCGGGGCGGGGCGGGGCGGGGCGGGGCGGGGTGGGGCGGGGCGGGGCGGGGCGGGGCGGGGCGGGGCGGGGCGGGGCGGGGCGGAGTGGGACGGGGCGGGGCGAGGGCGGGAGGAGTCGATGCTGATGCGATGTGGGTCAGTGTTGCACCTTTTTTATTATTATTATGGGAAACCTAACGGCTAAACGTCGGTGAGCGATGGGCGTTGTGATAACCACGAGCCGAGCACGCTGCCGAAACTTGACTTTCTCATCGGAATCTCGTCTCGTTTCGACTAAACGTCTTTAAAGCCCGGCTCTGGCGCGGCGGGCCGGGGCAGGGGCAGGGTAACGACGCTGAGGGACGGGGGGGCGGTCGGCAGGGGTCTGCTCTGCTCCGCCCCGCCCCGCCCCGCCGCTCCTTCCCTCTCCTCTCACGTCGCGATGCGTCACATAAGAGGATTGAAAGAAAGTTCACTTTCGGCCCGTTCAGTGGTGGTGGTGGTGGTATCTCTAGCCCCCCCCCCCTCCCCCCGGAGGGGAGGGGGGGCAGGGGGGAGTCTTGAGATCACCATGTCGATGCCCTTGTCCGGCCCTGCCCGGCGCGGCGCAGCTTGGTCCGGACTCGGGCAAGGTCGTTGCCAGTATTACTGGTCTCCGATCCGTTGGTTCGGTTAGTGAAAGTTGAAAACTCCTCCGCCCGCGACAGGACAAGACACGGGACGGGCCGCGCTTGCTCCGAACAAGCCCACATGCCCGCCGCGCCGTCGAGCGAGCACGCCACGGGCCGCGGGGCGGGGACGGCGGGGACCTCTGCAGCATTGTCACCTTTGGGCCCCGCCCCTACGGCCGCACGGGGGCGGGGCGGGGGCGGGGTAAGGGGCGGGCCTCCTGGACCCGCCGCTGTGGCGCGCCCCGACCGCGACACGACACGCCACGCCACGCCCCCACGCCCAGCTGCTCGCGGCGTTTCGCCAACAAGTTTGCCAACTTTCGCTCACACACAGACCAGCGCGGTGCGGCGCGGCGCGGTGCGGCCCCGCCCTGCCATTCATCTCCTCGCCTCCATCATACGCGACGTACAGAAGCTGCTCACGACACGTGACGCGCTGCACGCGCTGTCTGTGCAGTTCGGATAGGAACTCGTGCGCGCCACGCCGCGTACGCCACGCCGCCGCCTGACACTCTCTCCTGATTGGTATTCACGCCATCTCCTACACACACTGGAAAGGAGAGGAAAAGCCAATGAGCCCGGCCCGACCCGGCCCGGCCCGCCCCGCCCTTCCTCGACGCGATGTGCTTGAGAATAAATTGTGGGAGAAAATGGGGCTAAAGAGCTACGCTCAGTCACCGACACTGAGCGGCACAAAGAAGTGCGTTGTTCTGAATGAGCCACGGCGCGGCGCATCGGGTCTGGCCCGGAGCGCCTTACGGACAGAGAGTAGGCAACCCTCCCGCACTCGCGCGTGCGGTATAGCCTAACTACCACAGTTGCCAGACACCACCAGACACTCACTTGGCGCCGTTTGCCTACAGGTTGCGTGCGTCTCCGCTACCTCGGACAGGACGCGGGGGTGGCCATGAACGTGTCGTACGGCGACTCCCTGCTGCACAGCGAGGTGGTGAAAGGTAAGGTGCTTGCGGCGCGGCCCTGCAGGGCCCTGCCTGCAGCGGTGCGGTGCTCCCTCGGGGGCCCCCGGGACAGTTTTCACGGCCCGTTCTGCTCCGCCCCCCACAGACTCGAGCCCGTCGCAGACGTGCATGGACATCCTGTCCTCGCTGGCGCAGGTGTGCGCGCGCTTCAGCTCGCTGGAGCCCATGACCGCTGAGGGCGCGGGCGCGGCAGGCGAGGCTGCTGAGGGCGAGGCGGCGGTGAAGCGCGGCTGCCTGCAGCTGGAGCCCAACCTGCTGGGCGAGGTGCAGGCCTCGTACCCGGTGGGCTGCTTCAGGATGACGCCCACCTCCATGACCCTGGAGCCGCAGTCCGCCGCGCCGCCCGCCACCACCAGCCAGCCGGAGGAGGCCGAGGGGTGAGCTCAGCAACAAGTAGCCCGACCCGACACAGCACACGCGCAACACCCTCACCCTTGCCTCGCAACCCGCTTTACTCCACTGTGTCTATGCAACTCTTTGCCGGCTTTTCTGGCAACACTTCTGCTGAGGGAGCAGCCGGTTAGTGACCTCTTACCTCCTCTCCTCAGGGGGGTGACCACCGAGGCTCCGTCCACCGTCCCCACGGACCTGAGCGCCGAGTCGCTGATCGCCGCCGTCAGTGAGACGGCCGAACAAGGAATAGACCTGCTCACCAATTGGCTGGGGCTCGCGCTCGAGGAGGACAACAACTCCACCACGACCGACCAGGAGGCGACGTCCACCGCCGCCCCGGAGGCAGCCGCAGGGGCGCGGAAGTACAGACAAGGTTGGGTTTCAGTTGTTTGAACTTCGGGAGGAAGGACTGGCGGGCAGAGTTCTTTTGGTGGATAGGTTCCACCTAGGGGGAAAAAAAAGGCTTGCAGAAACAGTGAGACGCGCCACATGTTGGAAGCAGTGACTGAATTTTATGTATTTGTAGGAAAACTCTATCAATTTTTTTTTTCTGAATGAAATGAAAGAAATATTCAGATGGGGTAGAAAACAAAGTTCTTGATTCTTAGGGTAATTTATTGTATTATTTATTTATTTATAGTGTATGGGTAATACCCAAAACAAAAAATAAATTATTTATTTAATGTTTTTTTTTTTTTCATTGATTTGAAATAATCAAAATCTGTCCTTCTCTTCACAAACCTTTTGCTGCAATCACAATTAACACAAATCAACCATCACTACTGTCAGAATCAATATACTTCTTTTCTTTCTTCCGTTTAGGTTGAAGATCTTCATTGTCACTGTTGTCACTAATACTTATAACGTCTTCAAAAATCTCAGATGAAGTTCCAGATTTTTTCATAGTGCTCCTTGAGTTGGTTTTAGCAGTTGAGTTACCTTCTGACTTAGTTTCTCTCACAGCAGAAACATTTTGTGAAGGGCCTTTCATATTTCCGTTATTTTCTCTTGATTTATGCTGAGATTCAGTTGAGGCACTTGATTTGATCTTAGTACCCCTGACATCCATTAATATTTCACTGTCATGTACCTCAACAGCTCGGGGTCCTGTAGCATGAAAAGTATTATTGATTAATAATTATTTTTTTTTAAAGTTTGTATGAGAAGCATAACTAATAACCATTCATAAGATCATATGTAAGGTAGGAGTCAATAATCGTTAATATTTTTGACCTTTCTTAATGTAGCTCAAGGTTGAATATGCTGTGTAGTGGAAGTCCTCTCTTAAAAAACTGTTAATGAGTAAAAAGGCTACAATTGCTTCAGCTTTCTCTTGAGAGATCGATGGAGCTTTTGCATTAGGCACTCTTAAAGCAGTGGGTCCTTTGTTAAACCATGACTCCAACAGTTTTTGACCTGAGAAAATAAATTTTCTATGGTTTCAGCCAGTAAAGGATTTTCAGAAAACTTGAAATCATATCACTTACTTGTAAGCTTAGTGTCTTTCTCAGAAGCATGATCAAGTATTTGGTAAAGTGATAAGCAGTGCTTTTGCAGATTGACCTGGTTTACTTGAAAGGGACTTTTGCAATGGTCACACATCCCTTTGCATTCAGCACTCTCCCAGACTTCGTCAAAATGACTTGCAATCAGAGAACGCCGGCAACTGTCAAAGAAAGGTAGGAATGTATACATAACTCAGCAAAAGCAAATAATTTTACCATCAGCCTCATCAGATACAAACCTGCCAATGTCAATGCAATAGTCAACCATACCATACAGATTTTCAAGGCCTAGATGCTGAGAAAAAACTGTGATGCTAACTTTAAAAAGGTCTGGAAGTCGGTAAAACACTATACAGTCTGCAGGCAAACCATCCCGACCAGCTCGTCCACTTTCCTATACAACGTAACAGGAAAAAATTACCACCTATTTAACCGAAATGTAAAAAAAATATATATATATATAAATAAAAAGATGGGAAAGAAAATTACCTGATAAAAATTTTCCATAGACTTTGAAAGTGATTGATGAAGGACAAACCTCACATTAGGTTTATCTATACCAAGACCAAATGCAATAGTTGCTACAACAACTTGATACTTCCCATCCAACCAACCATTGTGAGCTTTGCTTCGCAGTTCCGGGTCCATATTTGCATGGTAAAAGACTGCCTTTATTCCTCGTTGCCTGATTAAATTTACAATATTATTAGTATGATTTTAAAGCTGAAAGTAAGTATAATAAAAAGAAATCAATTACCTTAATTGATTGCTTGTTTCTTCAGTATCTTTTATTGTGGTAGTATAAATGATTCCTGTCTTACCTCTATATTTACATTTTAAGAGATCCTCCACCTCGTCAAGGTACTCCTTCTGAGAGGACGGTTTTGGTCTCACCTAAAGGTTTTTATTATTCAAGCATTAAATGAAAATTGTGACAGCATCATGAGATAATAAAGGAAGAAAACTGTACCTCATAATACAGATTAGGCCGGTTGAAAGATGATTTCAGAACTAAACATCCTTGTATTTGCAAGATTTTTTGGACATCTAATAATATCTTTGTAGTGGCAGTGGCAGTTAGTCCCAATAAAGGCACACCACGAAACATATTCTTTAACACACCAAGGTATTTGTAATCTGCCAAGAGGATTGTATGTGATTCTTAATTTTATCATGTCACAGAGCAATCCAAAAATGGTATGTAGTTTACCTGGGCGAAAATCATGACCCCACTGAGAACAACAATGCACTTCATCAATAGCTATGCAAGCCAGACGTCCCATTTCATAAGCTGCTTGTAACTTATTCATGAAAGTTTTACTTTTAGACATCCGCTCTGGAGTGACATATAACAATTTCATTGGGGCTTTTTTATCTGTCATAGCCTGTACAAAGACATTTTTTAAACAGAAACCACAGAAAACTCATTTTTTAATACTTAAAACTAAGATGAAATAAGTTAATGTATACCATCATAGCTTTCTTATTTTCATCTTTAGGTGTAGACTGGCTGAGCATGAAAGCAGAAATATTATTCTTTTTAAGGGCCATTATTTGATCCTCCATTAATGCTACTAAAGGACAAACAACAAGGAAAAATCCTAAAAGGAAAAGAGAAATTAATATCATACTGATTGAAGGTGACAATATCATAATTGTATTTGAAAGAAAATTTCCATACCATCAGATATCAATGATGGCAACTGATAACATAGACTTTTTCCACCACCAGTTGGCATTAAAAGGATAGTGTCCTCTTTTGATAGAACAGCATTCATGGTAGCTCGTTGAAAAGGTCGAAATTCACTAATATTAAAAACTTGTTTGAGGGTGCTTTCCAGCTTCTTTGACCATGGAAAATCTTGAAAGAAAAAAATGTGAAAATTATTAAAATGAAAAGCAAAAGAGATTGTAACTTAAAAATGATATTTACAAACCAGTTCCATTCCAATCTTTAGAAGATACCCTTTCACTCTTAAGTGAAAGGAGGCGGCCTTTGATACTTTCCTTCCTTTGAAGAAGGTATTGTTGCCTATTTTTTAAGTTCTCAATTTCTGAAGCAACTTGTGAAAGCTCGTGGTCAATGGCCGCCAATTCTTCTTCAGGAGACGCTATTTTTTTTAATTTTTAAAAAATAGTACTAGGTTTAGAAAGGAAATTACAACAGATATGTTTTAATCCTGAATGAACTCATAATCCCTACCTTGGTAACCTGATTTTGAAGAGCCCGCCATAGCTGTCAGTAACTTTGAGTTTACTTATTACGAGGCCATTAAAAAGGACAGGTGTCATAAATTCGAACTATGAATTAAAAGACAATTTCTTTTATTTGTCGAATGCCATGGAGGTTAAATTAATGTAAACAAACAATAAGGGACAACAACAAAAACGCCAACACGCCTGAAAAATCACGGAAGATTAAGTACCGCCTTAATAATAGAATGATTACAGACAGTTTGATGTAAAACAAATTACTAATTAGCAACAATTCCAAACAGTTTGAAATAGTATTTCTAAATATATGATTCAATAGACTACGATAAGTTAGAGATGCGTAGTTGAGACCAATGAGTGAAGTCACGCACTCTTGAAAATAATTCTATTTTCCAAAAAATTCGACAGTAAAACTAAGGGTAATAACAATGATAAAAATTCTTGGAAACTTTAACACATTTCTGCAACTTCAAAAGATCTTGGTTAATTTAACTTACCCTAATAATTTGCTGTTAAATACATTCTAGCAGACATATTGATTCCAGAGTCGCGTCGTGTAAAGCTTACCACTATGGCTACGCATCGGCCTGGCGCCAACTTGACGAAGCTTTGGAATACCCGAGTATACTTTTTATGGCGTCTGCAACCTGCAACTGTTACGATCTCTCTCCTCTCTTTCAAGATTACCTGGATGTTGTGATGTAGTCGGTGTTTGGGCACATATTCAGGATTTTATTGAGAAAGCAAACATGAGTGATGTGCCATGTATCACGTATATGGCGCTATATATCCTATCGCTCCATGTTATTCAGAGCAATTCAAGGGCTTCGACAGGTTGGAGGTTAGATCCAGAAGAGGGTAAAATTGTGCAAACAACGATATATCCGAATGCTTTCGGTCCTCAAAGCACAGAGGATTTAATTTTTGACATCATATCATCCACTGTTCATGTTGGGAACACGTGGACGAAGACTGCATCTGGCAGCCTTTGTAAGGAATGTCATCTAACTAATAACTCAGAGATTGGGTAAGTCTGAAATTTATTTTAGAGGTATTTGTTATCTTTATCTATGGTCTCACTTACCTGGCTTACACTTTTTACAGTTTAAACAATATTTCAAACAGAAACAACAATTCTACAAACTCTACCACTACCAGTCATTCCTCATCTCCATCTGGGAACAATAAGCGTCGTTGCAATGGAACTGTCACTGGTGGTTCTAAACCTAAACTGACGGCACCTGATGGAACCATTGTGAAAGTGAAGGAAAGCAAATCCAAATCAGGAGACAGTGAACAACTAGATTGTGGGAAACCAGTGAATTTCACTTACTATGACAACCTATTGGGCATTTCAAATCGTCAGTCACATCCACATGTCCCAGAGCTACAAATGGAATTGATATTTAGAAAGAAAGTTGTCAAAGACCAAGATGTAGAAAACTTGGAGAGGAAGCTGAAGAAAGCAAAACGTGATGTGAGTTTTTCTTGCTTTAGTTTGTAAGTACTCATGCATTGAACATTCCCTTACAAAAGTGGTATTGTCTTTTGCAGAAACCTAAATCCGTAAAGTTGTATAACCAGATTGGCAACTTCTGGCGCATCAAAGGAGACACTCAGAAGTCTATTGAATGTTTCAGAAGGGCCCTGGCTGTTTCACCAGACAATGCTGAGGTTATTATAAAGTCTCATCTAAATCAGTTTTTGTTGAAGTTCATCTGTTAAGAACTGTGGATTAATTTTCCAGGTGTTACTGAACCTTGCAAGAGTGATGTTGAATCTCCAGTATTGGGATGATGCACTGAAATTGACAGTGTGGTCACTTGATAAAACTGATAAAAATGCCTGGCAGCAGCACTTCACTCTAGGTGAAATATTCAAGGTAAAATCTGGTTTTGTTTGTATATTAGTTAAATCATGATATTGTGTTTCATGTTTAATATACCCCTTTTAATTATTTTACATAGGCAATAGGTCAGTACCGCAATGCTTCAGCTCACTTGAGGCATGCTGTTGAGTTGAAGCCTGATTTTGAACCTGCAATTGAGCTTTTACGTAGCATTGAAGAAGCTACAAATGTACATTACTACACATTGTTCATTATCTTCTCATTGGTAGGACAACAACTGAATAGATTTAGTCATGCATATCTTACTTGTTCTAAATCCAATTTTTCACTCTTCTAGGCACTGGCTGTTCTTCTAGTCATACTTGTAGGCTGCTCCAGTGATTCATCAGATGTAGTTGATTCTGATACCAAAGCACAACGCCATTTTAACAAACCACTGAGTATGAGGTCACTCAAACTTGGAATTTCATCACGTGGCTTCCGTTCCAAAGGATCAGCCAAGAACACCAGTCATAATTAAATCCTGCAATTTAGTCTATTTTTACTTTAATTCTAGTTCCAAACTGCATAGTATTTGTTGTAGCCATGTCTTCTTTTTGTTTTTGTTTTATTTCTTCACCTCTCTTAAGACTGGAATTCTTTGCAAGATTCATACGTTTTTGTTGTGATTCCTTTGTGTTCAAGTTTTATTAGTCTCACCTTGTGATAAAGTTATATTATATTTAATATAGTTGTAATTATTATTATTAATTTGGTAGTAGTTTAAGTACTACATAGTTTAAAACTGAGAGCCCTCAGTACAAAGTTGTATTCTTGTCACTTGGAAAGCGGTGTGACCAACTTCCATGATCTAATTTTTACATTGATATCATACATTTCTGTAGTCATTATTTACTAATACATTTGCAACATAAAAGATACAATCAACTTGCAGCTGTTACAGTACCTGCTATTTGTTTATTTTGCCTTATTTTAACTCAAGTGCAGCCCTTTGATTTAGTCTAGGAGCTTGTAGGGGTCTCTCTGCCTCACTCTACAAGAGTAATAATCCCAAAAATCTTTAAGACCCTAAACTAAAATCCAGCAACTAGTAAGGACGATTAATACAATTTGCCACTTTCCAGAGGAGAACAGGCTTAATGAGTAAAACAAATTTTACCCCCTAGAAATATCAAATATTTGCAGGCATTGTATGTTTTTGATTTGAGGCCCTTATCACCCTGTGCTTTGTTCCCTGTGTAGGAAAAAAATGTCCGTGTTAAATTGAACCTCAGGGGTCAGTACAATCAAGTGTCCTGTAGAGGAATCTTTCCTATAAATCAGGTCTTCAGAAAGATAAAGTTGTACTTACCATGGGTTAACAACTAACCTTTAGTGTACCTTTCCAAGATTAAATCCTATGTAATGTAACATGTGTACAATTTATTTGCACTATGCACAATAGTCATTTCTTCCATCTGACGAAGTGTAAAACCCTTTATATTAAAATATAACTTCAAACAAATTAGCCCTCTTGTAATTCAATAGTCACTATCACCTTTTCTTGAAGGAGTATAAAGGATAAGTCATAACATCTGCAGAAACAGTTACTGAGGTTTATTACAAATTGCAAAGTATTGATCACAGTGGTGTTACATTGTTGGCTCAAACACAAACAGCCAGCAACAAGAAGCAATAATTATAAGTTAATAATGTTAAAAGACTTGCATATGAAAATGCATGCAACACTGGGAGTATGAAAATAATGGTAAGCGAAGCTATACCTCAAGTACATTTGTGAAATGGAATGAACCATAGAGCTTGAGAAAATGTGAATGATGAATCTCGTAAAATACTATGATTGATGATGGGTACACTCCATGTGAAGACTTATATCATGAAGATCAGATTAATGTTCAGCATGGGAGCGGATGTCATCAATCTTCAGAATCATCTTGACCATCTGTGTTGCAAGCACAATTTGCTGTTTCTTGCTGTGCAAGGTTTCAATGACATGTTGTGTCTTCATGTCTGCAGTGCCCTTTAACATACAATCAATGCCTAGAGCGGGATTCTTCTCCTTAACTTGACGAGCCTTAACTTCAGTTAGTGTTTCCATGTTGGACAGGCCTGAGTTTTCGGCAAGAGACAATGGAATCATTTCTAAAGCATCAGCAAAAGCACGGAAAGCATATTGCTCAAGAGTAGAGATCTAAAAAAGAAAACAAAAAAATAGAATTAGAACATAAAAATATTAGGGGAAAAGAAAAAAAAAGGTCCAAGTTTTAGATTTAACATACCTTGTCAGCCTCTTGTGAGACAGCAATTGCACATGAAATTTCGGCAGCTCCACCTCCATAAACAACCCTGTTATCCTGGACCAAATTACGGACAACACAGAGGGCATCATGAAGAGATCGCTTAGCTTCATCAACAATCTGCAGGGGAGAGAAAAAAACATGAGTACAGAGTTCAGGATTGAGAGGTCTATACAGTAAAATTACCCTGATATACTTACCATTTTGTTTCCACCACGAATGAAGATTGTAACTGCCCGAGAGTTCTTGCATTCCTCAATGACTAACATTTTTTCTTTGGTAGTTCCAAAGCATAGTTCTCTAACAAGACCAGCATGCCCCAACTTCTCTGGAGTCAGCTCTTCAAATCGAGGCACAATACGACCGCCAGTTGCAATAGCAATGAGCTAAAAGACAATTGTGAATTATATGACAGGAAAGAAACAAATCATCTTAAGTTTAAGACTGCTTATGCCCTCAGCTCTCATAATCTCCGCACACAGGGCCACCTCTGCCTTTTATTCTACCAGTACGAAATAAGAAAGAGCAAGACAAGATGAAAAGGCAAGAGAAGTGTACTGGTAGGCCATAAAGACAGCTACCCATTGCGACGCGCATTCTCATCATCGGGCAAAATGTTAGACTAGTGAGCTAAGGCCAGACATTTACCTCAATTTCAGGTCCACCAACCCAACGGACAGCAGGCAATTCCTTCTGTAGTAAAAGATGATTGGCCTCATCGTCAAAGCCCCACTGGCAAATGGCTAAAGTCGCACCAGCATCTTTCACCTGAGAACACGAATTGTAAAAGTTTGATTATTCCTGTCTTCTCTATCAGTAACCTTCATTAAGTTGTTTCAAATAATATGACCAGCATCACAAGATGAGGCTGGAATGGATTACTTGAATTGATTTAGCAAGCTTCAAATAGTCCACACTCTATGATAAGAGCAGAACGGAGTGCACCTGCAGAACTGAGCCAATCAGGGGTCAGCCCATCTTCGGCCAAGTTTCAAAAGATTACTCACCTGTTGGACCATCTTCAGGAAAGTTTCTACTTCATATTTCCTGAGTTCTTTGTAATCTTCCACAGATGTGACATCCAGCTTATGCTTGGTTTTGGGCTTTGGTGGTTCAAAGGGACAGGTGAGGATGGCCAATTTGACATCTCTCAAAACCTAAAACAAAAAAGAACACTATTGAAAATACAATTAATTTCAAATGGAGGGAAAACATTCCCATTAACACGCATTTGTCATGCTCGCATCAGTGAAAAGGACATATGCAACAGTCCCCCAATGGTTCGGAGCTTATTACTATAGCACAATTTTATCCCCTTAAATACAAATGTAATCGTATTTAAGTCTACATTGCGCAAATATTTCAATTTGAGTAGAGCAGTGTGTTTGGCTCACATCAGTGAAAGGGACATACACACAATCCCCCAATGGTTCGGAGCCAAATTCATATAGCACTCTAGATCCCCTCTAAATCAGATATCATCCAATTTAAAGTCTACATGGTGCTGTAAACTGATTGTTTACTACAGTAATGTGTGGCTCACATCAGTGAAAGGGACTTATAGACAGTCCCCCAATGGTTCGGAGCCAAGTACTATAGCACAAAATTATCCCCTCTGGTACAGATTGTCACTGCACCAAAGTCTACTTTGTGCACATGCAGTGAAACTAAAATGGTTACCTTACCTTAGGCATCTGAGGATGAGAAAAGTCCTTGTCGACTATGACACCTTTGACAAGCATAGTGTCTTCCAAACGTCCACCAACTTTGCCCTCCATCTTAATGAGTTCAAAGTTGACATCTTTCTTTTCCATGTCAGCAACAGCCATCACAGCATTAACTGCAATTTCAGCCATTTGCCGGTGGCATTTGTTTACACTGCAAGAGAAATTGGATTAGAACTAGTATTTCACAGATTTCATTTATGGTCATGTTATCCTTTAAATTGTTAAAAGTTTCTATGATACTACTGTAAGATACACAGCAATATCTCAAACACTTTTATTAATCTAGCAAGGTTCTAGAGACTGGAGGAAATGATCCACTAATCTGCTGTAAACTTGCATGCAGGCTTCTCACTTTCAGAACATTTGTGTGAAGGTTACTACAGCACCATATAGATAAGCAAAATGGTACCTCATCAACTTCCAATGTTATAGCAAGTTTCTAAGGATTAAATGAATAACTCAATTAATCCGCTGATTACTTGCATGGTTGGGATAAGATTAAATTTAGCGTGTGTATGAAGGTTACTACAACACTATTACAAAGTACATAATAGTATCTCATCGACTTCAAAAATTCATATGGCAAGGAACTTGATGTTACTGGAATAAATCCAGCAACCAAAAAATGAGTAAACCTTGCAAGGTTAACATTTGTGAGGCTTAAAAAATTTGCAGTGTACTGCAACTTGGTAACTATGAAGATTTACAGAAGTTTGACATTCAGGATTTATACATGTTCCAAACTGAATAATCAGACATCTTATAAATAAGAGGCTGGGAATAGAGAGTGGCATTGATATTGCAAGTTTAACAAAGTGCTAAACCCAGTAATCTGATTCGCACAGAGTGAACTTGCTAAATACACAGTCCAGCATTACTTGTAGTTTATACTCACATTTTAGAGCCAAGAGTGGTCATGGCAGTCCTAACAAGTGGTTCCAAGTTGCTTGGATCAACAGGAAAACTATCAGAGATTGTCTCTAAATGTTTAACAGCGAACTGAGCAGCCAGTTCAAAGCCATCTGCTATACGGATGGGATGAATACCCTTGTCAAGAAGCTGTTCAGCCTGTTCAAGAAGAGCACCAGCCAGAACTGAGAGAACAATGAAAAGTTACTGCATCTGATGAGATCACAATGTGAAGAAACACTTAAGAAAGCACTTACCAACGACACCAGTAGTCCCATCTCCAATTTCATCATCTTGAGATTGAGATAGCTGTACCATAAGCTTCGCAATTTCATGATCAACATCCATCATCTTCAAAATGGTGGCACCGTCATTGGTCACAGTAACATCTCCATCGGAGGATACCATCATCTTATCGAGTCCTTTGGGGCCCAATGAAGACCGCAGTGTGTTCGCAATCTGGCGCCCAGCCATGATGTGTTGCTGCAAATACGAATACGATGAGTATTATAGATGACCACATAATCTGCTTTTCACAGATGAAAAATGGGTAGCATGATCGTTCCTAATAACGAACACAGATTACAAATTGCATCCTCGACTGGTAAATTACAGATATCCGATAGCAGATAGAGGTTTGGGTTAAGAGGCAAGCAAGAACAGGTAATAGGGAAAGCTACCTTTGAACAGCGTACAAAAATACCGGTAAAGAGAATAAGAACGGATAATAAGATGACCTCGCAATTTTACAAAAAAGTTAAGTCACAAGACACTGACTCAACGATTCGCCGGTTGCCCACCTGACACTTTTAACATCAATTACACATACCACAATGACTTCTGCATACTAAAAACGTGATCAAACGCACGCGGGCGAGCAAAACTGATGGAAATGAATTGGATTTCGGAAGATGACTCGAACCCAAATACAAGTGATCGCAGATATAGTCTTAACAAAGAGCGAGGAAACAAACCTTGATAGCATCGTTGCCAGTTAATCTGTTCTGCTTATCCTGATCACGAATAATGATGAATGGTCGCCCGTACTCGTCGAAAGTCAGCGAGCCCGGTATTCCGACCATGATGATATTTTTTGGTTCAACTGGGAACCTATTTCTAGATCTGGTTTACAACAATGCGGCTCAACTTACTCCGTCGCCATAACGTGACCGCCGGAGGTGCGGGAGGCGGCTACGGCTGGCTCGATGATCGAAGGAGAAGAAGGAAGTGACAGAAGAGGACAAGAAGGAAGAAGTTCTTTAAAGCCAGTTCCCACCGGAAGACTTTATATTTTTATCTTTTCTTATCTCCACAAATTTACAATTTCAAACGTATTTTCAAAGCTGAGATATAACGAAATAATTATCTATCTGCTAGATACCAATTTTTCACTAAATATTAAAAAAAAATTCATTCTGGTAAACGACCGAAAGTGGCCATCCCGGCCATCCACAAACCAAGGATTTTCTGACTCGACTGTAGGTATTTGTTTACGTCTATGTTTACTCACTTAGTCCAAGAGTGTAGTTCTAACCATATCCGTACAGAGAAATGATTTTGGTATCTTATATAGACATTCTAGATTACATACGTGATGATAGACAATGTCTCATTGAGGGAGAAGAGCTGTTTAATGAAAATAAAGTTAAAAATGTCAGTGTGTGCTGCAGAGATATCCATAATCTTTTTGAAGTGAGTGCTTTGTGCGCTTGCAGCAATGAACCAAACTCTAAAGAATGTCAAATATCTATTGAAATTAATCAAGAAGATAATAAAAAGGGTATCTCCTCTAAATGTTCATGTAAATCTAACCGACCTAGCAAATGCCAACATGTGGCTGCTACCTTAATCCATTTACATAGGTGAGAAGTTTCATATGCTAATATTGTTTAATATATTAATCATCATTGGAATTTTATGTTGCTAATCACCCTCTTTCTGGAGTAAAGGTACCCACCTCTTCAGCATCAGATAGATCTCTCAGAGAAGACAGTTGTAAGCCCACCAGTAAATGACTTAAATGAAGCTATCGACAAACCAGGTGGTAGATCTATAGAGCATAATACTAGCCGTAAACTTAGGAGCATACGCCAAACAAATATCACCAACATTTCAAAGAAAGGTCAGTGCATATCACTGTGAACTGCCATTTATTTTCTCACATATCAAGTGATTGTAATGTTGCATCATGCTCTGTAAAACAGATGATCCTAGAACTGTCAGCACCAAGCAACTATCTGGCACTGATGATACCATTGAGGATGATCCAACATGGGACAAAGAGAATGATGGAGATGAAGATGAAGCCTTTGATTGGACACAATCCTCTGACGATGAATGGGAGCCTATTCCTGAAAAGAAACGTAAAAGAGACTTACAACTGCTTCCTGCTAAGGTATAGTAATTTAAAAACTCTACTACGTTTGTGTTGAAATTTTTCTCTACTTTACTTTCTGCTTCAATTTTTACAGGACTCAAAGGAAAAGATTAGGTAAGCTGGAAACAACCTTTATCTCTCTTTTTTCTTCCCCTTTGTTTCTTTATTCTTATAATTCTTAGTGAAATTTTACTTAAAACTTACTTTTATCATGTCCTTCACTTTGCAGGAAAAAAAGGAATAGGATGACAAAAGCTGAAGCAGAAAAGAAGGCCAAAGAAATAACATCTACATTGCAATCAGGTATGCAAACCCTTCCTGCTTTTTTTTCTCTGAATGGTTGTCTGCTTTTTTTCTGAGTCGAAATCTAATGTATCAATTTTTCACAACAGGAGAAGATGGTAATTTTTTATGTTGTACTTGTGACTACACCTTCCCCAAACTAAATGAACTTCATGACCACATTAGAGATATTCATTTTTTAAAGAAAGAAGTTTTTTCATGCTGTAAGTGTGATAAGACATTTAGACTTCTCAGAATGCTTAAAGCACATGAAGGATCCTGTGATGTGAATTGTGAAGAAAATGAAGGGTCTGTTACTGAAGAGCTGCAGACAGTAGGTGGGTGCAATAAATTAATTTATCCTTGGCAACCATGATGAAAACACACCGCTTCAAAACACTTTTGCATTCTGTTTCCCAAGTTAACAATGCTCTTTAAAATTATTTCAGAAGTAGAGGAAGAGGAACCAGAATTGGTGGTAAAAATAGAGCCACTGCAATGTTTACTCTGCAAGGTCGTTACAGCAACTCGCCGTGAAATGCATGATCACTACTTGACTGCTCATAGGGGGCAAGAAAAGGACAATGTTTCAGTATGTGACCGTTGTGGCGAATTTCGCCTTCCAAGGTAATGGATCAGTTTCCCCCCTAATTTTACTTATGAAAAAACGAAAGTAATCTTCACAATACATTTTACTGACGCGGCCCCTGCCCCCTCGGCTCTCAGGGAGCACATCTGCCCCTCACAGCTATCCTTCCAGTGCCACATGTGCCGCGGGCCTTTCAAGGCCGGACGCGACTACTGGAACCACCTGATCCGCGCCTCCAAGCGGCACGCCTCGATGGCGTCCCCGCGGGCCCCGGCACCGCGCTCGCGGGCGCGCTGGTGGTGCGGCTGGGCGCGCTGCGCCGAGCGCTTCCCCTCCGAGGCCGAGCTGCTGGCGCACGCGCGCCTCCACCTGCCCTCGCACGTGCAGCTCATGTGCGGCGTGTGCATGCTCGTGCTGCGCACGACGGACGCCAAGATCGTGCACATGGAGCGGCACGACGCGGGCGTGTACGAGTGCGGCGTCTGCCGGCACGCCTGCGGCGACCGCGAGGCGCTCCGCCAGCACTGGGACACGCACGCCCGCGAGCGCCCGCACCGCTGCGACACCTGCGGCTGGCGCTTCGCCACCTCCTCGGCGCTTCAGGTGCGTACCGCCTCAACACCCGCAATTTTTCTTCTACACCATGTGGCGACTACGATTAAAAGCCAGAAATATTGTTAAAATTCTCAAACCTTAAAATTAATAATTTAAAAAAAGAATACAATTAAGAAAAAAATAATAGAACATTCAAGAAAGTCGATTTAAAAAAAGGGAGAAACTTAACAACATACACCTTAGTAAAATTCTAAAATGTTGGAAAAAAATCTAAATAGAAAATCAAGAAAATTCAGATAAATTTACGTCATTTGTACATTGAAATCAGAGTTGTTCTTCCCTCGTGCTGGCCCAAGTCTCTCATCCCCTATTAATCTCTCTGCACTCTCGCAGGTGCACGTGCGCAAGTTCCACGAGGGCGGGCCCTTCTGCTGCGCCAAGTGCCCCCAGAAGTTCGACGACCGGACCGAGGTGCGCATCCACTTCGGCGCGGCGCACGGCAAGATGCGGTGCCCCAGGCCGGGCTGCTCGTACCGCTGCGCCAACAAGGCCTCGCTGGAGCGCCACGGGACGCTTGCCCACCGGGCGGACGCCGCGGACGGCGAGGACGACGACCACGACCTGGACGACCCTGCGCCGCCCCCGCCGCCGCCCCCACCGCCCCCGGCGGACGACGAGGCCGCGGAGCACGCGTGCGCGGCGTGCGGCCAGGCCTTCCCCCTGTGGCGCGCCCTGCTCGCGCACGCCCGCAGCGCGCACGCCGAGGCGCCGCCGCCCACCGTCGCCTGCCCGGACTGCGGCAAGGCGTTCCGCTCCCCGCGGGACATGGCGGAGCACCGGCGCCTGCACACGGGCGAGAAGCCCTTCATCTGCGCCGAGTGCGGCATGACCTTCAAGCGGGCGCAGAACCTCGAGTACCACACCAAGGGCGCGCACAAGAACGAGCGGAACTTCGTGTGCCCCGAGTGCGGCAAGCGGTTCATCTCCAACGCCGACATGAAGCGCCACCTCCGCTACAACCACCAGAACGGCATGAAGACTCACCTGTGCCCCGAGTGCGGCCACAAGCTCACCAGCCTGTACAAGCTCAAGATGCACGTGCAGTCCCGGCACACGGGCGAGCGGCCGCACAAGTGCCACCTGTGCGACATGGGCTTCGTGGCCAGCTCGGACCTCAAGAAGCACGTCACGTTCAAGCACCGCAAGGAGCACCCGTTCGCGTGCGGCGACTGCGACAAGCGGTACCAGCGGCGGCGCGACCTGGACGTGCACCGGCTGCGGCACCACGCCGGCGCCCAGCACCGCTGCCCCACCTGCAGCAAGGACTTTGACTCGTACGCGTCCATGACGCAGCACGCGCGCTACCACACCACCGAGGAGCCCTTCCAGTGCGCCAAGTGCGGCCGGCGCTTCCCGCACCGCATGAACCTGAGCCGCCACCTGTGCACGCCCGACATCAAGAAGAGCTACCACTGCGCCTCCTGCGGCCTCAGCTTCACCACCAGCGGCAGCCTCAAGTCGCACCGCCGGAGGCTGCACGCCGCGGACCAGGGCGTGGAGCAGGCCCCGGCCGCTGCCAAGGAGGCCGAGGCCGAGGCACCGCAGGAGGCCGTGGTGGAGGCCGTGCAGGTGTCCCTCTCCCAGCCGGAGCCGGAGGCAGCCGCGCAGCTCCCACACCATCACCAGGATCTGGACCACCAGCTGCACAATCCGACTGTGGCTACCCAAGATGAGCAGTACCAGCATCACCTCCAGCAGGCTGTAGAGCAGCAGGCGCCAGCGCGGCAGCAGCACCACCACCAGCACCAGCACCATGAGCCGATGCACCACTTAGATCAGGGCGCCGTCGGCCAGGCCTGGGGATGCGGGCCGCCGCCAGGGCCGCCGCCGGGGCCGCCCGCCCCGGGCACGACGCCTGCCCTAGCGGGTCAAGAGGCCATCCTGGCGCTGACGAGGTGCTCGACCTACACCGATCCGGAGGCCGCTGCGCCGCAGGCCGCCCCCAGCATGCACCTGCTCGCCGCCCCCGAGCTGCACACGCCCGCCCCCGCCCCCGCGCTGAGGTACGAGGCGCCCCCGCCGCCTCCGCCACCCACCGCGACGCTGGTGGTCAAGTCGGAGGCGCCGCCCCCGCTCGTGTCACTCCACGTCAAGGCCGCGACGCACCACCCCCACATGATGTACGGGCCTGCCGCCCCCACGGGGCCCGCGTCCACGCCCCCCGCCGTCAAGCTCGTGTCTGTGAGCCAGCCCCCGCCACTGACCAGCATCACCTCGCCGTCACCCTCGGGGGCGGGCGCGGGCGGCCTCATCCTGGGCGCGCCCATCCAGACCACCGCTGACGGCTCCTTCCACCTGGTGTTCGTACCGCACGGCGCGCCCGCCCCGGGCCCGGGCTGCGGCAAGTAGAACAGGCCACAAACTGCGCCGATTTACGCCACCATTTAGTTTCAAGATGCAACGGCATGAAGAGCCTGGGTTTACATAGAGAACCTTGTTCACCGTTAAATAAAAAAAAAAAATAATTGCTTCCCTCAAATACTTTTTTTTCTTTTTTCATTGTTCCTTATCGCTGGGTATGAGTTTGGCCGAACCGCACGAAACCGCGAACGACCCTTGTGACACCGCGAATGCAATTTCTTTACACTGGAGCTTGATGGCGAACAACTTTTAGTTACGTTGTGAGGGTTTACGCCGGCCCGGGCCGCACCGAGGAGCCCAGCCTCGCGGCTCAGACTTGCTGCCTGTCACTACACGAGACCTGAACCTGACCTACCCCACGGCCGCCGCGCACTCGCTGCACTGGGCGCCGCGACGCGAACGCGACGCGCGGCGAAAGGAGTGCCGCTAATTTTATGCCGCGTCGAGCGCTATGCCGCGCCGCGCCGCGCCGGTCGAGAGCGTGCTAATTGCGAGGCCCCTCCCCATCTCCCTTCATTGTTGCGGAGACAGACTTGGTAATGAAGGTAATCGATTGCAGATTAGAGGCCGGGCAGAGCGCGGCGGGGCGGGGCGGGGCGGGGCGGGGCGCGGCGGGGACGCTCTCTGCACTTAGCGGCACGACGCGACGCGCAGTCGTTGAGCGGCTCTCCCTCTCTCTCCCTCGCTCTGCACGCCGCGCCGTCTCAAAAGTTCGCGCGCCTTTTGGTGCCGCGCTGGGCCGCTGCTCCTTGCCTGCCGCGCCTGTCCTGGTCCTGTACCTGGGACGCTGGGGTCGGGGGTAATAGAGGGAAGTCCCCTGTCTTTCGCGCCTATATTTAGACGAATTGTAGCCCGCGAGCTCAAAGTCCCTACCTGACTGGTGGTTTCAGGGCACCACCCCCTACTCACGACCCCCTCACCCCTGGATCCGCCACTGCCAGCCGCCCCGCCCCTCTCCTCCCCGCCCCGCCCGCCCCGCCCACCTTCCCTCCGTGACGCCCTCAACGTATCGTAATTACGGAGGCATTGCTTTGCATATTACGTAAACTCGTTCTCGCTCGCCTGGTGGAGGTGGAGGTGGTGTGTGGCGTGCAGGTGTTGGCAGGCGATGCGGCCCCGGGCCAGGCCGGACGCGCGCTCATCACCCGCTCACGTCGGGGTGATTTCTCAAAGCTCAACAAGAAGAGCTTTTGCGGGAGGGAGCGGAGGGGGGGGGGGGGCTCCTTCCCCTGGCTGTACTGTGGCGGGGAGGGCGCCGTGCGTGACGGAGCCTGGCCGGGCCCGGCCCAGCTGCAGGCAAACTTGTGCCGGGTGCGCCCCGCCCCGCCCCGCCCCGCCCCGCCCCGCCCCGCCCCAGACCTCGCGATGCACTCCGCCATACCTGTGCTGGCTGGCTGTTGAGGCACCCTAGTGCTGCTCCACCTGGGACGTTTAAGCCGTAGCCTCCGAGCCAACCAGCCGACATCCGACGCGGTGACCGCTGAACGGGGAGCATATTCTGCACCTGCACGGCGGGCGTAAGGCACCCCCACAATGGACGTTGCCGATGCGGAGCTAATGAGAGCGCCTGCGATACACTGGATAGGCCAACCCGCCAAGCACTTGAGTGAAGGTGGAGGCCTACCCGGAGAGCCCAAGCGCTGGGCGAAGCAGGAATTAAATTGCTGGAACCAAAATTTTCGAGCCGTCACCTCCATTGTGGAGGCACCTATATTCTGCACCGGGGGGGGGGGGGGGCATATTCTGCCCGGAGCCGCGCACCGCCCACGGCCTCTATCCACTGATTAGCCCCCGAATGGTTTACCGGCCAGACAGGCGCGGCCAGACGAACGCCCTTTTAAGGTGTCTGATTACTTTGTGCTTAGCAAACTTGTTAGGCGAGGCGCGGCGCGAGGCGAAGCGTTCACCCCGTCGACCCTTTTGTTCTTGGTAGGCGGGGCGGCGCGGGGCGGGGCGGGGCGGGGCGGCTCTCTGACGGGGCCATGGCAGTCGCTTTACCCGTGTCTCGGTGCGTGTGAGTGTGTGAGAGTGCGTTTGGGCGGGCGCACCCCGGAACCTCTAAAGAAATTACGTTAATCGTATTTAGAGGTCTTTTGCATACGCGCGCAATTTACCTCCACAAAAATAATGGTGTTTTTACCTCCATTGACATAACCTCTAAGGTTTAAGAGGTAAATCCATAGTGAACCGCGATTTTGAAAATTACCTCTAAAGAGGTGAGGCCTTTTACCACTAAGATATTGTTTGTAAATATACCTCTAACGAATTGACCTCAAAGATATTTGTTGTAAAATTACATACCCCTAACGAATTTCCCCCGGTATTAATCGCTTAGGGGTTTTGTACCACTCTCGGTATACAGGGGGGTATTAATTTTCTGCCAGATTAATACCCCGGGCGCGGTCGTGCCTTACTAAATGCGTCACTAGCTCAGGGCAAGAGCAAGAGCAAAGGCGTCTTTAGCTCAGCGCAAGAAGTTGACGACACTTTTCATTTACTTACCACAAGATTTTTTAATTTTTTTTTTTAAATCGCTTTACTGTTTGCACGTGAGATTTAAACAGCTTGTGAACGGCTGCCGCGACGGCTGCTGGTACAACCCTGTATATAGAGTTGCCGCGCCGCTCCCCCTCGCCCACCGCAGCTGAACGGCCACCCCCGCCACGCCCCGCCACGCCCCGCCACGCCCCGCCACGCCCCGCCACGCCCCGCCACGCCCCGCCACGCCCCGCCACGCCCCGCCACGGTGACGCGGTGCGTTGGCTTTATAGCCGGCCAGGCCGTATACTAGAACGGAACGCAACGATAAACGGGGCAATCGTTGGACGCGTGGGGTCGGGCTGGGCGGGCGGGACTGGGCGGCGCACTGTGCTGAACAGCGCTGAACAGGAGCTGAACGAGCTGAACAGTGCTGACGCTGACTGGGCAGGGCTGAGCGCGCCTGTTGTAGGACTGACCCCTCCTCTCCGCTTTCAGCACGGCGGGGCGGGGGTCCGTGTGGGCCTTTTCCCGCCTCGTTTCACTCAAGTTCTATAAAGTGCACACTCGTTTTAGTGGCTAATTCCCAGGCCCAATCACAGAGCGGTGCCGCTCCGATGGCGACACGTAGCGTGGTTACTGCCCGGCCGGGGGCCTGCGCCGCCTGCGCCCCGCCTGCTTCTGCACTCTGCGCCGCTGTGACGGGGAGGAGAAAAAAAAATGTCACGGCCACAGCGGACACGCAGAAGCAGAGAGGAATGTCACAATAACGGCGCGATTTTAATTCTATGTTCAATCAGGATTCAGAAAAGAAAATCCTGGCATACGAATCGAAAGACGAAACAAAGCTGAGGGGGGACTGAAGGGGGGGCAAGAGAGTGAGAGGGAGGCTGCCTCCGCCCCACGCGAGTGTATCGCGAGCATCGAGGGCGATTATATCAGAGCGGGCCGATCAATGGGCATTTAGCCACGTCGTAGACGAACTGAGGGCGAGGGGGTGTCAAGGGGCGAAGGGGTCGAGGGGTGGGCGGGGCGACACTCTCCAGAGGACGGGACGGAGCGATAGCATCGGCCAATGATGATCTACACAATGGAGGGGGCGGGGCGGGGCGGGGCGGGGCGGGGCGGGGCGGGGCGGGGTGCCCGATGACGCGGCGGGGGAGGCGTTGGGATTTGAGCCGGGGGGTTCGGCGGGGCGAGGGGAGAAGAGAAGTGGAAGATCAAACTCGCATTTGTTGGATTAGGATTAATATTTCTGTTTCGCCTCAGGAATTATTACAGCTTTATACCGGACATGCATAGAATGAAATATATCAATTCTCGTCTTTAAGACACACTCATAAATACATAAATATATATTCGAGATTACGGTGCGGGAGGGAGGGCGTGCTGGGCCCGGGCCGGCCGGTACACCGCCCCGCCCCGCCCCGCCCCGCCCCGCCCCGCCCCGCCACGCCTCTGCCCCCCAGCTCTTATCCCCGGGGGCCGGGCGGAGAGGCGAGGCCGCTGTAGGGCTGCAGCTGAGTGGAGCCCTGGCCAAGGATATGCGTACTCTAGTCACGTGCCCCCTCTTTCATACCCCTACCTCACCCACCTACCCCCCCCCCCCACCACTCTGCTTTCTCCCTCTCTTTTACCATCCTCCACGCCCCTCTCTCTCTCTCTCTCTCTCTCTCTCTCTCTCTCTCTCTCTCTCTCTCTCTCTCTCTCTCTCTCTCTCTCTCTCTCTCTCTCTCTCTCTCTCTCTCTCTGTCTCTCTCTCTCACACACACACACACCTGCGCGCGCGTCTCAAATGAGAAGCAGGGTAAGTGCGAGGTAAGGAGATGTATCCTGGCCACCACGGTGGCGGCTCGGCTCGGCTCGGCTCGGCCCCGACGCCTCATAAGGCATCCCGGGGATGAAAAATTTCTCCGATGCAAACCACGTTTGGGTTCGGGCAGCGCGGTGCGGGGGCGTGCGGGCTGGGTGGGAGGGAGAAAGAGAAAGGGAGGGAGAAAGAGAAAGGGAGAGAGAGAGGAGAGGGAGAGAGGGGAGAGGAAGAGGCGGTAGAGGGAGAGGGACACTCGTCGCGGGAATGGAAGCAAATAAGGTGTAGCCTGCATTATTCCAGACCGTCGTGCCGGCCCCGGTCGGCCCCTCAGTGAGGATCACTGGAACTGGAGAACTGCCCCTCGCGCGCCCCGCCCCGCCCAGCCCCGCCCCGCCCCGCCCCGCCCCGCCCCGCTCCGCTAGTCTCCTTATTCATTCCCCCGAGAAGACCAAGTTCCCTCCCCCTCTCCCCCGCGAGGCCCCTCTCTCCCTTTTCAGATGGCTTCACAAACTTTCGGAATCGTTGGCAACGCATAACGTGATCCGGACTGATCATGCAAATGGGGAGCTGCGGCCGCCCCGCCCCGCCCCGCCCCGCCCCGCCCCGCCCCGCCCCGCCCTGCCCCGCCCTGCCCCGCCCCGCCCCGCCCTGCCCCGCCCCGCCGCGCCCAATTCACCACTTTCAAAATGTTCTGCTACTCTGTGGCGCAGAATGTCGCGGCGGCGTCGTAAAAAATAAAAAAGAAGTCGCCATGGTGATGGTCATCGGTAAATAGTTTTCGGGGCGGGCGCGGGCGGGCCGACTGGAGTGGGGTGCTACACTGTTAAAAATCCCGTACCCCATTCCACAGATACTACGGTAAAATCCGTTTTTTTTTTTTTTTTATTACGGAACAGCCGTATCTTGAAAATACGGTGTTAATTCCGTGACCAATTCCGTAGTTAAGTTTCTTCAAACTTCGAAAAAAGTCAAATTAAAGGCAGTACGGTCATACGTACTACGGACGTCCCGTACCCACTAAAAACGGTCCAGACCTGGTAAAAAATTAACGGGAAAAACCGTAGAAATTACCGTGGAAATTTTTGGCAGTGTACAGAGTATGTCGGCTCGGCGCGCCCGGCCCGGCCCGGCCCGACAGTGACATACGCCGTTATTGACACACGTATGGCTCGCGGACCGATGCCTCTCGGACAGCGCCGGGTGAAGGAAACCGAACGAGGCGGACTGCGGGCTGAAAGCACTGCGCAGCAGGACGAATACTCTCTCGGAAGAAAGTTATGAAACACTGGAGCAAAACTAAAAGTTATTCAAAAGTCTGGGAGGAAATTCCACGATATTTATGTCCTAAATTGCCCAACTGGGCTGTAAAGCTTCACAGTGTAGAGTTTTCCAACCCCAAAGGAATTTCTTTTATCATTATTGGAGCCTAGTTTTGTGGCGCTGAGGTTAGATTGCCGTGTTCAGTGGGGCGCCGTGTGGCGTGGACGGAAGAAGAAGAGATGTCGGCGAGGAATTCGAATATATGACGGCAGCAGGTGGCGTTTTATGGGCGCGCTTAAAACCGCAAAAACGGCGGGGTGGTGGTGGCTGTTGGAGGGGGGGGGGGGGGGGGTAGGGGCAGCGCAGCGGCCGAGGCCACGATAATGTTTTGGTTAGACGTTACGTACTAAAGCCGTGATTTAGGAATTGTAACAGCTGCTACGGCGTTTCCTACTGCCATCGAGGTTCGAGCAGCTGTTAGGTTCGAGCGTTGTTAGTGCCCGACTGCCCGAGGGGGTGGCGGGGTCGGGTGGGGGGTGCAACTCAGAAAAGTGATTTTTCCATACCATCAAAACCAAAAAAGTGTTGTATGTTATATCTTTTTCCCCTGCAGACAACTTTTAACCAGGAATGTTTTTAAAAGGAAAGGATGGTGTGGGCGCGAGGGAAGCTGACACACGGGAGGTGAGGGCGTACTCCTGCGGACCGCGAGGAGCGTGAAACCATTGATCTTGCTGCCCATTCGTTGCTAATACGAGGCGAGAGCGTAAATGAAAAGAAAAGCAATTTTTGAATATGTTATGCGCGGGGGAAGAGCGTGGCGTAGGGCTAGGCGGCCAGTGAGTCCGCCTGGCCAGCGGGGCTGCCAACCTATAAATATTGCTAATGTCAATAAGAAAGCGTGCAGCCGGCTATGGGTCGGGCGGGGCGCGGCGGGCCGGGCCGGGCGGGGCGGGGCGGGGCGGGTCGCTCCACGGCGGACGCTGCACGGCCCCGCTCTGCAAACACCCTCCCCCGCCCCGCCCCGCCCCGCCCCGCCCCGCCCCGCCCCACCCCGCCCCGCCCCGCCCCGCCCCGCCCTTTCGCGCCACGCGGAAGGGAAGGGTTAGGGTTAGACCCCGTGCGCTGGCTGCGTACCTCGCCTCCTGCTACAGACGGCCTGCCCCGCCCCGCCCCGCCCCGCCCCGCCTCGCCGCGCCGTCGGGCAGATTTGTACGAGCAAGAGGATGTTGTGTACAACGCATGTGTGGAGCACCCCCCCCCCCACCCCGTCCCGCCAGACAACACGGCGGGGGAGAAGCAGGGGCGGCGCGGGGGGCCGGAGGGGAGGGGCCGGCCGAGGGACACCGGAAGGTAACGAAGGGGAAAATTGAAATCCGCAATCACACGTAATTTGTGTTTTACAAAACATGTTGGAAATTTACGATCGGTATCGTAAATTTACGAAAGTTTACTTGTGCTCGTTCAAGAGAGAGAGAGAGAGGGGGGGGGAGGGGAGGGAGTTGGCGCTCGCGTTTTGCAGAGGAGAGGTGCAGCTAGCGCAGCGCTGCGCGCGGTAGCGAGTCAACAGTTTTACGATTGTAGGTCGGTTGGTCTTCTCTTTCTTTTTATGTTTATCCTCGCAACTCTTCCGCGCCGAGCCCGGCCCGGCCCGGCCCGGCTCGAGCTTCCTGTCCTGTCCGCGATCCTTGTTTATTTTTGTCCGTGTCTCTCTCTCTCCCCGATGTCCTCGCGGCTTATTATCGCAGGCTCCGTTCCAAGCAGTTTCCAGCGCGGAGGCTCCGGAGGGTTCGGCGAACAACGTGGGAAAGTGACAGAAACGAGGGCAGTAATTGGGAGAAAAGGATAATTTTCTTTTTATTTTATTTGCAGAAGCAAAAGGGGGACGGAGCGAGCGTGCGTTTGTCTGGGAGCAACTTACTGCTAATGCTAAGCGGCTTGAAGGTGGATCATTTGGGAACTAGTCATCCGACCAATCGCAACCCCTCGCTCTCTCGTCCTAAAGCTACCCTCTCTCTCTCTCCCCTCCCCTTTTTTTTCTCATCCCGGGAGCAAGGGGCGGATTTTCACAGTATCTTTAGGAAATCCCTTCCCACTCGCCGGCCTCACGCGCGCCCGGCCCGGCACGGCCCGGCACGGCCCGGCAAGCTCGCGGGATTCTAGACGGAAGGGGGGATCTACCCCGCCGTGCCCACGCGCCGGACACGGGCCTTGAACATGGCCGTTGCGATCCGGGACCGGGGAGGGGAGGGCCGGGGTAGGCTAACACCAAAACAGACCCCCCCTCCCCCGCCCAAGAAAAAAGGCGGAAGAGAGGGTAAAATTTGCAACACAATTAAGCCGATCGCCCGGTATGCCCCGCCCCGTGGGTGCACAAGAACCTTACCGTCGGGACGCGGTCGCCCGGCCCGCCCCCGCCCCGCCCCGCCCCGCCCCGCTCCGCATGTCGATTGCGATTTAACAGCTTCACAGGTTTCGATAGTTGGGTCATTGCGGGCAGCCGTTACCCGGGCCCGACCCAACCCGACCCGCCTGGGGCCGGGCGGGATGATTTTCAGCCCAAACTTTGCCTTCCCGCTCGCGCGGTGCAGCGCGCAGCGCGCCTTGCGGCAACTGCTGGCGACAGCAGCGGTCTATATTCAATGCCGCGGCCCGCGGCGCCGAGCTGAGCTCGTGGCGGGGAGAGGAGGGGCCGCCGCCGAGGAATGTCCACCGCAATAAAGAGACAGATAAGACCAGGAAAAAAATACTCTGATCTTTTCTCAATAAAATCCTGGGAGACCTGGGGGAGCGTGGTGCGGCTGGGGCGGCTGGGGCGGGGCGAGGGTCACTATCCACGTGGAACAGTCCTCCCCATCCTCCTCCTCGCTCCAGCTCCAGCTCCAGCAGTGGCGCCGCCAGGCTGCGCCGCCCGCCGTCTCAAAACACGGATTTCCGTCCTGTTGTGTGTCCACGTAGGGCGCGGGCCGGGGGCGGGCCGGGGGCGGGGCGGGGGCTGGAGTGCAGGCGAGCTGATTGCTGTTTGCAGAGGAGCAGGGGGATGGGAGGAGGAGGAAGAGGAGGAGGAGAAGGGGGAGGAAGAGAAGGAGGAGGAGGAGAAGGAGGAGGAGGAGGAGGAGAAGGAGGAGGAGGGGGCTGAGGAGGGCGGCGAGGTGCAGGCCCGGAGTTCACGCCGCGGCTCCGTGCACGTGCAGCGCGCCTGGCGGGTAGGCAGCCGCGACGGAGCTGTGCCACCGCGTTGCCTACCTCCCGGGCTCTCTCTGTCGCCGCCCGCCGGGCTGCGGCCAGTATTTCGGAACGGAGCGAGTAGGCGATCGTTTTGATGAAGTACCGACAGGGAGAGAGGGTCCTGTGGGAAGGGCGTTGTTGATTGGGATACCCAACCGCACGTGGGGTGTGGCGGGGCGTGGCCGGGCGTGGCGGGGCGTGGTGGGGCGCGGCGGGATGTGGCGGGGCGTGGCGGGATGTGGCGCAAAAGCCCGGCCCTCTGCAATCGATGGGCTCTCGTCCCATTAACATTGTCCCGCACGGCGGCATTATTGCCTGCTGTGTATGAGAGAGAGAAGCGCGGAGTGAGAGAGTGGGAGAGAGATGGATAGAGAGAGAGAAAAGGGAGAGAGAGGGAGAGAGGGAGGGAGGGAGAGAGAAAATTACCTCTCGCTCTTCTCCTCCCGTACCGCCCCGTAGCTGCTACGCCATCGGCCGCTTGCGCCTCGGCCAATGCACACGGTATGCTAACAAACCTCGCTGCTCCATTTCACAGGCCATCGCCCTCCCAGAGCCGCTCCTCACCCCGCCCCACCCCACCCCGCCTTGTGCCCCTCCCGCGTCCGAAATGGAGTGCAGGCGGGGGCAGTATAGTTCAGGTCCGGATTAGTCAAGGGTCAGCGCGCTCCGGCCGGCCGGGCGAGCGCTGGTGGCGCGGCGGGGCGGGGCGGGGCGGGGCGGGGCGGGGTGGGGGCGTGCGGCACGGTGGACATGATGGCCACCCTCTCCCCGGCCCCACCGTGCTATGATGGCCCCTCCCCTCCCCGCCCCGCCCCGCTGTCAGATCTCGCTCGGATCTCCTCATGCAGCGCGTCTGCAGCTGCTGCAGCTGCCGCCGTGTGATACTGGCGCCCGCCACGCCCCGCCCCGCCCCACCCCGCCCCGCCACGCCCCGCCCCGCCCCGCCAAGCCACGCCACGCCACGCCGCGGACCCCCGAGAGGGCGGGGTCGACCTCAGGTGGCCCTGGCGCGGCCCGGCGGCCCTGCTCGGCCGGCACTTCACTTTCAATCCCCCCTCTACCTCCCTTCCTGCCCCTCCCCCCGGCGTTGCCGCTCTCCCTGAACGCGCAGCAGCACTCCTTTATCTTTAAAACAGGCGCCCCCATCAAACTTGTAGAGCGACGCCCTTGTTCGTTACCCCCGCCCCGCCGCGCCCCGCCCCGCCCGGGCCGGGACGAGCATGCTACTTCTCCGGGCGACGACACACTCGCGCGGTGCGACACTGGCACGGGGCGGGGTGGGTTGGGGCGTGGCGGGGCGGGGCGGGGCGAAACGGGGCGGGCGGGTACATGAGACGCGCGTCGGGGATGGGACAGTGCTTCGAGGCGTTCCTGTATTGCAAAGTAATTTAGGTAATCTCCCCAAAACTGAGAGACCTTGTCGTGCTTTTTTGCGATAATCCTTCAGCCCCAAACCCAGGTGCCCACTTCAGAATATTTTTTTTAACATTGCTCCGTCGGCGCATTCCCGGTCGTTACGCGAGGAGTCAGCGAGCTGATTCATATCGAGGAGCGCCGCGCCGCGACGCGATTTTCTTACCCGCGGGGACTTATTATTTACCGATCGGAAATTGAAAACACTCGCTGAGTAGTTTACTCAGCGCATCGTCCACTCTGCCCGCCCGCCCGCCCGGCCCGGGGTCGAGCTGATGACGCAGCGCGAAGGGTATATTTCATTTCGACCGCCGCGGGGAGAAGTCTCTGCTCGAGCAGCACGGCTTAAAACATCACGGGGCTCCTTTTTTTAAATCGGTAATTTCAGAAAGTTCGGACATTTTAAGTATTTTCCGCACACCGTAAAGACAGCCCGCCTCGCCGCGCCGCGCCGCGCCGCGCAGGAGACGGAGCTGAGAGATTCCCTTACCGGGTTGTTTGCTTTTCGTTGGTTCGCCTACCCGCAAATTGGCGCTGAAAGAAGGGGGAAAAAAAGGGGGAAAAAATAGAGAAACAAGCGCATAAGTTCCGTTCACGCGAGCAGGCTCCCACGCCACGCCACGCCCGTGCAAATAAGTGTTGCCTGCTCTAGATGCCGACACACGCGGCAACTCTGTGGCCACGCGCAAAGTTGCGAGCCGCGGGGTAAGAGGGGGGGGGGGGGGGGGTCGGACCCTGCCTGATTAAGGGCGGCGGGGCGGCCTACTTTGTTTGAGCTACCCGGCCAATTCCAGTGCGGCTCAGGGATTAAAAGTTGCTTCAGCCGGACCTGCCTGATGCGCCCGGGCGGGGCGTGGCGGGGCGTGGGGCGGGGCGTGGCGGGGCGTGGCGGGGCGTGGCGAGGTGCGGCGGGGCGTACCGAAGCAGCCGAAGTCGCCCCCGACTTTGTCCCAGGGGGCGGGGGCGTGTGCGGCACTGTACCCTTTCACCGTGGTTCGCGCGCGGGTAGAAAACGGGTGGAGGAGGAGCTGGGGGGGGGGGGGGGATGTGGTCACAGGGGTTGCCTCGGCTGCGTGCGGAGAGCGCCCCGGCTGAGCCTCTGCCCCCCGCGCCCCGGGCTCAGGATAATGAGTTCAAGTCGCGAGTGTTTCGCACGCGGCCGCTGGAGGAGCTGCGGGTCTATAAAGACACGTGCTCTGCAATTGAAAGGGTGGCGTGAAAACTTAGAAACTTTTTCCGGCAGTAAACCTCCGGTGGACAGTGGTTCAAAAGGCGGTCGCATTTACATTTTTTTTTTTTTTTATTCAGTCGCTGTGCTTTTTCAGTTGCCCGAGTCACAAGGACTGTATAGCTGAAAGAACAATGAATAGCGGGGAAAAAAAAAACTTTAAAAAAATTTACGTGGTATTTTAACATCTGCCCACCAAGTGCTATGAGCAGCGACGATACCAATGACGCTACGCGGCCGGCCCAGCACTGACCGGAGAGCAGGCGCACTCATGACACCGGGTTCGTTTCTTCGGTGACTGTGGCTTCTCGCGCAGCATGACTCCTAGTGGTCCGGCTTCTGGTACCGTGGCGTCATAGCCGTGCCGGCATAGTGTCCGCGCGGAGAGTCGCAGGACGGAGGTTCGAATCTTACCAACACATTTAATTTTTCTGAGGACAACAATTTGGAGAGTGGAATTCAAGCCCCCCATTTCAACCGAGCTCCCTCGTGGAATAGCCGACGGTCTAGTGGTCTAGTGGTGCCGCGAAAGCCGTGGGGTGTCTGTGAGACTCGGCACATGGGGCCTGGTTCAAACCCAGGTAGGTTCTTCACTGGTAGCGACAGCGGGTTGCCAGGAAGTTCCGTCCCATGCCCACGACTGGTGGTCGGTCGTGGGGTCATAAGTCCTAGAATCTGGCTCCAAAAATAGCTATTCCATGCTCTGGGGACAGGGCAGTTCGGTTAACCACCGTACGACTAAATCTGGCAGTACGGGGATCAAATCTGTCGAATTGCGCGACAGGATCGCAGTCAGAAAAGCACCGGTTCCCATAAGAACACCGAAGTAGTTGGCTGCCACGGGGGGTAAAAGCCCTGTGCCTGGCGGGAACCGCAACCTCCTTCGGGAGGTTTACTGTCGCAAAAATTTTCCATGTTTTCACGCAAACAATTTTTTTAGCCACAAAAGCGTAAAAGAGTAACACAGTAAATTGAGAGAAGAAGGAATGGGCACGCTCGAAAGTCACCGCTATTTGGCCGGCATAGGCTTCCTGGATGCAGTCAACATGATGAAGGGGCGAGGCGTGGAAGGGAATGTCGAATGCCGCCGCATCCCTCCCCCACCCTAACCTTGTCAAAGTCCCTACAAAAAAAATAACGCGACATTCTTTACTACGCGGTTAATTTTAAAGATATTGTCGTTCGTTGTTAGCGATCCCCGCCTTGCCCCGCCCCGCCCCCGCCCCGCCCCGCCCTACCCCGCCTGTCGCGTTCTTCACCCTGCTGCTAGATGCCGATCTGCTGCGTCGCGCAGCACCGGACGTGGCGGGGCGGGGCGGGGCGGGGCGTGGCGGTGGCGGGGCGGGTTCGAGCCCCGGGCGAGTGACTTGATATCGGCATTCTTCTTGAGCGCGGTGGCGTAGCCCCGGCCCGGCGGACTTGATGGACGGATGGGGCTATGGGCTCTGGAGGGCGCGGTTTATTGCAGCTGTGTTCGCCATCACGTTTTATATCCGAAGCCTAGTTTGCAAGTCTTATTGTCTCGCTGCACTGTAGGCAAACTGTGGGTATATATAGTACTGGTCGCGCGGGCGGTGCGAGGCGGGGCGGGGCAGGGCGACGGCGGCGGTGAAAAAGAACAGCGTGGCTTTTCGCCTGTGGCTTCCGGCTACTCCCGCGCTCGCTTTAGAAAACTGATTGGAGATTCCTCCGGCAACGAGCGAGCATCCCGGAGTGCTCCGGCTGGCTGGCTGTGTACTCCGACACTGGGGAGAAAAAAATAGTGACCGGCTGGGCAGGCCAGCTGCCTGTGTGCGCGGCGCGGTGCCCCTCCCCTCGGCAACACGGACGAGAGAGAATTGATTGAGTTATTGCTTCTCTCAGCGAGCAAAAGCCGACTTCATCACTTATTCAAGGCCGGTCCTAAAATCCCCGCCCTACGAGCCAAAACCATTAGTTGTGTCACTGATAAAATTTTCAGTTTTCTTGACTAAACACGTTTCGTTCGCAGCGGCGCCTGCCAGCCGCTCTCCGGCAGCCGGATCACTACTTTTTCCCGAGTGGTCTCCTCTTCCCCTCCGCCCCGCCCCGCCCCGCCCCGCCCCGCCCGGTGCGGTCCTCCGGAGCGGAGCGGGTCCGGGTCCGGGCCGGAGCGGCGCAGGGTGGTGCGGTGCGGCGGGGGAAAGAAACACAAGGCTGTGCCTGTGCCAGCCAGCGCTGTGCGGCGCTGTGCGGGTGAGAAGCGCGCGGGAGATGTTCAAACTCCATCGCCTAGCTCTTCACGGGCTTCAGCAGCTGCCAGCTTTCTCAAGCTTAAATCTGGGGATTTCCAAACAAAGGCTCTCCCGGTGCGGCACGGCCCGGTCTGGGCCGCGGGGACGGGGGGCGGGGCGGGGCGGCCTCGGCCGAGGAGGACGGGGTGGGGCGGGGCAGAGCGGGGCCGCCAAGGGGGCACGATCAAGCGCCGTGCCGCCCCCGGGGCCGGGGCGCGTGGGGCTTAGCCAGCTCCACCCCGCCCCACCCCGCCCCACCCCACCCCACCCGGCGCCGCCCCGCCCCTGCGTCCAAGTGTATGTGTCGCTGCTAATCAGCATCCTCGTGAACCACACGTGCAGCTCGCCACGCCCGCCCGCACTGCACTGAGCCAGCAGCTGCGCGCCAGCGGCACGTCCGTGGCTTACAGCCCCGCCCCGCCCCGCCCCGCCCCGCCCCGCCCCGCCCCGCCCCGCCCCGCCGCGGCTGACAGCGCGACCATCAAATCGATCAGGTTACCAAACGCGCCGGCCTTAAACCAGCGCGTGGTCCAGCACGCAGCTAGCTGAGGATCAACGAGCGGCAGGCGTGGGAAGAGAGGCCGTGGGAGAGGTGGAGATGGAGGGAATGGGTAAAGGGGAGAGAGGAAGAGAGATGTAGAAAGAGAGATGGAGAGAGAGAGAGAGAGAGAGAGCGGCGGGCAGGCGGGGCGTCCTTAGGCTGCGCCGCGCCACGCCACGCCGGGGCTGCTGCCTGGCACTTATTAGAAAGCTTTGTGATAAATCAATCGTGAGGACTAGCCCGGACCGGGGCCGGGGGCTGGGCCGGGGCCGGACCAGTGACTCTGCTGGCCTTATCACCTCGCCTCCTATGAGTTAGGGGCGTGGCGTGGCGGGGCGGAGACGGTAGCAGGGAGGGGAAGAGGGGCACTCTTATGAGACACTCCGTGTGCCAGCAGATTTCGCAGCCAAGCGGCAGCAGGAGGATATCCGTGGGAGGATTCTAGCGCGGCTGCCGTCTTTCTCTCTCTCTCTCTCTCTCTCTCGCTCTGCACGGCCGCCGCCAGGGCCGCCGCCCATTCCTCATCGTGCTCTCTCTCTCTCTCTATTCTTCTCCTCTCCTTGCCGGCGTTGATCAATCTGCCCTGCTGCTGCCGCCGCCGCCGGGTGGCTCGCTGGAGCCGCTGGAGCCGCTGGAGCCGCTGGAGCGGAAGAAAACGTGGAACGCAGGAGGACGGCAGGGCAGGGCAGGGGAGGGGGCTGGTTCATGAGAATGTAATAATGAGAAGTGCGTAAAAATGCGACCGCATTCCCCTGGGGCCGGCCGAGCCCCAGTCAGGTGTCAAATTATACCTCTTTTTCACGTCGCGTGAGATGATATTGGGGCGGAGCTGCCGCGCCGCGCAGAGGTGGTACCGCCCCGCCCGGCCCCGCCCCGTCCCGGGAGGGAATCTCGTCGCAGGAGGAGGAAAATTCTGTCAAGTTTACACAGGGCTGCGTGCCACGGAACTACGCGGGTCTGCTTACCTTCACCCGCCCCGCCCCGGCTCAGTCGGGAACGCCTTGGGTCCTGCGGGTAGGCAGGCCCGGCAGGCGTGTGTGCAAGTGGGCTGCCTACCTTCACGGCGCTAGCCCGTCAGGCGCTGTGCCGAGCTAGAGTCCCCATCCAGGACGAGGTAGGTGGACCCAGCAACCGTGCGAGAGGGCTGCCGTCTCGCTAGGGGCTACTAAGGGAGCTCATGCCCGCATCGCCCAACATCGATTTGTGCTAGCATCGCTACTACACTGTGAAAAATATCGTCGTAAATTTACAACATATTTTGTAATTGCGATTTACAAAGTATGTTGTAAATTTACGACCGCCCATTTTTGCTCGTCAATGAATTCTAAGTCGATACAAAGTACTTGAAATTTTACAATTTCAAGTTGTAATTTTACAACAATTACCATGGAAGATTTTCCTGGAACCTCTACAAGTATTTTTCACAGTGTATCCTAGTACAAATTCTAAAACTATGTTAGAATAAAAGTGCAAATTGAGTACAAATTTTTGGCGCATAGTACAAATTTTGGTCGTGTTTTGGCGGTGTGTGCTTGACAGAGCTCTCAGAGCTACACGGAGGGCTGCTGCTGCTGCTGCTGGCCCTCGCGACTGCAACGCGCCCTACTCGAACCCCATTCCGATCCTCGTTCCGATCCGAAGCGAGAATGACGCGCACGGCTCGGTCCGGGGAGTAAGGGTGCGTTCAGTTAGGCTCCGCAAACAAGTTTCTGCCCGCTGCCGCTGTGCACCTCCCGTGTGGAGGAGTCTCCCTCGATTACCTCCCGAGTGTCGGACCAGTGGTGGAGGGGCAGCTAGCGGCCGGTTCAGGCCCTGAATATGTAAAGAGCTGCTCAATGCCTTTCGCCCGGCCCCGGCGCAGTGCTCGGCCAGCCGCTCCGCTGCCCCGCGAGCGCCTGCGCTACCCACCCCCCGCCCTCTCCCTGCTAGGTGAGGCTCCTTGTTTACGTGCTGCACCCTTTGCGCCCCCCCCCTCCCCTTCCTCTCGACGCCACGGAGGCTCTGATTGTGTTCGCGGGACGACAAATCAGCCCGCAGACAAACAAGATGAGAGCAAAGCCAGACTGAGCTAGCGCGGGGGGAAGGAAAGGGGTGCAGGCGGAAGAGACGCGCCCGGGCGGGGCGGGGCGGGGCGGGGCGGGGCGGGGCGGGGCGGGGTGGGGCGGGGCGGGCAGACAAGCGGACGGACGGCGAGGCAGGAGGCAGGGTGCGGCAGTCGAGTCGTTCTTCCTCTTCTGTTCGCCCCGCGCCGCCCGCCCCGCCCCGCCCCACTCCGCCCCGCCCCGCCCCGCCCCGCCCCGCCCCGCCCCGCCTCTGTCGTAGATAGCAGTGCCTCGCCCGGTACATCGCGCGCGCTGCCAGCGAGTGGCTGGGACTCGAGGCGCTGCCTGAGCTCAGCTCGAGGACGTTTCGTCCTGGCTAGTTATTTACAATCTCGTACAGGTACATTGTAATGGGATCGCGAGACGGCTGACCCCCATTGCGGGTCGTCCGTTTTCGCGGCCCAGTTACAGCGAACCGGAACATATATCGTATCTTAGCGGGTCAGATTTTTAAAAAGCTCACTTAAGGGACTTGTTATGTGCACATCAAGGCCGCGAGGTGACCGCCTAAACCTCGTAATCACTCGGCCAAGGACGCTCCACGGCGGGGGTCTGACGGGGGTCTGACGGCGGCGTGGTCTCGCCGTCGCGTGAGGGCGGGGCGGGGCGGGGCGGGCGGGGCGGGGCGGGCAGACACGTGATTACGAAGTCGCGGTCCGCAGGATCGGCTGTAAATCAGTGGCGGGGTGGTCCAGGCAAGGCAGGCTCGACCTAAACCCTCCTCTCTGACCTGACCTATGTCTCGCACGGTCTCGCACGGCTCGTCCTCCTTGCTCGTTCACACTCTCGCTCACCCGCGCCGCGCCCTGCGCCCCGCCGCCCCGCCGGTGCGCCTCTCACTTGACTACTTCCCCTTCACGCCGCGACAGCACCCCCCCTCCCCCCCTCCCCCCCGACCACGCCTGCCTGTTTTATGGTTGAACGTTATTCGCAGAAATAATGGGTTCGCTGTTACGACATTGTTGTATCCGCTATAAATGGGGGACGCGCGCAGCGGTGTGGCGTCGCCGCGTCTAGGTCTACCGCGCCGCACTGCTATACAGGGTCGTCGCGGCGCCCAAAACCTGTCATCGGCGCTCGTTCGACACGCCGTCATGGCGCCGCGCCGCGCCGCGCCGCGCGCCAGCCTCACGTGTCGCTGCGCGCGCGGCCCACTCGAGTTGAGTGGGCGCCAGCGGAAGCGGAAGTGCTCCGGGCCAGCGCAGCGCGGCGCAGCGCCGACGAGACGGATAAAGGGAATAACGCGCGGAATAAATGATAACGACCCGTCCTTGCGCCCGCCGCACGCCCCGCCCCGCCCCGCCCCGCCCAGCGGCAACGCGTTAAGTAAGTAAAGCGCGCGAGCGAGGCGACCCAAGCGTTTTCCGATACAGTTCATTCCGGCCGTTTGATTACCGCCCGGAAAAATATATTATTGTGTTCCTTCGCTGCCCTTATGCTCTCGCTCCTTTCTTTTTTTCCCTCAATTTTATTTGTTTGCCGTTTTGTTTTTAAATGTCCTTCCCTTTACTTCCCTATTCGAGTTGTCTTTCCTTTCCTCTGTATTCCTGCTGTGATGATCAAGGGTGACGCAGCGAGGCTCGTCTGCAAGAAAGTAAAAGTGGGTTAAGCGGTCGGGTCCAGCAGCCGCTGGGGCGCTCGTATCATTCAGCAGGGTGCGCGAGAACACGTGACACTCGCAACCTTAACAAGTACATATCTAGTCCGCGGCGGTCTCCTATCGAGCAGGCAGACCGCCCTCCCCGAGGGGGTATGCACTCGCGTAATAGTCGGGTCACTCTGTCCGTAATAGCACGCGTAATAGTATGCGTAATAGTGGCGTAATAGCCGAAATTCTTTGAAATTTACCTATTTTGGGGTTATTTTGGGCTATTTTTAGCTGAATCCCGATATTTTTGAGGCGTAATAGAGCGTAATAGGCGTAATAGTCGGGTCACAGGTTTTGAGAGTGCATACCCCCTCGGCCCTCCCCGCCGCCCGGCCCGGCCCCAACCTCACATCCTACTCGCCTCGCCTCGCCACGCGCACCCGCGCCTGTCGACGACAACCCCAGCATCCTGGCCGTGTGTGTGAGAGCACCGCGCCGCCGCGCCGTCCAGCCGGCCCCGGCCACCACGCCGAATTATTACGATGCAGTTCCGGGGAGATAAAATTGCGGTATACTTTACGACGAGGTCACAACTACCCTTTCCCCCCACTCCTCCCCTCTGTTGGCGGCGACCGGCCGGGCCGGCCCAGGCTCCGGTGACTTCGTTTTATTTCCTTGCTGCCTGCTCGACTTTCAGCGTCGTTTCAACGCGGCTGAGTAGGCAGGTAGACATCACCCTTGTCGGCGAGGTGAAGTCTGGCACTTTTTAGCTCGTGCTGTGTGCTACGCTCCGCGTGTGCATCACGCGTGACGGGCGCGCGTGACGCTACACGACCTCCGGCAACGGGCTGAGCACGATGCCGAGCGTGTGTGATGGAGCGAGGAACATGGTGCCGAAACTTTGCAAGCAGCAGAGATTCTGGTGCTGCTGTTAACGCCGCCCAGCCCTTCCACCACCCGTTCCAGCCCCGCCCCGCCCCGGACTGCTCTCCCCCTCGCTCCCAACGGCTGGTAGCCGCCGCCCGCCCCGCCCCGCCACCAGCTCGCTGTTGACGGACAAACGAAACTTTGTTCGCGCTGCTCTACTCCTCCAATGATGCTCGTCTGCAGAAAACTTTCCCTACTCTGCCGCTAACTCGCTAAGAACAACGCGCCTGCACATATGCAACCCGCACGGCGCGCGCCACTGGACCGGGCCGGGCCGGGCGTGTCTTGTCGCCAAGTCCCCCGGCCCGCCCGGCCCCCCAGCACCGCTGCCAGCGCGTCCTAAACTTCACAACGAGCAGGAAAGAGCGCCGACCAGACCAAGTCGTGGAATAAAAATAACAATGAACATAAAAGGGATAAGAGAAGAGGAGAAGAAGCAGTCGGGTGAGTGTGAGTATATGGTGGAAATAATCGCCACATCTCCATCCGCCGCACGGCGTGACGGCGTGGCGTGGCGTGGTGGCGCGCCACGTGGTGCCTGAGCAATGGGGGTGCTTGCAGGCGGCCCGCCCCGCCCCGGGCTGAGCGGCGCGTCGTGGCGTGGCGTGGCGCACGCCATTTCATGGCCCCGTGGACCCCCGCCCCGCCCCGCCCACCCCGCCCCCCGCAGGCACGCCGGGACCTAGGGGCGGCGGGGGCGAGCGCAATGTGTCGCGTGTCTTTTGTCATCCTCCCCCCCGGGCAGGGCCGGGCCTGCAGCGCCATGCTGAGATTCCTTACCGAGGGGCGTAGCTCAGCTGAGCGCGGGCGGGGCGGGGCGGGGCGGGGCGGGGCGGACACGGCGCGCGGGCCCAGCCCGGCTCAGCCCGGTGGAACGAAATGAATCTGTTCTGAACAGCAGGCCGCTGTCCTCCCGGCCTGGCCCGGGGGTCGGAGCCAAAGGCCGCGGCTGGGGTGCGGCGACGCGGCGGGGCGCGGCGGGGCGCGGCGGGGCGGGGTGGGCGTTCAGCGCCAGCCAGTGTTGCGAGACAGGTCAGGTCAGTGCCAAGGGCGCGGTGGCGTGGCGTGCCCAGGTCCCTGCCTGCCGCCTGCCGCCCCACCCCGACGGCTCAGATCTGAAACAACTAACACCCGCCCCGCGAGCCCCTATGGCCCCGGCCCGGCCCGGCCCAGCGGCTGCACACCGGCCAGAGCCCACGGACCTGCATGCTGCACTAACGCCCATAAGATCCACGCCGCGCTGGCGGGTCACACGTCGCGGTCCGCTTGCTGTCGATGGCCCCGGCCGCCTGGGCGGGGCGGGGCGGGGCAGGGCGGGGTGGGGCCCCAGAGCCTCAGGGCCTCGGGGCGCCCGCCGGCCCGGCCCGGCTGTCACACGCAGCCGACCCCACAGGGCCTGGCGCGGCGTGCCTGCCTGGCCGCGAGCGGAAATTAAAAGTCGAGCAGAACGCGTTGCCAGGCTAGCGCGGGTGGCGGGGTGGGTCTGGGGCCGGGCCAGGCCAGGCCACGCCTTGGGAGGAGCGGGGTCTGGTCTGCGGTCACCAGCCCTCATGTGCCGCCCCACACGCACACACACACGCACACACACACACAGTAATGCCCTCGGGGCACAACACCGCAAGGCCCCGCCCCGCAAGGTCATACTGTACTACCGCGACGTGTTTGGCGACGGTCCAGCAGCAGCCGAGGGGCGGGGCGGGGCGGGGCGGGGCACCGTGGGGTCGGGCTGAAAGAGGCGCCCCGCCCCGCGCAGTCAGGCAGCAAGCAGAACGGGGCGGGGACCTGCCGCCTGCCCCTGCCGGCCGGCCGGCCGGGGCGGGCCTGGCCGCGCCGGAGCTGGAAAGTGAAACGGGATTAGAAAGGGAGGGAGAAGATAAAGAGCCTGAAAGGAAAGGGCGGCACGGTGGCACGCCCGGGCCCGAGCAATCTCGCAGCGATTTTGAGGTCGTTTTGTGCGGGGCCCTTTAACAAAAGCAGCAGGTTGAAGAGGTCAGGTGCAGCCTCGGCTCGGCTGGGAACCGCCAGGCGTGCCGTCGTCGCCATGCTGCTCGCCCCGCCCCGCCCCGCCCCGCCCCGCCCCGCCCCGCCCCGCCGGGACCCACAGCACAGCCCGTGATCACGGTGTGGGGAGGCGTTTTCAAGCCACAAGCCTTTAAGAAGCAGTACAGTAAAAGAAATTTGATGCATTTCGGTCGTCGGGCGCGCGCGGCCCTCGCTGCTGTTTGAGGACGGCAAAGTAGAGCAGCCCGGACTGGAGGCGGAAAAAATACTTGTCGCAGCCCGCTGACTGTAGCCTGGGCCTGAGCCAACAAGCGCCTGCGCGCGGACTAGCTGCCGGCGAGCACGCTGCGGACGCAGTTGACCAGCCTGTCGGCGGTGGCGCGGGCGGCGCGCGGCAGGAGCGTCCTGGAGAAGCACTTGGAGGCCGAGACCGACGCCGCGACCTCGGACCGCCCGTCCTCCAGCAGCACGGCGGCGTCCTCACAGCACGTCCTGGCGAGGAAAAAAACTTCACCAGGGCATACTAGGGAAGGGAGTAGCTGGGCAGGGGCCGGAGGCAGATACTGTACCTGACCAGGTGCGCGTACAGGGCTCCGGCCTGCTCGGAGATCACGGGGGTTATCATGTCGCTGCACTCCATGACGGCTTGGGCCAGAGGGTCCCCATAGTCGTCCGCGTCGTGGTAAACTGCCGTCCCCTGCGCCCCCGGGGCCCGCTGCTGCTGCCGACATGACAATAATATGATCACACTCACCGATGCGATAGGATCCCCGCAGAGCAGAGCTGCGCTATGGCTGCGCTCACCGCGGGCAGGACGACCAGGGTCACCAGGAGGAGGCAGAACCGCCTCGGCGGGCAGCGCATGGCGCGGAGGTGGGCGGTGCGGAGGCGACTGCGACTAACTGGCCCGCCGCGCCGCGCCCACGCCACGCGCGAGTCCCACGCCAGCGGCGATTCCACACTGCTGTGCAAACACAAAACAGTGCTCGGGGAACGTCCTTCAACTGCTGAAACTACAATTACGCCACCTTCAAATTGAGGTATGAAAGCAGAACGAGATATTTCGGTAAATCCACGGCGTGTGATGGATCGTGAGATCGAGAACCCTCCCCCCCACCCCCGCCCCGCTCCCCGTCCTGACCCGACCAGGCTCAGTAACAGTTTCCAGATCTGCAAAATTCGTCAAAAATTATTCAATAATATTTCACGAAAAAGTCTTTTTTTCCGTCATGTAAGCTGCTTTCATTGCCAAAATGGCAGGAAGCACATCCGCTCAAATTCGAAATTTTTAAAATGCATCAGTAACGATTGTGGTTAGGTTGGTTTGAAGTTGGCAGCGCTGCAGGGGCATGCCCAAACTGCAGTTTGAAATGAAAAGCGTTCAGTGACGCCGCGTCTCGTTCGGTACGGCGGTTTTATTCGTTTTCGCGGTTTGAACAAACTTTTAGCATCTGTACAAAGTATCGGCGTGAACATAAGATATTCAAGTAGTGTTAGATTAGACTATTCTTCCGCAAAAGTGATAAATCGGGACTGTGTGTGATGTCAAAATCGCCAATAAGACGGCCCACGTCATCCCGCTGGTCGCCTATGTCAACTGCCATTTTGTGGAACGCTGACCGAATGAACGTCTCCGGGGGACTCTGCTGGTAAGTGTTTTACCTCGACGGTCTTGTTCAATGTTAGTCATCCTGGGCAAACATCGCAATTATCCTAGGTGGGACAAAATCCAGGTCAGACAGCGGTTTTTCGGATTTCGGGAAAATTGCCAGGTCGGACAATCTAGCTGCACCGATTTTATTCTAGAGAAGGGTTACGTTTTTCTTGGGAATTATTTAATGTTCAGTGAGGAACAATATTTCATTCATTAGCTTAACCGTCACGGTGTGCCATTACCTCATAGAGTTTGAAATATTTAAACCGTAAACGTTTGGCGCCATCTAGCGGCAGCGCGCGGACACAAGCCTGGGGCCTGGGCAAGTCAACCGGTCCGTTAACCTCGTAACTGTAAATCAAAGAATTCTTTTTTCAAATCGCTAGTTTAGCAAAATTTTGGATATAAAGTTATTTTCATAGTCGTACTTTCTTCTGGACTTCTGGATATCGAGTTTTGGTGAGTAGCCTATCCTTAAAACACGAACAAAGTTGTTTAATGATGTAGCCATTTGGGGACAGCAGAATATGATCTGTGTTTTGATACAAACCTTAGACACAAGGTACTACTTTCTGAATTCTTTACTTAAATTTGTTTGCGTTTTGTTTTGAACCTTTGCAAGGTTTCCCAGTGTTGCGATATCTTTCTGAGCTCTCTGAGGTTATCAATGGGCTCGCTCCTTGATCCATTTTGCCTGTGAATTTACCTGATAGAAAGAGTGCTCTATACAAACATTAAAAAAAACAGAGAGACAGAGGTTTTTTTGTTTTTAAAAATTGGTCCATATTATGACAGGAATTACAATTAATCATTCAGGAACCTGTTAGTAATACAATTTAGGTCAGACGTTACCTGTAATATGCTGAGAGCATTCTCCGGATATCAGTCTGTTCACAATTTTACAATAATAATTAAGGGAGTCATATAATTATGCGATAACAGTTTTAAAAATTTACAATTATTTGAAACAGCTTACATTGCGAATAGATAAGTCTTGTTATAGCAATTTTTGAAAGGTTTGTAAGTTTCTTTGTTCAGCTACCATGTGTGGTATGCGCTGCAGCTACTCCAAACCTACACTGTAATCAAACGTGTTCAACTGACACACACTTACTAGTGTTAACCACTATGTTCAGCACTTTAAAATGCTTGGTTAAAATGTCCATGTATTTTATATGAAGCATCAAGTGTTAGACCAATATTTTGGCCAGCAGAATTTGTCCAACTAAACTGTTGAACACTTTTGTCCCCAATATTCAACACTTTCATGTGTGTGTCAGTTACACACTTTTGATTAGAGTGTATACAACAATTCTTCTGCTTCATTCTTTTCAAGTTCCACAAAAATTATATAAATATGACTTTTTTTTAGTAAGGTTGCAACATGATTCATGAAATGATTACGGGAAACCCTTGGATGCTGGCTGGCTCTGGCCGAGCCTCTCTTTACAAAAATGCGGAACCTCGGGGTTATAGACGGGCGACGCCCTGCCCTGACCTCAGCCCCCTTCCCCCTCCCCCCTCCCCCTCCCTACCCCTTTTGGTCCGTACCCCCTTCTCTCTTTTTGCCCCCACTCCTTTCCATCCCTACCCCTTTTCTTCCGGTGATCCCTTGTCCAGTGGAGCTGCACTTACCTAAATCTCAGGGGGCTGCGGCAGGACGGGACGGAGCGGGGAGAGTCGAGGCGACCCTGGGAATGTAATTCAGCCCCCCGCCCGGCCCCGCCCGCCCGCCCCGCCCGCCCCGCCCGCCCGCCCCGCCCGCCCCGCCCGCCCCGCCCGGCCCCGCCCGCCCCGCCCGCCCCGCCCGCCCCGCCCGCCCCGCCCGGCCCCGCCCGGCCCGACCCCGCCAGATTCCCCGCCGCGCCGCGCCAAGGCGCAGAGGCGATGCCCCTAGTCTGCCCCAGGCCGGAGCGGGGTTCCCCGTCGAGAGACCCCTGGTGGGGCCCCAGTGGAGGGGCTGGGGTCGGGGCCTACCACTCGAGGACCCCCCCCCCCCCCCCCGCCCCCTACTGCCCCGCGGCGGCGGGACGGGCCTCGGGCCCTCGGCCTTTCCATACATTAATTCCTAGTGGAACGGAAATGGAGCCGAAGACGAGGCGAGTAAAGTTCCAATACGAACCCCTCCCCCCCCCATACCACCACCAACGGCGCGCCTCCGCGGCCGCGAGCGCTGGGGCGTTGTGAGGTAAAGTAAATTGAGTGCGTTGCGCTCTGGAGGAGTTAATCCGGGGCGGGGTAGGTCAGGTGTAGGCTCTGCTTGACCGGCTCGGCTCGGCTTAGCGGAGCGGTGGGCTGGGCCGGGCTGGGCTGGGCTGGAACTAGAGGGCTGCGGATGCTCTGTAAAGACGGTGACGTGGGCTGCTTTACACCAGTACAGACCAGACCCGCCCGCCCGCCAGCCGCCCCTCTCCTGTCCCCCGGCCATCCGCGCGCCTCCGGGTTCCCCTTCACTCCTTCGTCGGTGTACGCCGAGTTTTGCAGCGTGTGTACGGCTGCGCGGTATGTAGGCCGTGTCCATTCCGAACCATTTCGCTCCAACAGCACCCCTCCCCGCCCCCGGCCCGCGCCGTGCCCGCGCCCGCCCCCGGCCCGCCCCCGGCCCGCCCCCGGCCCCCGGCCCGCCCCCGGCAGCGCGGAAGCACCACTACCGACGCCTCTGCTGCCCGGCGTGCCGCCCCCGCCCCCGTCAGCTGGCGCGGCGCGCCCCGCCCTTCGGCTGTTTAGTTTGAACGATCATCTCCTGGCGTCCCCAGCGGTGTAGGCGCCCTGCGCGGGGCAGCGCGGCGCGGCTCGGCTCGGGAAGCGCCGAAGCTCGGGGAAAAGTTTAGCTCCGAGTTGGGCGTACCAGAAAAAAAGTAAGAAGGTGCTGGCGGGGGCGGGGCGGGCGGGGCGGGCGCGGCTATTCGCACCATTAGAGGCTGGAGCGGTGCCATTTCAATAATAACGAAAACCAAGTCGTGTTCGGGGAGGCGGGCCGGGCCGGGCCGGGCGCGGCGCGGACAGGCGTCGATACTCCGCACCTCTAGCGCCCCCGGCCCTGGCGCGCAGTGCTACCCCGTGCTAAATACGTTGCGCGCCTACCCCTCGCCGCCATCACTCACTGTCAGGAGCAATCGCCTGGCAGAGGAGCTAACCGGGGCGGGGCGGGGCGGGGCCAGCGGGCACGGACAGACCAGACCCCTTCACCCACCGGCGCGGCGGCCAGCCGGGCCGGGCCAGGCCCCTCGCACGCCACGCCACGCCACGCCCCACTCCCCGCCTCTCGCGAAAAACGCTGTGCGAGCGGGCAATATTGCAAAGTAATACTAGAAGCAACCTCAGAATTGTTTTCCTTTTTCGTCCTCGCGCCCGCGGTGTCTGTCTGTCTGTCTGTCTGCACCCCAGCTCTATGGCGGCGGTTGCTGGGTTTCAAGGACCCGGGTCTAGTCAGTCGAAAACATCTATTTTTTTTTAAATTTCTTTGTTGTGTGCGGAAAGAAAAGGCACAATTTCCCCGCGGATAATTGAGCCCTTTTGTTCCACCCTAATAAAGGCCCGGTGGATGAGCGCCACAGCTCGTCTGCAAGACACGCCAACAAAGGCCAGGGAGGGAGGGGGGAGGGGGGGGGAGGGAGGAGGGAGGGAGGGAGGGGGCGGAGGAGGGGGGGCGGAGGAGGCGGGGGTCGAACGCGACCTGCGCGCTTAGAAATTAACTTCCGAAACCTCATCCCTGACCTGCTTTGCTTCTGATCCCTCCCTCACGCCTCCTCTCCTCCCCTCCCCTTTGATGCCCCAACCCCACCCACCCTTTCTCCATAGTTGCGCGGCCGCGCCTCGCTGCCTGGAAACCCGACTGGAGAGGGAGTGGGGCAGAGGGGCGCGGCGGGGCGGGCGCGGCGGGTCGGAGGGTACGGCGCGCAGCAGTGGGGTAGCTTGGGGGATGCAGCTTCATTTTCATGGACCATTTAAAGTTTATAGTGAGACGGCTTTTGAGTGCGTCTCGAGGTGCGGGCGTGGCGCGGCGTGGCGGGGCGGGGCGGGGCGGGGCGGGGCGGGGTGCTCGCGGCGCGGATGAGGAGGTCTTCCCTCCATTAGTGCACACGGTGTACGAGCGCGTGTACCCGCGCGGCGCAGCAGGACCTGTGCAGCTGCCGCTGTCCTAAAGAAGAAATGCCATCCGCCCCGCCCCCGCTCCGACACGTGTCGCCACGCTACACGACACGTGTCGCTCTCCCAGCTCAGGTTGTCTTTCGCCTGTCGCGCGCGAAATAGAAACGGCCCCTCCTCGCCCCGCCCCGCGAAACAACACTGCGGTGGCGGGGCGGGCCCAGGCGGGCCCCTTGGCTTCCCGCACCGCCGCCCGCACCGCCGCGCCGCTGCGTCGTCGGTAGCCTCAAATTTGCAAAGAGATTGCATTGATCAGATTATATAAGCAGGGGCGGGGTGGGGCGGGGTATCCCGTGGGCGGGCGGAGCGGAGGACCCGCGGGCGGGGCGGGGCGGGGCGGGGCGGGCGGCTGCCGCCCTAGTCATGCTTAAATAAACATCCTCTTGGCGCCGGGCCGGGCCTGTCTCGTGTTTCATTCCTCATCTCCAATATGATGGGATGGGATTCCTGGGTGTCAATTCAATTCTCAAACGCCGCAGCTCGGCTCGCTGGTGGGCTCGTGTCGGCGGGGCGGGGCGGGGTAGGCCTTGCCGGGCTGCGGACGGCTCGGGACCCCGCGGAGCTGGCCGAAGGGGAAACAACTCTGAATTTTGGTGTACAACTGTGAATTTTTCTAATTTTTTTTTCTGCAAATTTTTCTTTGATTATTTCCGATGTGTTCTGAATTACTAGGTGCACAAAAATTTGAAAGTTGTTTCCCCCTGGGCCCGGCGCACCTAGGTGGGCGTGGGCAGAAACGTTTTCATCAGTATTGGGTTATTCCTGTGACGAGGGGAAAAATGTATATATATGTGGGGTCGGGGTGCGCGGCCGTGGCAACGGCGACGTGTTTTTTTTCCCTCCCCTACGAGCAATTTTTGTCAGCGTCCCCCTGCGGATACTCGCAGTAATTTTGTAACATGAATTTGTCAACACCCTTTATTACGGGGTGGAGCTGCTGGCCGGACCGGGGGGCCTTGCACCTCGGTGGTGCCCGCCCCGCCCCGCCCCGCCCCGCCCTGCCCGCCCCGCCCGTGGGCCCAGCAGCCAGTACCATTTTGCTTTATGCCCGACTTTCACTGCCGCCGTGCTGCACGGGACCCCCGCGGCCCGGCTCGCCTCGTTCACAATGGCGCACTGGCTGCACATGCATACGTCCGCATCAAGAAAATTGCCCGGCCTCTTAGCTCCCTGCGGGTGGTGGGGGCCGGGGCCAGGGCCGGGGCCGGGGCCGGGGCCTGGGTCTTGGAGACTAGCTCACCCAGGCCAGGCCCGGGGCCGAGGCCGCCTGCTCCTGGGAGGCAGGGCCTGGCAGGGCAGGGCCACTCAAGTCTTGCCTGAATAGCCCGCGGGCTGGTGCTGCTCTGGGCCGCGCCGCGCGGGGGGGGGGGGACGCATATTCACGAAATACTACTACCCCTTGAGCTCCGTCACGCCCCCTCCCCCCTCTACTCCCCTGTGTCCCGCCCACCCGTCGCCCCCCTGCGTCCCTAAGAACACCCGACCCCCTCTCCAACCGGGCTGCCCCCTCGAACCCCCTCCCCACCCCGGCATAATTCATTTGGAATGTGCGCGACTCGCCTCCCCTTTTTCTCCTTCGTCCCCTCAAATTCATAACATGGCCCCATAAATAACACAAGCAAATAGGCATAAAGCCACGCCGGAGACTCCTCGCCCTCGCCTGCCCTCTCTAGCTTATCTCTTTCTCTCTCTCACTCTCTCTCTGCCTATCTCTTTCTCTCTCTCTCTCTCTCTCTCTCTCTCTCTCTCTCTCTCTCTCTCTCCCTTGCTCCTGCCCGGCGGTGACAAAAGGCGTTTTTATCTTGCACGATAATCACACACGTGTGAGAAATGGAAATCCCGTACATTATTGGTGTGGTGGTATGGGGTGGGGCGGGGCGGGTTCCTGGTGGCCGGGCGCGCCCTCCACCCCGCCCCTCTGCCGCGCCCCTCTGCCGCGCCCCGCCCCGCCCCCAATAATGCTTCCCCTCGGCCCCCATCACTGAAGTATTTCATAAGTCCCCAGCCGGGTCTCCTCTCCTCGTATTGATACCGAGCGATTCTTATTAATATTAGCATTGCGTCTTCCCCCTCCCTCGCGCCGCACGCGAGCGCCCCACCGCGCCGTCTCGTGCATGGCTGCGGGGGCGGGGCGGGGCGGGGCGGGGCGGGGGATCCGCGAGGCACTGGCGGGATCATGCGCATGTAATCCACTGCCTAATCCCGTCCTGTCCCGCGTTAAACGACTCTCTTCCCCCTCCCCCCACCCAGCACCGCACTTGCGCGCTCACACAGCGAGAAAAATAAAGAAAGATGAATAAACATATCTTGGGCAGCGTGTAAACCTCTTTCATGTTTAGTTATGAGGGCTTCTTGGCTCCGTATGCATATTCAGAGGGTCAGGTCAGCCCCGCCCCGCCCGCCCCGCCCTCGGACTGCTCCTCCAAGAAATTGCGCGGGGCGAGGCGGGACGCCACGCCGCGCCGGCCCCGGGGCCGGGTGCGCCCATAAAACGCTACAAGAAGGCCAAGTATGGAAAGAAGGTAGTGTTGCGGGGCGGGGCGGGGCGGGGTAGACCCGAGCTGCGTTGGGCTCCGGGAGGCGTGGTGGGGCGGGGCGCCGGCGCGCTTCTGTCGCCAACGGCTTCTCATTAAGCTGGTCCACGCCGGGCTCCCGCAGCCATGAGCCTAACGAGCGGAGCAGGGCGAAGGTTTGTCGTCTCCGACTGTAGCCGCGGCGCGGACAGGACGGCATTGTCAGGACGGCCCCGAGACAAACGGCCATGTCAGGGGGACGTCTTTGAGAGGTCCGCGTCGCTTCTGCTCCCTGGGACGCCCGCGTCAGGCACAGGCAGGCCGGCGGTGTCCCCGCTCTGCTGCACAGCTTGAGGCTGGACTACAGTAGCGTGTACCGGGAGGTCCCCGTCGAGGGTATCCCGTCGCGCCGCACAGCGCAGCGCTCAGAGCCGGGAGCTGCCCCCACCACGTTATTGCTCAAGTTGTAGAAGCATAGCGGTGTCTGTTAGCTTCCTCCTGCGGCCGCCCCGCCCCCGCCCCACCCCCGCCCCGCCCCGCAGCGCCGCTGAGCTGGTGCCCCGGCCCGGCCGGAGTCGGTCTCATCTCCGACCCGCGACTCCCCACCCCGCCCCGCCCCGCCCCGCCCCGTGACGACTTTTGCCCGCCGCCTCGCCGCAGCCCGCTAAAACACACTTTCGGGTTTGTATCCTGCGCGCACACTTAAAGTTGGCCTTAAATACCTCCCTCTCCCTTTGTGAGCTGTAAATCTGTTTAATGCCGCGGCGGCGGTGCGTGGCGCGGCGTGGCGCGGCGGGGCAGGGCCTTAAGCTGTGAGGCCGCGCACTCCGGCCCCCTCTGCTGCACTGCATGCACTCCCTAATGTGCGAATATTTAGCCCAGCGGGGCGGACAATTAGCCTGGGATTTTATCTCCATTGTGTGCGGGCGCTCGCTCACCCCACCGCCGCCCCGCCCCGCCCCGCCCCGCCCCGCCCCGCCCCGCCCCGCCCCGCGCGCCGCCGCGTTGAATTTTGTCATCTTTATCATGGGCAGCGCCGCGTCGGGAGGGGGCGCCGTGGTGGTGGTGTGTGGTGGGGATTAGGGAAGGTTCTTACCGCGCTCCCCGCCCCGCCACGCCCCGCCCCGCCCCGCCCCGCCCCGTTCTGCCCCCCGCGGTTAATGTGCACATGGTGGTGTCACGCACGCCTCCGCCTTGCTTTATCTGGGAGCGCCGCGAGTCACGCCCCGCGCGCCTCATCACCACGCTACGCCACTGCACGCGTGAGAGAGAGAGAGAGAGAGAGAGAGAGAGAGAGAGAGAGAGAGAGCGCTACTGGCTGACGACCGACTGACTGCCTGACTTAATGACTAACCTTTCGTACCTGATCCCTGAGTGCGTTTCTCTTTTCCCGCCTCATTCCCCCCTCACTCGCCCTTCCCGTCGTCCTTTCCTTTCACAACTTTCGAAGTAAGCGCGTGCTCGCCTGCGCCATAAAACGCGCATAAGGCTGTTGTAAGGCCGGCGCCGTGCCCCGGCCGCGGCCCTGGCGCGAGGCTAGCGCGGCGCGGCGCGGACGGGCGAGCGGCAGGCAGGCAAGCCAGGTGGCTTTTTGACAATTACAAGGAAGTTTGATATCCTCAAGTAACATGCTTAAGGCCTACTCGACCTAGGGGACATTAAAAGTTTACGAGATAGAGGTAGGCGTGGGGGACGGTGGAGGGGGCGGCAGCGTGGAGGTGGGGGGTGGGGGTAGGGTAGGGGGCCTTAGAGCTCCCCGCTAACACCATTAGTGCTAAGTATGAGGGGAGCGACAGTTTGCGCAGGGGCTGGGCGGGCTGGGCTGGCCCCGGGTAACAGGTGGGCGGGGCCGGGCGCGTCCGCAGCGCGCCGCGCCGCGCGCCGTGAGCCGTGAGGGAGGAAGGGGTTGACCGAAAAGGAGATGGCGACTCAGTGCTACCCCCGGCTACCCCCTGCTCCTGCTCCGTGTGTGCTTTTCAACTTTGATGTATCATCATAAAAATAAGACATTATGCACTCAGCCCTTCTCGCTGGTGTCATTCATGTTTACCCTCCGTGTCCGTTCACCAGTCGTGCTGCAGCGCAGCGCTGCTCCCGCGCGGAGCTCGCAGTGGTCTGGCCTCGCGTCCTGTCTCTCGCCAGCGGGCCGGGCCGGGCCGCGCCTGCCTCCGAATGCATGGCAATCGATGTTGTTGTCGTCGTCTTTTGTTTACTTTCCATTTCCTCGCGGAGCTGGCAGGAGCGGGTAGGGAGCACAGGGGCGCACTCAAATGGGAGGCCGTGGGGAGCCTATGTTCTTGTTTTACTTATTGTTGTGACGTAGGACCCACCGATGCGGGTAGGGCCAACCCAACACAGACACATCCACAACCCTTGCCCGGACAAAATTTGTAGCTGATAGACTAATGTTTGTTTCACGAAAGGATGCTGAAAAATGTCTGAAATATGTCTTACTGACATTTTGATTTTATTATTACTCGCATGTCAAAGAATAACTCCTTTGAAGAGTAAGAATTATTTGCGAGCCTCTTGTGGTACGCCTACATGGTTTGTTTACATTGCAACCTCGTGTGAATATACTGTTGCTCACTGTGATTTCCGTAGCAATTTGTACATTTATTTATTGTAATAAGTGGTGAAACATATGGAAACAAGTACAGTACATGTTGTAAATCTCTAAAGTATAATGCCAAGTAATCAAACAACCTAAAAGGTAAGTAACTGTTTCGTGGATTGTAGGTTATAACTTCTAGTAGTTATGGTTAAAATAAATAGCATTCCAGGCGAAAAAAAATTATGAATGCCTCACAAACGAAAAACAACTTTAAATTTTGTAAAATTTTCTAATCTAATTTTTCTGCTTTAGTTTTCATAGGCCTTGCTGAGAGACAATAATAAGTCATACAGATTCTGCGATCAATGGCCTTTACTAGGAAATACCTCATGTTCTCATGAGAAACGCACTCATCTGAGGAACGGCTGGCATATTCTCATCAGTTTTAAGAAAAAAAATCAAGAACAATATGCTTTGTAAGTAGAATGGAATTTAGAGGTTATTGACTTCTTGAATTTTAAAAGAAACATGACAAAATTAACTATAACGTAACTTCTTGCTTGTTTTAGACTGGTGATGCTGACATGCTTAGAAGACTTTACGGAACCTCTTTCATCCCTTTTATTATTTAAAAAGATTAACTGCAAGTACTGTGATTTATTTGTGATGTATCTCTGTTATAATTTTCTTATTTTGATATAAATATATACAATTAAAAAAGTGCCCTTGTAGTTTTTGTAGTCTTCCATTACCAAGTCATTTATACACATTGAAAAGTGATTACCAGCTTACTGATAATGCAAATTTTTTAAAAAATATTTCATTATTTTTTATTTATTTTTTAAAAATGATTTCTATGTGAGGTAATCGGTGATTGGAATACAGTGGATTCAGTGGTCGCGCCACAGTCCAGGTACACCAACATCTAATGCCAAATTCAGTAGTTTTAACAAAAGTGTGCCTTCAACCTACCTACAGCAACTGCTGTTTTAGATGGCCCGTTGTTTCTATAACGATTTAAACAGTTAACATTGATTTGCAGTTTGAAATTTGAGTGGTTTCACTGTACGGAATTCTGTTATACATTTTGTGTTTTACCGTTGGCCCTACCCGCATCGGTGGGTCCTACGTCACAACAACATCAAAAACAATAACATAGGCTGCCCAGAGCCTTGCATTGGAGTTCGCCCCTGTGGTAGGGAGCTTCTTCTTCTTTTCTTTGCTATACCCCCCACACCACACCACCACACCACACGGCCCCGAACCAGCCCGGCACCAAGTGTGCGCGGCGCCGCGGCCGACGCCGACGGCATGGCAGGCGCAGCTTCACAGCTTTTTTTTTGCAATTTTGTATTTTTCTGAATTTTTCTTTATTACTTGGTGTTACACAAATTTTAAAGTCCTTGGTGACGCCGCCCCGCCCTTCCCCGTCCCGCCCGCACTCGGCCCCTCCGCTCTGACCCGGGCCTTGGACGTACCTGATGTACGCGTTCTCCTTCCCGCCAGCGCAATTGCGCGTAAATATGAGGGACCAGCGAACGGGGCGGGGCGCCGCGCTCTGCCGCCGCAGGAGGAGCAGGGCCGGAAGGACCATCCCCCCGCCCTGCCCCGCCCCGCCCCGCCCCGCCCTGCCCCGCCCCACCCCACCCCACCCCGTGCTGCATTCACACTGGCCGCTCCATCTCTCTCTCTGCGGCCGGGCTTTGTTTAGCCAAGCGCCAACAAGGAAGGAGACTCAAATTCTCTCTCCCCGCCGCGCTACGCTACTACGCCACGCCACTCCGCGCCGTCGCTGCTGCCCTTGCCGCACCGCTTCTGGGGGTTGAGCGAGGTAATTTGTATGGCAACATTGAACGAGAAGGGCTGCAGGGCGTGGCTGGCGGGGCGGGGCGGGGCGAGGCGGGGCGGGGCGGGCGCGCCCGGGCGTGGGACGCGGAGCGAGCGGCGCGGCCACCGCTTGCTGCTTGGTGAATCAGAATTTCTCACAACTGGTGCATGCTTGTGTTTTTTACAGGTCGGCGAGCTGCTTGAGATTCACTCCGGACGGGGCGCGGGGCGGCGCATCGCATCGCATCGCATCGCATCGCGCGCCCACCAACTTTTCCGCGAAAGGTGAGTTTTCCCAGTTTTCCGTTTGCGCTTCTGGGCTGGGGGTCGGGATGGGATGGCCGGGCGGTTCAGCCCCAGTGCTGGCTCTGGACGCGGGCCAGGGCGCAGGGGGCCGGCGACGCGGGGAGCTCGGCGCCCTCGACGGCGGCGTCCAGGGGGGGCGGCGGCCTCGGCGACGGCTCCCCGGCGCTGAGCTGCTGCTGTTGCTGCTGCTGCTGCAGACGCTGCAGGCGCTCAGAGCTCGCCGCCAGCAACAGCTGCAACTAGACGGAAGTCCCCATGGTGGGAGCATGCTCTCGGTACCGCGGCGCGCGAGAGGCGTGGCGCGGCGCACCTCGCTGCAGATAGAGTCGGAGGCGTTAGACCACCACCTTATAGAGGGAGCGTTAAAAATTTCCTCGGCCCGGGGCGTCGGGCCCTCAGGTCCGCCCTGCTTGTAAATACATGGTCTGGCGGGTGCGGAGCGCAGCACACGCCCATCCCGCCGCGCCCCGCCCCGCCCCGCCGCGCCCCGCCCCGCCCCGCGCCGACGCGGCCGCAGCTACTTTACGGCCAACTCATTAAACAATCCCCGACCAGGCCGTCATGTTTATGGGTGCGATGCAGCATCTTTGTGCGGCCAAACTAATCTCAAGTTGGGCCCCAAGTTTGAGGATTAGTCTTGTTTTTAATTTGCGCCGATACCTTGCCCCTCCCTGTGAGGCTAGAGGCGCCGCTAGCGCGCGGCTAGGGCTTGTCTATAAACGGCTTGCAAATTGGCTTCTCTATTCAGCCAAACTACGCTGGGGGTTAGGCGCGCTCTGTTAGTTCCTTACAAAGGATGTTTTTCATATTACAAAGGACTCGGTTTGTAACGTACAAAGGATCTGGAACCACCATATTACAAACCGATTTTCTTCATATTACAAACAACATTGGTTTGGGAACAACAGCGTGTTCTTCGTAATACAAACTTGGAGCCCTTTGTAATACGAAGAATTTGTTTGTATTACGAAGGTCCCAAATCCTTTGTACTTTACGAAGAGCAGTTCTTTGTAAGATAAACTTCCAGTGCGGCCGGGCCGGGCCGGGCGGCCGGACGAACAGATGAGTTGTAGAGGAAGGCGCTGGCGCTGCGCTCACCAGCTGCCGCACGTCCATGTCGCCCTCGTCCCCCGAGGACTCCTGCTTCAGCAGCTAGACGGGGGCGACAGGGAACAGGTCTCTAGGGGCGCTGCTGTGCGGCTGTGGTACTCGCTGGCACTCGCTGGCACTCACCGTGTCCACCCGGCGCATGCTCTCTGCCATGTCGCTGAGGATGTTTTTCAGCCGGTACCTGGCCTGCGGATCCGTGGCGTGGCGTAGCGCGGCGAGGGTAGAGGGACACGGCCCGCGTGAAGAATGGTGATACATTTTTCATATCCGCTTGCGAGAGGGGCGGGGCGGTACTCACGTACACCGTGCCGGCCACGCTCAGGGAGGCCGCGGCCGCAGCCACGACCCACCAGCAGCACGAGGAGGTGGCCACGGCCAGGGCGGCGGCCTGCGGGGAGCAGAGGGGAGCAGAGCGTAGCGGGGCGTGGCGGGGCGTAGCACAGCGGCGCGAGGAGGCTCCTAAATCATCGAGGAGGACGAGACGAGAAGGGGTAGGCGTGAGGAGGAGGAGGCCTCGCTGGCCGCGGGGCCCGGGCCCGGGCGGGGCCTCGGCGGCCGGTCAGCATTGTGAGCAATAAACAAAGGTGGCCGAAGCGGGCCGCGGGCGCGGGGCCGGCTCGGCTCGGCTCGGCAAATTACTCCGCCATCGGAGGCGTCCTCCTCTCGTTTCGCCCCTTGAAAGATAAAAGTGGAGGAGTGGGTTTGCGTCGCGGGCGGGGCGGGGCGGGGCGGGGCACGGGAGTGGAAAAAGCAGTTGGCCGCAGAGATTCATTGTCGTTGCGGTGGTGCGGGCGCGCTGCGCGCTCCCCGCTCGTGTTTTTATATTTTTCCCCCGTGCGGGTGAAGTTGGCAGGGCTGAGACAGCTCCGAGTCGCGCAGCTCATCCATCACGTAGAACTCGGCACGAAAATGAAAGAAAGGAGGCGGCGGAGGGCGGGGCGGGGCGGGGCGGGGCGGCGAGACGGAGCTAGAGGGGGCGGTGGAGGTTAGAGGAGACGAAAAAGTCGTGCAGGAAGTCTTTCCCCCGGCCCGGCCCGGCCCCGCCCGGCCTGCATGCCAGGCGGGCAGGCCAAGTTCACATAATGCGCGGCGCGCAGGTCGGGGAGTGGTGTGGTGGGGGTGGAGGGTCCTCACCGCGAGCTCCTGCAGGGACTCGAGCACGGGCGCGCAGGCGGGCGGGGGCGGCGCGGCGGGCGGCGTCGCCCCCAGGCCGGCGAGGAGACCGCCCACCAGCGGCCAGGAGGCGGGCGTCCACGCCCCGCCCGCGGCCGGCAGCATGAGGGCGTCGTCGGCGTCCTCGCGGCCGGGCCCGGGCGCGCCCCAGGACTGCTGCAGCCAGCCCTGCCGACACGGGGCGGGCCACGCCTTCCTTGTAGCTCTGCAGCGTGTTCGACGGACAGGTGTTTCCCGGCGGCCCCGGCCCGCCTGGGCAGGCCCGTCGTGTGGCGGCCATGAATATTTCATCCAAGGTCCGCTATACCCCGTCCCCTACCCCGTCCACAAACAGCGTGCGGATCAGCCCACGCGCCCCGCCCCGCCCCACCCCGCTCTCTCTCACCCCTTTCCCTCTGTTCCGACTTTGCGCTCGTGTCTGGGGTGAAATTTAAAGGACCTTGTCGCGCCCTCCTTTTCGTTAACCAGGAAGTGGGACGGAGGACGACGACGCGTTCGGACGCCATGATGAGCTGGCGGGCTCCGTGCCGCCGGCGCGCCATCGGCCCGGAACTGGTCTGACTCGCGGCGGGTGGACCGTACAGTCTGACCCACAAAACTGACCTCTCTAAACCTCCGCCTATGTTTGTAATATTTACTGTATTGGCCCTGCTCGGCAGGGGCTTGACATCCCTTAAACCAACTTATTCTTTTACTTGTTCTATGCGCCCGGAAGATGCGGTGTTATAGTTAGTTACGCCGACGCGTCACATATTTGCATGTTAGTGGGACAGAGGGAGGACGCGGGGCGGGTGGGCGTGGGGCGTAAGGGCGCGGCCGCCGCGATCAAAAGAGCTAATCTGTCTCAGAGATACAAGCCGTGCGAGTGACGGCGCGGCGGGGCGTGGCGGGGCGTGGCGGGGCGTGCGGGGGCGTGGCGGGGGCGGGGCGTGGCGGGGCGTGGCGCGCGAGTCAAAGGGCAAAGGCGCTTCCTTTGCTCCACCCCGGTGTCCCCCCCCCCCCCGCCAAGTTAATGACCCCGCACGTTCCCGCTCAAGCCGGATGCGCGAAAACGCGAGAATTTTTTTTTTTCATTTTTTACTTCGATTTTTTATTTGCAGTCGTATACCTTTTAAGTAAGCGGCGTCGGTGGCGTCGCGGCGCCGAAATCCATTCTACTTTAATCTCCGGCGCTGCTTCCACACATCTGTAAATAACGACCCTCCCCCCCGCCCCGCCCTGCAGCTCCAGGAGGAGCCGCTCCTTGCGCGTGAACGCACCGCGGCCCGGGGGGGGCAGGCACATAAATACTCTGGAACGGTTCCGCGCATTCCTCTCCTCGAGGAGGAAGCGCCGCGCCCCGCCGCGTCCCGCCGCGCCCCGCCGCGTCCTCGCCCCGCGCCGTCGACCGTGTATGTAAACGGAGAATTTCTCATAGTGGCCGTCAACGGCGTGTTGATGGCGTCCTCGCGCCCGCCCCGCCCCGCCCCGCCCCGCCCCGCCCCGCCCCGCCCTCGCCTGTAATTTATCGGGGGTTGGCGAGGCGGGCCGGGCCGGGCAACGCTGCCGCCGCTGCCGCTGCTGTTATTTCTCGCCAATTCGTGTCTCGGGCGCCTTTTTATTATTCGCAGCAGAGCGGCTGCGCTGGCGGGGCGGGGCGGGGCGGGGCGGGGCGGGGGGATGGGGAAGTGGTTGCCTGCGCTTTATGTCTCACATGAGGCACGGCATGAGGCAGCAGCGCGGGCCACGCCACGCCTCGCCACGCCTCGCCACGCCCCTCAGGACGACGCCTTGTTTCTGACTGTCTTTTCCATCGCCTATCTCTATCGATGCTTTAAGGACGGCAAGTGACTCGCATGAGCCGTAAGTTTTATGTTTTTTATTTCTCTTGAATGCTGGGGCTACAGGTTGTTGTTTCGGCGGGTGGCAAAGGTCGCGGAAGGAAACGCGGCCATCATGGCCCGCTGCTCCAGTTGCGCCCCGTGCACTGTGCACCCGCCACGCCACGCCACGCCGCGCCCGGGGCCTGGTGGGGGGGCGGTTATAAAATATGCACGGCGATATGACAGAGCGCCTCGCCTGTGCAGGTGTGCAGCCGAACACTTTACAGCCCGTATTTCTTCCTACCGGAACGCCGCTGGCTCGAACGGGGCGGAGGGGGAGAGAGGGAGACAGAGGGAGAGGGAGAGGTTAGAGAGAAAGGACGGAAAACACAGAGACCCAGTTTCCCGGCTCAGGTACCGGCGGCCGAAGCCACGTCGCAGCGTATCTCCAAGGTGCAGTTGGGGCTGGGGCATCTCTCTAACGGCAGAGTGTACGGCGCGTGGAGGGGGAAGACAGCGCGGGGCGGGGCGGGGCGGGGCGGGGCGGCCGAAGAAAGACTGAGCGAGTGTTGGACTAGTCTTAGCTTCTCTTGTTGTACGGCTGGCTCGAGTTATTAATGGCGGAGCGAAGTGGACCGTTAGAGATACGGTTGGCTCTGCTCGCCCCGGCCCGAGGCCGTCGGCCAGGCGCCCCGCCCCGCCCCGCCCCGCCCCGCCCCGCCCCGCCCCGCAGACAGACAGAGATGAGTCTATTGACGCAGCCGATAGAGAGTAGGGCTGGGCCATCACTCTGTTTGCCGCGCTGCCCCCGCGCCGCCCCCGCGCCGCCCCCGCAACGCCCCCGCCAAACCACTGCTACAGCCCCTCATACCATTAACGGAAGCCGTGCAGCCGCGGGGAAGAATCAAAACTTCCGATTTTGGCATCGCACGCAGTAAAAGCGGCGTCCTGCTCAGGTTTCTCGCCGGGGCCTTACGGTTCGGTTAGGTTATTTACATAACTCATTATAAACCTGGGTGGGTGGCTGTCGCTGTCTCCACCTTTTCGCCTCCGCCGCTGTCGCGACTTGTGCTCGCTGCTCTTATTATTAAATGTACTCTACTTTTAATTAAAAATTGAGTCGAGCTGCTTCACTGGCTTGGTAGGCGAGAGAGAGAGAGAGAGAGAGAGAGAGAGAGAGAGAGAGAGAGAGAGAGAGAGAGAGAGAGAGAGAGAGAGAGACAGAGAGAGAGAGTGAGGCAGGGGAGGGGGAAGGGGTTACGCCAGTGTAGGTAATGCGCGAGACGAGGAATGGGGAAGGAGGGTGGGCCGCAGAGCCGTATCATAAATATAAAATATTGTACCGTGTTGCGTTTTCCTATTTCATATTATTTGTAAGACAAGACGGCTATCGGTCTAGAATTTTTGTAAGATTAGTTTTAATTTAATCGTATGCGCCGCGAAACCAAATTGATTATTGAAACGCGAAAATAATATGTGGCCACAAATTGTGTCTTTGGCCGCGGTTGGTGCGCAGAATGAGTGCCGGGCGGGCGGGCCTGGTATGGAGCGGACGTACCATTGGGGTGCTGGAGTGGCGGTGGCGCCGGACCCGCCCTGATTAAGAGTGATTAAATCCGGCGCCAAAAACAAGGACGGCGGCGGGGCGTCGGGACGCTGGGCGTCGCGGCGGCTCGCGCCGGAATGGAACAACGTTTCCACGGCAGGCCGGGGCCCGGGCGGGACCCATTGTAGGGCAGGGTGGCCCGGCCCGGACCCCACCGCCGTATTTCCCTTTCTTTCCCCCTTCTCTAGCTGAGGTTTACATGTGAGTCTGCGCTGCTCTGCGTACCCATTAGCCCCGCCGGCCCGGCCGGCGCCACCGCCTGCCTTTTTAAAGGAGCCGCCAAGCTGTGCACCGACGGGACTGAATTGGGTCCCCTTTTTTCAGTAGCCTCCCCCTCTCCTCCCCTCCCTCTCACCTGCTCCAGGCGGGGTGAGTTAGCGCGAGCGGGGCGGAGGGGGTTGGGAGGGGGACCAATTTGGAAGGGGAATCAGCTAACCGATTGTCCCTCACGCGGATCGGCCTTTGAATAGACTTGAATATACCTGCGGAGACTAGTAAGCGGAGGTCGGGGTGGTGGGGGTGGGGGTAGAAAGAGAGGCCCGTTACTGCACACGTGACCGGACTGTAAAGAGAGAGAGAGAGAGAGAGAGAGAGAGAGAGAAAGAGAGAGAGAGAGAGAGAGAGAGGGGAGGGGGGGAAGCTTTGCTGCTTCGGCACGGTACACCTCAGCCCGCGCCGGGCGCCTGGTGTGCACTGGCGTGCGTCGGCCCCCTCGGGGGAGTCATCAGTTTCCGGAAGTGATGCGTTTCTCCGTGTTTTGGACACTTCCGGTCGGTGCGCGCGGGTCGGTTCGTACGGCCGCACACACTCATCCACCTCCCAGCAGCAGTTCCTCCAGGACGGGGTTGTTGAGGGAGGTGGAGGTGGAACACACGGACCGTGTATTTGCGGCTCGGACCCGAAACACAAAAGCTCGCCCCGCCCCGCCCCCCGGCGGCCGAGTGTAAAAAGTCTCTCTGGCGTGGTGCACATCCACCTGACGTGCGGCGGCGTGCGCCGAATGCTGGTGTAGTGGCGGGGCGGGGCGGGGCGGGGCGGGGCGGGGCGGGGCGGAGCGGGGCGGGGCGGGGCGGGGCGGGGCGGGGCGGGCCCGGGGGGTAAGCACCCTGCGCGTCCATCTATGCGAGACGCGGCCTGGCCCTGCCCCTCCGCAGCGTACGTGTTCCCAGCCGAGGAGGAGTAGCCAATAGGCTGGGCGGAACGCTCTCTCTCTCTCTCTCTCTCTCTCTCTCTCTCTCTCTCTCTCTCTCTCTCTCTCTCTCTCTCTCTCTCTCTCGTGCTAGTGAGACCTAAGGAGGAGGGCGGGCCGCCCACCCTCCACAGCCAATCTCCTTCCAAAGGGTCCCTGGGAACAAATCTTGCCGTACATTCCAATCAGCCTAAACCACACGTCCCAGCCCGTCCCGTGCCGTGCGCTAGCGGGGCGGGGCGGGGCGGGGCGAGGCTGCCCACCTCTCTGTCTTCTTCTTCTCCTTTGTCTTTTTCTCTCGGGCCCTGGCCGCCCTGGCCGGCTAAATATTTCACCTCGCCGACGAGGCTTAATTTTCGGTTCGATTTCGCCGATTGCGTTCCGGAGGCCCGACTCCGCCCCGCGTCATAGACGCTCTGCAGCAGGCCGATGGTCCGGTCAGAGGAGTAAAGATAATGTTGTATACGCGCCTCGTGCAGGGATAAATTTGCTTCCGCCCGTGGTGAATCGTTACCTTTTTTCTTCTTTTTGTCCTTTACGTTTTACTTTTTGTCTGTTTTTTCCCCTCCTAGTTGCTCTCCTCCGTCTCTGACAAACCGATCCCCTTCGGCGCGGCCCACGTTCGCCCACAATTAGACATTGTTCCCATTGTGAATCGCCAAGATTGCCCACCGCCCCCCTTTCCGCCCCTCCTCGCCCCCTCCCCGTCCCTCCCCGCCCCCTCCCCGCCCCTCGGGCCTCCCAGTGCCGTTTCCATTCTTTCGCGGCCGCTCTTGCTGCTGAGGTAGGGATGTTATGTGTGTGTGCGCGCGCGCGCTCAAAGACTCGTCCCGACGCTAAATGGGTGACCAAGGTACTACACGTGGGGCAAAGGGAAACTCGCGAAAATTAATACGTTTGTCGTCCCTCTCTTTTTTTTTTTTTTTTTTCGCTCCTCCTTTTGTTCCTCTCCCGTTTTCTGTTTTTTAGCGCCATTGCTAATGACGCGCGCAGGTACGCGCGTGGCGTAGTGCGCTACTCATTGCTGATGAGCCCCGCCCCGCCCCGCCCGGCCTGCCCAGGTGATTGTTACTGTTACGGTTACGGTTATGCCTGAGTAGCCGGGCGGGGCGGGGTGGGGCGGGGCGGGGTGGGGCGGGGCGCTGCTGGGCGCGAGTGGCGAGGGGCCGAGGCCTGCGAGTGGGGCGGAAGGACGACTCGGCACTGCACTCGTGTTGTACCGGCGCCCCGCCGGCTACCCGCCCCACCCCCGCCACCCCCTGCCACTCTTACTCTTTTGTCGAGTCCGTTATTTTTCTCCCGCAGAAAAGAATATTTTTTTTCTTTTTTCGATCTTTGACCCCTTTGACGTCGCGACGCTTCCGACAAATTCTTTATCGTATATATCTGGCGGCGCGGCGGCCATCATTTCATTTTCCATGAAAAAGATGATGAATACAGCAGTCGATACACACTGCTCGCGAGCCCATTGAGCCTAGCGCTGGGCCCACCCGCCTCGCCTCGCGACCTTTTGACCCGGGCTGGGCGCGGCGTGGCGTGGCGGAGCGGAGCGACCATTCATTGCACTGTCTTCCCCGCGGCAGCACATAAAAAAGATAGCCCCTCCCGCCCGCGCCCTGCCTCTCCCTCCCTCCCTCCCCGTGCGCGCTAATAAAAGGGGATATAACAGTATCAATAGCGATGGTGCGCCGTTTGCTGTTTGGTCACGCGTGCCAGCGCACTACGTAAATAACTTGTACAATCCGACGCGGAATTTTATTTTACCTTCTGGCAGGCGCCCCTCTCTCTCTCTCTCTCTCTCTCTCTCTCTCTCTCTCTCTCTCTCTCTCTCTCTCTCTCTCTCTCTCTCTCTCTCTCTCTCTCTCTCTGTCTCTCTCTCTCTCTCTCTCTCTCTCTCTCTCTCTCTCTCTCTCTCTCTCTCACTGTAAACAGAAGCGTCGAATTTCGACGCCCGGTAGGTTCGTTTTTGTTCACAAGCTGATTTTTAAACATCATTCTTCATACGAATTCGATTGATCTGGATTTTGACCTTGGTTGAACTGTATCTTATGGGCACCCCTGAAACCGAAAACGTCGACTGCACTGCGTTTGCTAGTGTTTTTAAAGGAGACGGTGAACAAAATCGAACCCTACAAAGGTCGAAAAACGACGCTCGTTATTACAGTGCTCTCTCTCTCTCTCTCTCTCTCTCTCTCTCTCTCTCTCTCTCGAGAACCGACGCGCACCTGGCGTGCGAGGATGATGGGCTTGCGGTCAACTGGGACTGTGAAAATGGCGCCCTAAAAATTGAATTTGCTTTTGTAAAAATGAAACGGTTTAAATCTTATTATGCTTTCTATAGCAGAGTTTGCCTGATGGTCTCGAGAGTCTGGCGTCAATTTTTTTTCCACCCGTAAGCGAAAATGATCACAAAGCAGCGAACAAAAACAAAAAAGTGGACAAAGTAAAGGATGAAAAAAAAATGGTAGAGAAAAGGCGACGCGAAGGAAAAAGGGGTGCGCACACACTGCAACGTCTGTTTTATTAGTGGACAGAAATTGATTAATTAGCTACGGATTTAATTATCTTATACTGGTTAGTAATTAATCAAAATCTCGGCGCAGGCCTCGTAGGCGAGCTGGTGGGCGGGCGTTGGGCGGGGGCGGGCGGGGGCGGGCGGGGGCGGGCGGGGGCGGGCGGACCCGTAGACAGCCAGACTCGCTGGCTGAGGCCGGCGTGACGCCACAGAGATAAGATAAGCCCACCTCGCCCCGCCCCGCCCTGCTCTGCCGGTGCAGCGGAACACCTTCCCTTGGTAACGGTATAGAGTGACGGTGACGCACCTCTCTATGCGGCCGCGTCACGCGTCACTCACCGGGCCCGCCCCGCCACGCCCCGCCACGCCCCGCCACGCCCCGCGGCGTCGGTTTCATGTTTGCCGCGCCGCGGCGCTGCCGCCTGTCGTGTCTGGAGGGCGTTTTGTCTCCGTCTGCACGGCCGCTCCGGGTGAAATGCAAGAAACTCCTCCGCCGTGTCTCAAACGACGACACAGGGGGTGCAATTGCCCGCGCCCCTCCGCGCCCCGCCCCGCCCCGCCCCGCCCCGCCCCTCTCCGGAGGCACGTCCCGCCGACCCTAACAAGGGGCGCGGCCAGGCCGCCGACACAAGAAGAAAACTCATTTCTTGCGGCCCCGATTTCGCCGCGCAGAAGCGAACGTCCGTCGCTGCTGCTGCGTCTGCCTCGAGGCTCGCTCCGCCCCGCCTCGCTCACATTCTCTAAACAAAACAAAATAAAAAGGGGAAAATAGTGGCCTGGCTGCGAGAGAGCCCAATACACTTGTGGCGGACTTTCCCTCCGCGCCGCGCCGCGGCAGTCGTACTGACTGCAGTGACGCCAGACCCCGCCCCGCCCCGCCCCGCCCCGCCCCGCCCCGTCTGGCGCAAGGAGGAGGAAGGGCATCTGAAGGATTTTGACGGCTCCCAGCGGGGTCGTCACTTCCACGACAACGTCCCCTAATTGTCCTACTTTTCTCCCCAACTTTTGCCTTCACAGTATTGCGTACTTTCCGTTTCTCTCTCTCTTCCTCTCTCACGATCTCTCTCTCCATCCCTCTCTCCCTTGCGGTGCATTTCGCTAAGAGAACGACGATGTGGCATTGTGGCATTGCGGCGTGTCTAGAGAGAAATAGAGAAAGAACGAGAGAGAGAGAGAGTAGCGTCGAGACGCCGCGCCCGCTCGCTCAGCCCAGCGCGCCTGGCGGGTAGACCGGCCCGCCACGCACGCGCGCGCTCGCGTTGCCTACCCACTGATTGTCAGGCGGCCGCGCTCGCGACGCGGACCGACCGAAATTGGTCGTCGGCGCCGCTTCTCAGTGGGCCCCAGTCCTCGACGCCGGCCGCGGCGGGCCTGGGGCGCACCCCCCCCCCCCCCTCCCCCCGGGCCGCCTCGCGGGGGGCGCGCTACGCCGCGTTGTGTGCGCGGGGCATTGTGCCTACCATTTGCGTTTACTCTGGCCCGGTGGGGGAGGGTTGTGGAGAAGGAGGCAAGGTAGGGGGGGGGGGGCGAGGATGACGATGACGACGCCGTATTTGACGTTTGAGGAGGGGAAAATGAGATGAAATCCAGAGGCCGTGTTTTCGATAGACAACTCTGCGTATTCCGAGCGAGAGAGATCCCTGGGTAAACAGTTTTGCCGGAGGAGGACCGTCTGTGCTGAGTGGAGGGGCGGGGTGGGGCGGGGCGTGGCGGGGCGGGGCGGGGCGGGGCGGGGCGTAGAGGAGGAAAGGAAGCAATGCTGTAGCCAGGTGCCTGGTACCGACCCTTCAGGACGTAACCCCCCCCCCCCCCCTCCCTTTCCTCACGTCATCTCCCTTACTCCTTCGCTTCTCAAGTGCTTACTTATTTAATTACCACGCGTGGAACTTAAGCTTTAGTTTTCCACCCGCGTGAGTTAACGTGTCGCTAGAGAGATAGGTTTCCCTCGCCAGGAGGAAAAAATAAAGTAGTAACGCTATTCCGGCGGGACGAGTCGAATAAGGCGAAAGAACACACACATGCACGCTCGCTCGCACCGCCCGACTTACACACGCGCGACGGAAATGGATGGCGCGAAAATGGATGGGGAATGATGCCGTACGTCGTGCTGCCGCTGGCGCTCGCGTCACGGAGTGGATAGCGCCGTATATCCGGCCTGCCATATGCTCTGCAATATGCTGATGTTAGTCGTCTGCTCCATCGGCACCCCCACCACGCACCCCCCAGCCCCTACCCCTCCCACGCACCCCCATCCCCACGGTCCTCCTCTTGCTGCTGTGTGCAGCCGAAAGGCTTTTAGTGCCACATAAAAGAGCACGCTCGGAAAGAAGTGGAAGAAAAAAAAGAAGCCGGTGACATGAATTTTCGATTTGAATGTTTCTGTCGTGTATCAAGACGGTGCGCGGCGCGCGCAGAGACGACGGCGCCGCGACGCGCCGCGACGCGCCCCGGCCTTGACAAGGGGAGCGGCATCCTTTTTGATTCCCCCCGCCGGGGATTACGCGGACGGAGAAAAGACTTTCCTCCACCCCGGAACCGGTGCTGGAGCTCATATTTCTCCTCGTTGTCCAGGGCGTCGCCGTCGCCGGAGGCAGGCGGCTGCAGGACTTGTATCGGCGTGAGTGAGAGTCTCTCTGAGCGAGAGAGCGGGCGCGCGTGAGAGAGAGAGAGAGAGAGAGAGAGAGAGAGAGAGAGAGAGAGAGAGAGAGAGAGAGAGAGAGAGTGGGAAGAGGGGAGTCCCTTGCGGTGGAATGAGGACAAATTGGTGCGTAGATTAGACGAGCCGCTCCGTCCCGAGCCGTCCCCTCCCCCTCCCCTCCCCTCCCCTCCCCTCCCCTCCCCTCTCCTCCCCTCTCCTCCCCTCCCCTCCCGCACGCCTCCGCTCTACCAATCTTCACACCCCTTCGGCCCTCCATCAACCCCAACGCCCCCTCCCCTCTCCCGGTGTGACTCCCCCAGTCGGTACCCCCCCACCCTGCTCGTCGCCCGGTTCGCCTGCGGAGGTTGACGCGGCGCGGGGCGCGGTGTGGATGCTGCTGTTCCGTCGGGACCCGCTGGGATCCGCGGGATCAGCACCCGTTCATGCAGCCAGCTCCTGAGAAAGGCAGTGGTTGTGGGGGATGGGGAGGGGGAGCATTCCTCTGGGGCCGGTTTTATCCCCCTACCCTCACCACCACCCCCACCCCCACCCCTCCCCCGACCAGCTGTATGGTAGCGGGTACTGGTAGGAGGAGGAGGGGTTCGTGCACGCGGGGTCTTGTGTGTTAAACTGCGCGGAAACCCCTGGTATACCGCAGACTGTGTGGATGAGAGGAGTTGGCAGCGGAGGGGGAGGGGGCTGGAGGGGGTAGGGCTGGCTGCCGCTGCATTGTGACGGGTCCCCAGAAGCCCGGGGGCGGCCGGGCCGGGCTGCGGGTGGGTGGGGTAGGGGGTGTCTCGGTGAGCGGTTTGACTTGCGCTTTAATTACGACTGAGCCACCGAGATACTGCACGACTATACTTGTGCCCTTGATTGCCCCCCACCTCCTTGTTCGCTTACCTCTGCCGTCTCCAAACCGCATCCCTTGTCACCTTGCCTCGGGGAGGACAAATGCTCTTTCCATTTCGATTGTGGGGTTGGTACCGTGCTGGAGTGCGTGTGCGTGGTCCCTGTGTTATTGCGAAAGATTTTTCTCAGATTAGTTTATTATTTTCTTTTTAGTGCACAAGCTTGAAGGTAAAATGTGATGGTAAACGCGGTGGCGGTTTCGTCGTAGACTCTACCTTAAGAATTCCATGTTTCAGTCCATTTCTAGTCTCCCCGCACCGCCGTGTTAGGTGTCGCGCTCCTTAAGAATGTAGGCCTGCCTCGCCCGGCCCGGCCCGGCCCGGCCCCTACTACAGCGGTCCATTGTGCTTGACCCCCCAACAGGAAACAATCGCCGGAAGCGAACCGAATAATAATAAACTTACAACCCCCTCCCCTCCCCCTGCAGTTCCGACCCGCGGCGCGAGATCCGGTCACGAGGGCGGGAGAGTGTATGAGAGAGAAAAAGGGGGGGGGGGGGATAGAAAAAAGAGACATAATAACAAATGAGGGGGAATGGAAATAAACGCGGGTCGGGTCCGCGCGCTAAGCCGTGCGGGGCGGGGCGGGGCGGGGCGGGGCGGGGCGACCTTTCCCTCGTGATTTCTACCTTGACAACAAGAACGGAATCCCCGCGGCCCGGGCTACGCCTCTTTTGTGGTTGAAACAGTAACGCTGCTGAGATAGCCGCGCCTTTTCCTCCCCGGCCCGCCCCCCTTCGCGCAAGGCTGATTTCCCGCTTCCTGCCCCCCCCCCCCCTCCTCCCCTGCGCCGCCCCTGTCCCCGCTGCTATAGGGAGTGCAATGGAGTCGTGCTGCTTACACATTTTACTCCTGCAAGGCACCCGCCCGGTCCCGCAGGCTCAGCCCTACATTGGCTTTCTCGTTACCTTTGCAATAAATCCTGAGTCCGATCTCGCCGGGATAAACGTTGCAGCCCCGGGGCGGGCGGGGCGGGCGGGGCGGGCGGGGCGGGCGGGGCGGGTGGGGCGGGCGGGGCGGGCGGGGCGGGCGCACTCCACACTCCGCGGCGGGCAGCTCAGCTCGCATTCCACTGCAACGTGGAGGTGGAGAGTTCCCTCTGCCGGATTTCAGCAGCCGGTATTTTCCTTCATGTCCAAGGTTATTACATACTTAGCAATTTTTTGGAATATGCGTTCCCGACTTTGTTTTAGTTAAAAGAGCCTCTTTTTTTTCAATTTTCGATTTTCTGTCGCCAGAGTAGGGAAAAAGACGAGTTGAGCGATGGTTATTCTCTTTGGCGAAATGCCTGATGAGTTTCGACACCGTTGGCGTGGTGGAACGAACACCCGCACTCCCTCCCCCGTTCCTCCTCTTTCCCCCCTCTCTCTCTCTCCACCTCTCTCTCTCCCCCCTCTCTCTCTCGCTCCCGCGTGTGTATTTGTTCGGTGCTGTATAGTGCATCCCTCGTCGTTTCCCAGCAGCAGCACAAGGGGAGAGGGGGGGGGGATTGAGCTAAAAGGAGAGGGAAGGCTTGCGGTGCTCTTGGTGCGGTGCGGCCGGCTCCACAGGAAGCGCAGCTAATGAGCTACGTGACGGGCAGAGCAAAAGAGACGCGGTGGAGAGGTGGCGGGGCGGGGCTGGGCGGGGCGGGGCGGGGCGGGGCGGGGCGGGGGCGGGGCGTGGGCGAGGCGCCGCGGCGGGGTGGGTTTCAGCTACACTCTTCCCTTCCCCGCCTCCTAGTTGACTTTGCAGCAGCAGCCTTCAGAAACAACAACATGCACCACCACGGCTGCAGTAAAAAGAAAACTACGACAAGCGAAATTTCGCTTCAATTCGTTATGAAGTAAAGGTCCGAATAAAAAAAAAAACAATATTGTGGAGACTTATTGGCACTCATCCCTCGCGAACATTATTTCAGTTTTCAGTAGGGGTACCATCACGTGTTTTTCCCCTCCCATTCCATATACCTGCTTAGAAATGCCACACGGGCCGAACTAATCCTTGCATTTATTAACGCAGCGGCGCTGTTTTGCGCGCGAGGTGCGGTGCGGTGCGGTGCGCGCGGCCGCCGGCCCGAGTCAGCCTTTTAATATTTTCTGCACCTGGCTTGTGTTCGCCAAAGTTCCTCCCCCTTTTTTTGGTTACTTTTCTTCTTTTTTTCCTCCTCGCATCTATTTTTTTTCGACGCTGCGCCGACGAGCGAGCGAGCGAGCGAGTCAGCCAGTGAGCTGACCTTGGCTCCTCACCCTGGTGTGGCCCGGGACGGGACGAGACGGGCCGGACCTATCTACCTGGCACTCTGCCTACCTGTCCGCCCCGCCCCGCCCCGCCCCGCCCCGCCTCACGCGTCCCTACAATGGTACTATAATGGTGGCCCGCCCCGCCCCGCGCCAGTCCATCTCCGCGCCCGATCTTGATTAATGGCTGCGATTGCGTGGCCACGGCGCGCACGGCCGCGCGGATTCTTATATAAAATGACACTTTAGCGTGTAGCCGCGGTGGCGTGGCTGCGCCCGCCGGCCGGACGGGCGGGGATGACTCCGCTTCGGCAAAGGCAACGCGTCTGTCACTGTTTTAAGTGTTTGGTGAATGAAACTTACTAGGCTCCCACTATTTGAAAAAGAAAGTAGCTGTTCTCACCTGATGACGTTTGACGAGTGGAAAGTCTCAGGTGGTTTTAGACCAAAATTGTGCGGGTTCTTTTTTTCCATTTTCTGTATTTCTCTCGAGGCGAAATCGTTACTACTGCGTTGTTTTTATTTCTCTCTGTCGGAAATGTCGCCTTTCGGAAGTATGCCGGCGTGTCACGTGACGCGGCCTGCCTCCACGACAGCCCGGCCCGGCCCGGCCCGGCCTGCTTGTACACTTGTTTTTGTCTGGTGGGGGAGGCTCCTCCTCGGGGACAGCCTTGAGGGGCTCGTCGCGGTCTGATCTCGGCGCGCGGCGCGGCGTGTTGTGCAGCGACGCTACAAGCACAAATGAGTGTGACTCCCGGCTCTGTGTGTGTGTGTGTGTGTGCAGGGGCGGGCCAGGGGAGTGAGGGCAGCGGGGGTAGCGTGCCGTGGAGCTCGCGTGCTGCTCCGGAGGCGCGAGAAGGGAGGGAGGGGGATGACTTTAAGAAGGGATTAAATTGCACGTGAGGAAAGGTTGAAGAGAAAATGGAACGGACGTCTCGATGCGGAGGGAGGGGAGGGAGGGGCCTAACAAGCACGAGAGAGGGGATAGGAGTGGGGGTCGTGGGGGAGGAGGTTATTCTAACGAGCGATGTGAAGGGTAGCGGACCCGGCGGGTAACGAAGGTGTGTGGCGTGGCGTGGCGGGGCGGTGCGGGGCGGTGCGGGCGTGGCCCTGCCCGTTGTCGGCGTGGCGTGGGGCCGTATCATTTTACCCCCGTCACTGTGTAACCGCAGGGAGTAAGGATCCTCCTGGCCTAACCTAACCGAAAGTCAGTAAGCTCCCGCGGGTACACAATAGTTATCCCGTCCTGATGTCATCCCCCCTTCTCTGGAGGTATAGGGCTAAGGTCGATCGAGTTGAGGAGAGTGTGCAATCCCAGGAACTGCTGCTTTATCGCGCCGTGCACTGCCAGACGGGCGGCCCTGGAGGCGCTCCGCCGTACTCCGTAGCGGCCTGCACCCCTAACCCAACCCTCCCCGCGGCCCCGCCCCGCCCCGCCCCGCCCCGCCGCGAGAGGAGCTAGACTTCACACTTACTGGCGGTAAATACACTGACCAGACTGGGATTGCCGTCCCGCGGCGGCGGCGGGGGCGGCTCCTGTGTTCCGGGGGCGGGGCGGCGGGGGCGGGGGCGGCAGGGGCCTCCCCCCCTACCGTCGACCCTCGGCGCGCCCCGCCGCTCAGTGCGCTCGCCGCCCCCGAGCCGACCAGACCTCCCAGAGCGCGCGCGCCCGCCCCGCCCGAGCCGAGAGCCGCCCCGAGTCGAGCCGAGCCGAGCGAGAGATCGCCCGCCCGCCAGGGCCGCCGCGCCAGGGCCGCCCGCGCCGCCAGGCAAGGCCAGGCCTGCAGCCATGGGGACCACGGGGGAAGTGCAGCGGCAGCCACCACTGCTTTACATAGGACCCTCGTAACTCATCAAGGACTACTATCAACTGTGCGCAAACCCTTTTGTGCCCCCATTTCCTCCTTCCCCTCTCTCTCCCTCTCTCTCTCTTTACCCCTGCTCTCTCTCTCCCTCTCTGTCTCCTTCCACCCCTTACTCAACTCCCACTTTACAACAAGCGTTTCCTCCGTCGTTTTGCGAAGCGGAAAAGTGCAGCAGCCGCATTGTGAACGGAGACCTCCGGGCCGCGTGTGGCTCCACCGTGCGTGCGTGTGTGTGTGTGAGAGCGAGTGTCAAGCGAGGATACTACAGGATGCTGAGGTGAAGGGGCGAGGCGAGGCGGCCAGGCCCGCGCCACCGCCAGCATGGACTACATGCCGTGCAGCGCGCTGCCGCCGCTGCTGCTGCTGCTGCTTGTGCAAGGTGAGCCAGCGCTTCGTGCGTGGCATTGTCCTCTCTCTGCTTGTACTCCTCGCTTTACATATTAGTGCACAGTGTATGGAGCTTTTTCCTACGCACTGTAGGAAATGTTCGGAGAAATTTGCCAAGAAAAATGTCGTGAAGCCTCGATATTAAATGATAAAATTGCGAAATTGTGATGGCACATGAAATCAAATTGTCATTCTTAAACGAGCCTTCGTTAATATACGATTTCGGCAAGAGCGGCGCATACTAGCTGTTTGTTGCTGTCTGCGACTGGTGCTGTACGGTGTATATAAGTCTTATCGGGCACTTAATGCTACTGGAATGTCGTTATCAGCTCTAGCCTCCCCCCTGGGGCGGGGGGTACGTCCTCACCTTTGTCTCCAGCGGGCCGAGGGTCTCGGGCCGTGCCCTCCGGGGCTCTAGCTGATCAGCAGCAGTATTGCCCGGCACGGCCCGCCGTCTCATTTGTCGGAATGCTCGGCGAGGGGAGCGCCTCCCCCGCCCCGCCCCGCCCCGCCCCGCCCCGCCCCGCCCTCCGCGGCCGCAGCGGAGCAGTTGACAGGAAAGCCCCAACTTGGAATTCAGTTAGCGAGCCTTTGGCCCGGGGCCCAGCCCAGCGCCACATGCAGGCCCCGCCGGCCTCCAAAAACTTGGCCACCAAATTACCCAGTTCGTCCTTTGTCTCGATCCGAACCTGGTGAGAGACTCTCCAGCCTCTGCTGCAGCGGGGCGGGGCGGGGCGGGGCGGGGCGGGCGGGGCGGGCGTCACTCCGGGCGACGCCCCTAGAACGCCCCGCCGCGCCCCGCCCTGGACCTCGGGCCGACCTGCCTGCCTGCGGATCCGCGGTCGGATTGGCTTGTGCACCGTCACGGCGGGGCGTGGCGGGGCGTGGCGGGGCGTGGCGGGGCGCGGCGGGGCGCGGTGGGGCGGGGCGGGGCAGGACGGGGCGCCGCGGCGCGGTGCGAGATTGGAAGCCCAGTCATGCAGAGCGTGCTCCGTCGTGCAGGGAGCGGGGCGCGGGGCGCGGCGGCCTGCTGCAGCAGCAGCGGGCGGAGACGGGCCAAATCGCTAGTACTGACCGATCCTCGATCTCTCTCGCGAGCAGCAGGACGTCAAAAGTAAAGAAAAAAGAAAGTAATTTTTACGAAAATAATTTAGTTATAACTATAGCCAATATTCCAATTTAGTGTATTGTTTTTTTGGCACAAATGTATGAACACATATGCGCAAGGTTACACTTTTTGTCTTTCTTCCGAGTCTTTTCCGCCTTGTTCTTGACGCGGTGCGGCTGCTCGGGCGGGCGCTGCGTCAAGTGGAGTGTGTGTCGTGGTGCGAGTGGTCCGTCTTGATCGGCGGCGAGCGCGCGGACATGGCGGCGGCCGGGGGCGGGCCGGGGGCTGGCCGGGGGCGGGCCGGGGGCGGGTGCCGCGCGGGGTGTTGAGTCATCCTCCTCCCGACCACTCAGCCTGCTCTCCGGCCGGGCCCGGGCCAGGCCAGCGATCAAAGAGGGACGAGCTGAGAAGCGCGCGAGAGGAGAGGGTGGCGGGGCACGGTACGGCACGGCACGGCACGGCACGGCACGGCACGGGGGAGAGGCCCAAGGCGCAGTTGCGTTTGACCCTAACCCCCACGGCACGGCACGGCCTGCCCACTACTCTTCCCTGTACTACGACCTCTTTCATCTTTCTCTTCCTTTTTTCGCTCTCCCTCGCTCTCCCTCGCTCTCTCTCTCTCTCTTTCTCTCTCTCTCTCTCTCTCTCTTTCTCTCTCGCACTCTCTCTCGCACTCTCTCTCTCTCTCTCTCCGTCTCTTCCCTCCTCCTTCTCTTTCCATATGTATTTCCGTCTTCAGGATCATCCATGCGGGGCGAATCGGATCCGAAGAGATTCACCGATCAGTCGGGGGGGGGGGGGGGGGGGGGGGGTCCGAGGAAAAAGGGGGTGGCGTCCTGCTGGAGTCTTGCTGGACAGATATATTTTCTTTTTTATCCATATTTTTTTCTTGAGCCGAGGGTTTCTGGGGCTGAGCCTTGCTAGTGCTTGATCCGCATAACTGGAGAAGACGCAACGGTTCCTGCGCCTGCGGTATGGTCGGGCGCGTTAAGCGAGGCAGGGCGAGAGAGAGAGAGAGAGAGCGCTCAAACAGTCATGCCGTACCGGTGCGGCTGTCGAGAGGAGGAGCGCGTTTGGTTGCGGCGACGCTCCCGCGTAACTTGGTAGCCGCCCCCGCCGAGATACGCCGGACTAATGTTGTATTATGTTTGTGCACCTTTGAGGCCGGGGGGCGGGGGAGCAGAATGCTCAGTGGCTCAATGGCGCTGTATTACTTGTGGTGGAGCGGCACGATAGTCTTAAAAGTGCAACTTATTTTTCCCTCTTATGGGTGTGAGGTGTGCGTCGTCCTGCGCCTTATTCCTCTCTGTAGAGAGCAGCGATCCGCCCCCTCACCCTGCCCCCTGCCCACGTGTCTATCTCACGCGGAAATCAAGTCTCGAAGCAAATCACGCGTGCTGTGTGTCCCCTGTCCCGCCCCTGTCCCGCCCCTGTCCCGCCCCTGTCCCGCCCCTGTCCCGCCCCTGTCCCCGGCGCGTGCGTGTCGAGTCTGTTTGTGGGCCGGCGCAAATGTTACGCCGTGATAAGCATTGACATAGAACCCTCTCCTCCCCTCCCCTCCCCCGCGGCCTGCCTCCCCTATTTTTCGGGCGACCGTATTGGTTCGTCGCTCGTCAATGCCGCCACGCCACGCCGGCTCTGGCATGACGACACGACGACGACGACTTATACCACCACACAACTAGCAACAAAGAAACGACAAGAAAGGGAATCCCGCACGGTTTTCCTGTTTCCCGGATCACCTGACCGCCGGCCGCGCGCGACAATAACGCGCTTGCCTCGTGGCGCGCCAGAGCAGAGTCACGCTTCGACTTAGTCTGCTTCCGGTCGGTGCGGGCCGGGGCGGGGGCCGGGGCGGGGGCCGGGCGCGGCGGTGCACCCCGCCAGGGGGTTTCCTTTTGTCCGCCTGCCTGCGGTCTCGCCTGGGGCGGGCCTGCGTCCGGCCGTCGTCGCGTCAGTTCAGTTTCTGCGGTATTCTCACGATGATTATTTTTATCGGGAATGAATTCGCAAACTTGACAAACTAGAGGTGCAAATTTCCCGAGGAAATTCAAGCACTAGTAGAAGCAATAATCATTCCATTATCACTGCCAGAAATTTCCACGGTAATTTCTACGGTTTCTCCCGTTAATTTTTTACCAGGTCCGGACCGTTTTTAGTGGGTACGGGACGTCCGTATACGGACGTCCCGTACTATAGTACGTATGACCGTACTGCCTGAAATTTAACTTTTTTCGAAGTTCGCAAAAACTTAACTACGGAATTAATCACGGAAAACACCGTATTTTTTAAGATACGGCTGTTCCGTTATCAAACAAGACGGATTTTACCGTAGTACCTGTGGAATGGGGTACGGGATTTTTAACAGTGATCGACATTCACAGATCTCACACGTTCCAGTGCGTGTGACATTCACACACTTGTGTTTTCCAGTGCGTGTGACGTATCTTCCCTGCTGCTGAGTATTGATCATGTCCTCTGCCCGGCCCGCCCGCGCGCTGCGCGCTCCCCGTGACCCTGACGGTCGGTAATTATTTCGTTACAGTCGGAGAGTGTGTCGCGCACCAGTCTGAGGCGGGTGGGCGGGGAGGGGCCTAATCGAGGCTATCGACAACGCGAACTTTCCATTTGATGGAGGAAAACGAGAGCAGTGGACTGGAAATAACATATCGGGGCTTACAATGTCCCCGCCCCTCCCGCCCCTCAGTCCTGTCCCCCTTTTCACCCCAAATTGCCGTCATGCCCGCCACGCTCGCTGTGCTATCGCATTCCCAGCTACTCGCTTGCGCCGATCTTTCCATCTTGTTCTTTTTTTTCTGCTCGCGCGCGCTGCTTGCCGCGTCACGCCACGCCACTCCCCGCCACTCCCCGCCACGCCGCGCCACGCCCCGCCACGCCGCGCCACGCCCCGCCACGCAGCGCTGCGCCGCGGTGCTTGGGACGCGATTTACTTTCCATTACCAGCGGCGTCGCGCGCTGAAAAATGTGCATCCGTGTGAGAGGATAGTACCCTCGCGGTGTGGAGCAGGACGTGCTCCCGGGATCTTAGAGCGGCCAGCATCATCAGTTACAAGTGAATCATTCTTGTCACTTACGACACGTGCATAGAGATAGTTTAAAGTGAGTAGGCGACATTTGATTTCTGGTGCGCGGGTTCTCTGGCGTTAGTGGTGGGGCCTAGCCTCTCTCCGGGCCCCGGGCGGGCGCGTGCCGTGCCGTGTGATCGCCGGTGGGTATCGAGTATCAGATCTAATTCTTGAGACGCCCTCCCCTCCCTCCTCTCCTCCTGAGGTTGGAGGGGAGCTCGCTCGAGGTGGAGGGGGTGCCTAGGGGTGGCGGTTTCTCGCCTCATTGTGTCCTCCCCCCGGGGGGCTTGGAGAGCGCGCGGGTGGGGTGGGGTGGGGTGGTGGTGTAGGGGCCCGTGGCGTGGCGAGGCGTGTTGGGGTTCCTCGAGTGTGTTGCCGTCGACGCGGTACTTGAGTGGCTGCTTGAGCCTAAGCAGCGGGCTGGGCGGGGCGGGGCGGGGCGGGCCGAGGCGGGGCGGGGCGCGCCTGAAGCCCTGTCCTGCTGCGGTTGTGCCCCTGTCACGGGGTGGGGCGGGGCGGGGCCGGGCGGGATCACCTGCACGCGGCGAAACTAGAGCCGCGAGACTCGATTGCCCATCTCCCTGTGAGAATCAGCTGTCGCCGCAGCTTAAGCCACGTGCCGTGGAAAACGAGAAGTTCTGTCATCGATTTAGGCGTGCTGCTGGATGTTGTTGCGGAGAGCGGAACTGTTCAGGACGCGTTCTCAAACAATTTTGTTCATTAACTCCATCTCTCGAATATGTGCAAGGCTAATGCGATCTATGTCAAGTTTTTTTTTCTGAACTTGCATAAAAAGTTTTAATGAACAGAGTGTAACTTTCGCAGCAAAAATATATTAATATCATGCGCCAATAAATGTCTAAGAGTACGGAAGTGGAATAATAATAACGCCCATCATGGTGATGACGCCTCGTCTCCCGCACATCCTGTATGCAACCTTGAACGCCCTCCCCAGCCCCGCGTCTATGTGTGCGCCATGAGGGCGGGGCGGGGCGGGGCGGGGCGGGGCGCGCGTGGGCCAGTGACTCAGTTTATTTTCCCAGCCGCTGCGCTCCCCTACACACACGCCCACTGCTCTGCCCGCGCCCAAAAGGCACAGAGCACAGTGCCTGCTGCATGCCCGCGCACCGCACCGCACCGCACCACACCAGAAGAGAAATGAGCTGGCGAGTAGTCGACGCGGAACCATTTGCCTCTCTCTCTTTTCTCTCTCTTTTCTCTATCTCTCCTGCTCTGCTTTTGTCACCGGATCGTGATGCGCGTTCGACCAGAGCGGTGCTGGACGGCCCCATGTGCATGTTTCATTGGCCGTGTAGGGGGCGTGGCGGGGCGTGGCGGGGCGTGGCGGGCCGGGCCGGGCGGGCGGAGGGGTTCGGCTCGCAGGTCAAGGGGAGTGGCTGCGGCCATACGTCACCAAGCAGGGCAAAGCCCCGGGGCCCGGCCCGGCCCGGCCTGCCCGGCGAGGGGCGGTAAGCCTGCCGGAGGAGGAGAGGAGAGGGGTGCGAGAGGGGAGGGGAGGGAGGGAGGACCGTAAGGCGGGCAGCCAGCCCCGCGCTGTCAACCCGTTGGCACCGAGGCCGTCACATCATCAGGCTGGTACCAGGTGTACCAACTGTAGCTGTAATCTAGATCAGGGCCCCAACAACTTTAAAAAAAAAAAAAATGTTTTAAAGAAATTAAAATGAAATAAATTTTTTGTTTTTAAAGTTATGAGATGACTTATCTTAGGAGCTCGGGTATGTGCTTGGTAGATTTATTTATGAGATAAATACTTTTTTTTTTCTGCGGAATGTAAAACTGAAAGTACCTCTTTTACAATTGTGGTGATCGCGGCTTAAATTGTGGTCTCCTCCGCCGGTCCGTGCGGCTCCGGCCGTGGTGGTGCCAGCCGCCCCGCCCCGCCCGGGCCGCCCCGCCCGGGCCGCAGGCAGGGTGTTAGTCAGCTAGCCAGCCAGCCAGCCGAACCGGCGCCACGACGTGAATCAAGTATGCATGCGCGACCATCCTTAATCACGAGCAAATCCCCCTCGGCGTGACTCACGTAGTGGTGGGAGCCCTCTGCTGGCTTAAGTGCGCCCTAACCCTAGGGGGCGGGGCGGGGCGGCTGGGGCGGGGCGGCTGCACCGTGCTGCCCGCCCCACCCCTCCCGCCCGCGTCACTCCGAGCCTTGCGCCGCGAAAAGGATTAAAAACCCTCGTGCCGCGCCTAACCGCAAGGGCCAACCAACCCTTTCCGGCCGGCGGCGGAGAGTAAAAACAGCAGCGCTCTCCGCTCTTCTGCTCCTCGGGACGGGATTGTTATTCTAAACAGCAGAAAGTGAGAGTGAGAGAGCTAGGGATACGACGAGAGAGAGAGAGAGAGGGAGGGGACGGGGCGGGGGCGGGGCAGCCGGGTCCGTCTAATTGCCAAAGTCGGTCGCTCCATTATTTTTGGCCTCGCTCTGGCCGGGTGGGCCCGGCGGCCGCGCTGCCCCCGCGCTTTCATGTCGATTTGTTCCTATTTTCCCGCTCTTATTCGCGTCGCTGTCCGGCTCCCCCCTCCCGACCCCCACCCCCGCGGGGGGACCCTACGGTCGGGTTACAGTGTATGTCTCTGGGTGGTGGTGCTATATACGGGACGGACAGGACGTCGATCCGGACCGAGTTGTAAAACATATGTTTTATCGATCCTAGGCGGCTTGCAATTCTGCCCTTACTGAGCCTGTGCTTCCGCTCTCGTTGTCTCTTTCTGTTTCTCTCTTCCTCCCCCCAGTCTCCGCTCGTTCTCTTTCTGTTTTTCTCTTTCACTTACTATCTCGTTCTGCTTTTACTCTTGAACCGGAAAGCCGTCAGAAATAACACGGCCGCTTCGGAAAAGGAGGTGCGGTGTAGCCGAAGTGTTACGGGAGTGAGGAGAGCGAGAGAGCGAGAGAGGGAGGGAGGGAAGAAGGGAGGGAATGAGTGAAGAGAGGGAACTCGGAGTAATCCCACTCTACTGCAGGCGGGGTGCGAAGCGCCGAGCAGCAGGTTGCAGGAAGATGAGAAATTTAGAAGCTCTGCATGTCAAGGGGTGCGCGGGGAGAGTGGGAGGGAGGCAGCCCGCAGCGCGCTCCCGCGCGAACACACACACACACATGTGCACAGGATTTCCACCTCCCACAGGGGCGGCTTCGCATCGCTACCTGAGTAGGAGGAGGTCAAGGTGTGGCCTTGGACCCACCTCCCCACATTTATACCAACGATTTTCCGTTCTCTCTCTCTCTCTCTCTCTCTCTCTCTCTCTCTCTCTCTCTCTCTCTCTCTCCCTCTCTCTCTCTCTCTCTCTCTCTCTCTCTCTCTCTCTCTCTCTCTCTCTCTCTCTCTCTCTCTCTTTCTCTTTCTCTGTGTGTGTATGAATTTCAACCCCCTGCACCCTACCCTGCTCTGTCAGAACCCTTCTCTTCTTTTATTTGCATTATAACGGAGTTTGACGCCTCCCAAAAAATATAGGCGAGGCGGTAGGGTGGTTCAGGGGTTCAGAGGTCGGCCGCCCCCGACCTCGGCGCGGCGGTGCCTCGCGCCCGGCCCGGCCCAGGCTCAGGCTCCGCTCCGAGTCCGCCCGCGCGACATCGGAAAACGAATGACTGTTGCTTTCTCAGGCTGAGAGGCGCGGGGCGGGGCGGTGCGGGGCGGGGCGGGGCGGGGCCCTGGGGGGAGCACTGGGCGCGCTGGGCTCCCGCCGTCCGCATGTCGCGGGCCGGCTGGGTAGGAGAGAGAGAGAGGGAGAGGGTGAGGGAGAGGGATAGAGAGAGAGAGAGATAAAGATCTCGGCCGCGGCAATATACGCTTGTGCGACGCGACGAGACTGCGGGTAGCAGGAGAGAGCCTTCACGAGCAGCTGCAGGCGCGCGGGGCGGGCCGCTGGCCCACAGTCCTACCTTTACCTTCTTCACCCGCACGCGACCGCCGCGTTAGTTGGCAGCCCTGCGCTGGGTTCGAGTCGGCCTGCATCGATTGAGTTGGCCGCCCTGGGCGTGAGGCGGGCGGGGCCGGGCCGGGCGAGCAGAGCGAAGGCGGGAGCGAAGAGGTTAAGTCTTGCGTCTCGCCGCCTCATTCGAAGAGTTAAATCTCCTCGAGTGCAATTTCGGTGTAACGTTACCTCGTGTTGTGAGGCGATTCAGAAGAGCCCGGCCGGCAGCCTGACGAGACCCGCGGGACGGGACGCAGTACCGTGACCGCTTTGTCGTTACCACAACGCTACGCGGCCCGGTCCGCGCCCCGCCGGCCGGGCCGTATGCAAATGTTAGGCGCTGCCGGATTGGACGGTCGGATCGAACCGACTGCTAACCCGGACCGAGGCCATGATTGGCCACTTTAAAGCCGCGGCTGCGGCCCGGGCTGGCCGCTTGGGCTGGCCGCTTGGGCTGGCCGGCTGCTGTGGCTGGCCGCTGGGGCTGGCCGGCTGCTCTGGCTGGCCGCTGGGGCTGGCCGGCTGATCTGGCTGGCCGCTGGGGCTGGCCGGCTGCTCTGGCTGGCCGCTGGGGCTGGCCGCCTGCTCGGCGCCGCCGCCGTCCCGAGCCCTGCAGGGCTAGCGAGCGAGCCGCCCTCCCGCGCGGTGGCGTTGTGGGCCTTCACTTATTGACGATGATCCCCCGCCCCGCCCCGCTTTCCCGCTTTCTGGCGCCGCCCCCGCTTTCTCTCCTGTCTATCTCCTGGTCTATTACGGCGGCCGGGGCGAGGCGGGTGACCGCACGGAGGAGGGCAGGGTTAATACCCCCCCCCCCCCCCCCGCGGGGGGCCGATGGCCTGCCCGCCTGCTGCTGTATGCTGTACGAGCAGTGCGTGTTACGCTAGATGGTCTTCTAATGAGAAACATAAACCTGTTGTAAAAGGAGGTCACCGCCGCCAAAACTCTACCGCACTGTTTCCGGCCGGACACGATCACATGACGAATAACCAAAGTCTGCCAAGAGTGTCGTGATAGTTTTTATGAGAGCGTTGCGTATGGTAAGGGCAGGAGGGGTATATCACTCGGTCTGGTGAGGCTGCTACCCTACCGCTACCGCACGCCGTGGGGAAGGGGGGAGATGAGGGTTGAATAGAACGCGGAAGCAAGGGGGAAAGGGTCTGAATTATGTAAGGCGCCCCTCCCCTCCCTCTGTACGCCCTTGCAGTGCGAATGCCACGGTATCAATGCATCCCTTTCTCTTCCTCCCCCGACCCTTTCGTACTGTTTCAGTCGCCCACGCACGGCTCGGCTCGGCTGCGTCGTGGGCGGTTGTCATTACGGCTGCTTCAAAGGACTGTTGGCAAAAGTCACCGTCGTGCTGAGCTATAAAAGGGCACACTAGTTATAGAACGTTTTCCACGTGTGTCCGTGTGCTTCTGTGTGTGCTTCTGCTGGGCACCTGTGCCGCGCCTCGGGCCGCGGGGGCGTCGCGGGGGCGTCGCTGCTAGGCGTCGCGGGGGCGTCGCGAAAGCGTCGCTGCTAGGCGTCGCGGGGGCGTCGCGAAAGCGTCGCTGCTAGGCGTCGCGGGGGCGTCGCGGAAGCGTCGCTGCTAGGCGTCGCGGGGGCGTCGGACCGACCACGGCGCCGCTGCCTGGCCGGGCCACGTCCCCAGAGGATGTGTGGCACTTTACCGCATCTCTCGCCATTCAGGTCTCGCGTGCCCAGGAGAGCGGCCGCCCCTCCCCCCCCCTCCCACCCGCTCTCTTTTATCCCCTGCCATCTCTCTCGCTCATTCTCTCTTTCTCCCTCCCTTTGTCGCGCTGTTCTTGTCGCTGCCCGAATGTGGTGCCGTCCGCTTGTTTACAAGACCCACGAGATATTTCCATTTTGAAGCCAAGCTGGAGAGAAAAGAGAGTGCGCGAGGGAGAAAGGCGAGAAGGGGCCCGGCCGGGCCGGCGGGAAAGAAAAGTATGCAAAAAGGAAGCGCGCGCAGCGCAGGCCCAAGTGTTTTTTTTTCTTCATTTCCTACCTTTATTTTTGTGTTGTTATGCTTTTTTTTTCGTCATCACCTGGAGATAACGAAGGTGGCGCGGCGTGGCGCAAGCGGCAGGGTTGGCAGGCTGCCGCTTGGCCAACGCAATTCAACCCGCCCCGCCCCGCCCCGCCCCGCCCCGTGCGCTCTCATCTCCCCCGGGCGCCGCCCCGCCCCGCCACGCCCCGCCACGCCCCCGCGCGCAGGCGTTGACGCTGGTCCGGCCGCTGGACTTCCCTTGGTGCTGTCGTGGCGTGGCGGGGTGGGGCGGGTCCTCGCGGGGCACGCTGTCGCGGTCCTCTTTATATTTCTTTCCCTCGGCGCCGCGGGGGGACAAAGAACTCACAAATGAACGGCAGACTTATATGAGCGCCGCTTACAGGACGGGGCGGGGTGGGGCATAAGTCCGTAGGTCATTATCTGCACTTATCTCCGCTTGTTAAAATGAGTGTGACTTCGCCCTGCCCGCTTCCGCGGTGTCTGGACGCGCCACGCCACACCGCGAGCTGTGAGCGCCAGGGGGTGGGGAGGTGTCAGCAGGTGCCAGAGGGGGGATAGGAGGGGGCAGGGCACTCTCTCACTCGCTGCCACTGAATGCAGCTAGGCAGCCTGTTGTTCTTTCGATTAGCCGTATCGATTCTCCCCCTCCCCCTCCTCCCCAGGCCCGGCTACCCTCATCCCTTCCGTTCTCCACTTCCCTTTGGATGCCTGATAAATGCTTGGCGATCCGAAAGTTGGAGCGCCGGGCGGGCTCGCTAGGGCTGTGCGATAATGAGATTTCGTTATCGAAGTTCGATAAGATTTCTTTATCGAAAATTTTCGGTATCGGTTATCGAAATTATCGAAATTATCGAAATATCGCATTACCGAAATACCGAAATACCGAAATTATCGAAATACCGAAATTATCGAAATACCGAAATTATCGAAATACCGAAATTATCGAAATACCGAATTATCGAAATACCGAATTATCGAAATACCGAAGAGCAGAGAGCAGAGAGCAGCGCAGACATTTCACCAAGTCGGAATCTTTTTCTTCGACCCAAACAGGTGACCTGCGCTTCTTACTGCTCATTTTAGGAATGGACTACACTGCCGACACTGACTTTGAGTACGTACGAACGACCGCACGACCTTGACCGAGTGAGACTGACGGCGACTGAGGACTGAGTGTGTGTGAACGAGACAGAAAGGGCCGGGGGGAAGAGTATGAAAAATACTTAATGACAATGGCAACGTCGTCCGCATGTGTGTCAAAATTGGTCAAAATAGCGTAATTATCGAAATACCGAAATTATCGAAATACCGAAATTATCGAAATACCGAAATTATCGAAATACCGAAATTATCGAAATACCGAAATTATCGAAATACCGAAATTATCGAAATTCCGAAACTTCGGTATTTCGATAATTACCGATACCGAACCGACTAAAATCACCTTATCGAAACTTCGATAAAAAAAAATTATCGAAAATTTTCGATAATATCGATTATCGCACAGCCCTAGGGCTCGCCCAGCCCGGCCCGTCCCGGCTCTTCCGACAAGGAGCGGAGGGGAGGACCTGCCCGCTGGCCGCGCCGCGGGGAGTGGCGTAGCGTAGTGTGCGCACAGTGACCTCGCGACCTGCTCAGGCTCTCGGGGTGAATTGCTGGAATAAATGATATTATAAATAAATTTCTTGCATTATAATGGTACCGCGTGTTTGTATGGGAGCGCGCCTGCGGGTGGTGCGGTCGATGTGAGGTGTCACAAAGGGCCTTATCTCTACTCTCAAGACGATGGCGCACTTTTGGAGTAGCGTGGTGAGACGGGGGAGGTACTCTTGTCGCGTACTACTTTGAGGAGCCCCGGGCACGGCCGTGTGTGTCCGGTGCCGTTAGAGCTGGACGGACACACTGCCTCGCTCGCAGACAAGAAGGGAGAGGACTCGAAATCGTGAAACTTTCCTCTCCCCTCTGCCTTTTATCTCTCTCTCACTCGCTCTCTCTGAAAGCTACGCTTGTTCCGGCTCTCTTCCAGAAGGAGCGAGCGAGACAAGTGCGTGAATAATTCACTTACATCTATAATTTACGCACGCCGGAGGATGACAGTCGCTGACTCTGGCCTGCAGGCACAAAAGAAAAGAAATTAAAAAGAATAGGAAATAAAATTTTTGTGTATAAAGCGAGAAAATCTCAGACTGCGAAAGTAAGGAACGCGCATACCTGCACCCATTTTTATGACGTTTATAGACTGGGGGACTGGCTGGAGGAATGCTGGAAAGTGAGAGAAATTCGGGCGCTTGGGGCCGAGGCCGCTGTGAGCCACCTGATGTTTGAACCCACGGCTGTCGGAAGATGTCAAAAGTTTGTTCTGCTGCGACCCACAAATGACACGCCCGCCCGGGGTACAGGCTGGGGAGAGAGAGGGAGGGGGGGGGGAGGGGGGGGCGACGCCCGGCGATAGCGCACATGCTCACACCCTCCCCCAGCATAACCTTGTCACGTTGCGTTTTGAGTTTAAAAGCACTTAGCAGTGTAAAATTACTGCTGAAATACAAATTATTTCTTCTCAGCCGAGTTTTCCTTATACGTTTTTGCTGCCAAAGAGTATATGTACCAAAGTAAAACGCCCTGCTTTCGTCTCGTACACACACAAGGCTCTCGTAGCTGATGAACGTGTGCTCCTGCCATGCGCCGCCCGGAAGGTACGAAACCAACACCTCTGCTGGTAGGCGAGTTGCTTTAGAGTGAGAGAGACAGGGAGAGAGACTGAGGAAAAGAGGATGGAGAGAGAGGGCGGAGGGAGTAGAAGGGGAGGAGGGGTGAAGAATGAGACCGGGTGGGGGGGCCTCAAAATAAGCCCCGCCCGGGGAAAAGAGCATCGGAGCAATATTGAAACGAACCAATCTCGCCCGGCAGGCAGGCGGGCGGGCCGCTCTGTGTGCTGCCGGCGCGGCGCGGTGTGGCGCCTCACGTCTCTGCACCGTATGGGGCCCTTGACTCCGGGCGGGCAGGGCGGGGCCGGGGCGCACTGCATATGTGCCGGCTCCTCAAAATTCGTCAGAAAAAAAAACACGCGGGGAAAAAAAAACAAGTGTCTAGCTTTGGCCAATTACAAAAACAATTTTTCGTCTTGTACGTAAAGACAAATAACTCGTATTTTTATTTCCCGATTTTAATGTTTCTTTTCTTTGTTTCGTTTTCCAGGTAAGACGAAGGAGACTTCCCTCGGATCTGCTCAACGAGGGCTCGCGGCAACGGCAAGTATAGTAATAGTGAAGAATCAAGCGAAAACCACCGCTACTAGAAAGATTCGTTTATGAACCAGGAATCTCCCTAGAACACACAAGAACATTGCATTGAATTTATGCAATATATGTTCTTGTCTAAAGATTTTTTTTTTAGAACGAATTTTTCTGGGTGTACCTAGTGGCGCCGCACGCGCGCGGAAATAAGTGCTGCCCTCGCTTCGATGTGACGGTTACCCCTGCCTGCCCCGCCCCGCCCCGCCCCGCTGAAGCCACCATCCTATTACCGTAAACGCATGTGGGGGGCGGGGCGGGGCGGGGCGGGGCGGGGCGGGGTCCACCTGAACAACGGACTTTGGTTCGTGCCTGGGCGAGCGTGAGCGTGTCCCGCCCTGCCGTTTGAGCGTAGCGTGCGAGGTGACTACGCGCCGCTGCCCCAGTAATTGGACAGTCATTTTGATGGACCTAACCATCCCTCACATCGCTGGTCGGTTCTCTTACTGCATTACTGCCCCTCCCTCGTTTGTCCCACTCCCCGTTTCACTCTCTCTCTTCCTCTCTCTCCCCGTTTCTCGCTGTCTCTGTCTGTCTCTCCCTCTCTGTCTCTTCTTCCTCTTCTAAGGGTTGTGTGGTCATGGAATATAGTTGATGACGGGAGGTATAGTGTTTTTCGTCGCGTCGCAATATTCTCGAGCGCGCAAACTAAATGGAAATGACTCCCCCCTCCCCCCTCCCCTCCCCCTGGCTCCGCCCCTGCTGTCCTATACCGGAGCGAACCTTTTGCACCCACTGAGATGAAAGCTCGAAAAGCGCGCGCGCGATATCACACCTCACTGAATCATACATTTTCATAAGAAATGAAAACGGAAACAAGTCCGTGGAGGCGGTGCCGGGCGGCCCGGCCCGGCCCGGCCGGGGCGGCTCAAAGTTTTCATCAGCGGCCGACAAAGAGATAAAGAGACACTTTTCTGGGTTATAAATCTGAACGCATATCATCGGCACCGCAGCAGAGGGATTTCTTTTTTCACCCGCGTTATTATTCCTTTTGTAATTTCACGTCGTCGCGTTTTATTATTTCTGCCGGAGGCGGCCAGGCCTGGCCAGGCTGCTGACTGGCGCGCACCGGATCGCATCGCTCCCCCCGGAGGCCCGGAGGCGCGCGGCGCGGACGTCAGGCACGCCCGGAGGAAGTTTGCCTTGAGTCCGGCTGAAAGCGGCTATAGGTAACAGTCGGTGTAGTTTGGAAGGGTGGCGCGGCGCTGCGCGGCGTAAAGTAAGAACGAAACTCTAAAACCCGCAAATCTACAGAGAGAAAAAAAAAAAGGGGGGGGGGGGGGGATCGTTGCACTATTGGGGAGCCCGACGAGAAAATTGCTGCCGCCGTGGATTTTGCAAAATTCATTCTCTCAGTATGGCGAAAGAGTGGCCAAATTATTGGCGCGCGGTGTCCGTCCGGTCCGGTGTGTTCGGCTCGGCGGTACGGTGAGGGCAGGGCGAAATGAACGGACGCTGAGGGTCGAAGCACACGGCGAGGAGGGGGGAGGGGGAGAGTGGCCCTGGTGGAGGGGGCGGTGCAGGACTGCTACGTGCCTGTTTGCTGGAATGGTAGGGCGAGGGGATAGGTGGGGCGGAGAGGGAGGGGGCAGGGGACGCAAATCGCGGACCCACCGCCCGCTGCTCGCCAAATTTAATGGTACTAATTGCGCCGCGGTCGCAAATATCGGTTGGCCGTTACTGGACCGGCAGGGCAGGGGAGGGGAAGGGGTTGTGGGGCAGGGGGGATTGACGCGAGCGCCACGAGAAAAGGGGAAAGCGAGAGCGCGGGGAAATAGCCAAACAAACCGAAAATAAGTGGATTATTTTTTAACGAATTTAATTTTGTTCAGAGACTATACGGAGGAAAGTAAGGGACAGCGTGCCCACGGCGTGATGACATGCTACAGTTTAACCCGAGTGATCGTGATTCGCCGCCTTCTTTCGCTTTCTCTTCCCTCTCGCTTTCGCTCTCTCCCTCTCTCTCTCTCCCTCCCGCTCTCTCTCTCTCTCCATTCCTCCCGCTCTCTCTCTCTCTCTCTCTCTCTCTCCCTCCCTCTCTCGCTCTCTCTCTCTCTCTCTCGCTCGCTCTCTCTCGCTCGCTCTCTCTCGCTCGCTCGCTCGCACCATAAGCAGGTCGGCGGCCTCACGCTCCTCATCCCCGGGCCGCCGGCGCTGCGCTCACGCGTTTCAATCAGGCGGAGGCCGGCGGGCGTGCTGCCAGCCAGCGCCGCCCAGCCCCGCACCACCCCGCCCCGCCCCGCCCCGCCACACCCCGCCCCGCCCCGCCCCCAGGCCAATGCACCCGCGCGGACACCAACACATCCCCTTGTACACATACGCTTATTGGTATGGCGTGTTGTCAAAGGGGAACTACTCTCCTGGTCTTGTTTGCCGGTCTGTTATTATAAGACCCTTATCTCACGACTTTCGGGAGAGGAAAGAAAATAATAATAAATAAAAATAAAAACAATTAGCCCCTAATTACGGCGCGGCGGGCGCAGCAGCAGGAGGGGGTGCAAGCGTTTTGCAGTGCGCTGTGCTGGCGCTGGGTCGGCGACCGGCTGGCGGGCCGGGTGGACCTCCTATCGTATATCTCGCACTTGTTGGGGGCCATTAAGGCCCCGAGCTTTAATCCGCCAGGCAGGCAGACCGGCTCGCCGTTAGAGAAATCAGAATGCATTGCGATAGTTTTGCGACGGTATCTCAGGGCGCGCGGGGCGCGGCGGGGCAGGGCGGGGCGGGGCGGGGCGCTCGGAGCCCCAGTAAGTCGGTTCGGCCAACAACAGTGTTGCTGCTGTGTGTTTCGGGCGGGCGGTTCCTCGCCAGCACCACCGCCCCGGGCGCCCCGCCCCGCCCCGCCCCGCCCCGCCCCGCCCCGCCCCGCCCCGCCTCAGCCACGCGATTAAATACTTTCACTCGGCTGGGCAGCGAAGACTCGGCCTTACGCCCCTCCCCAACCTCAAAGTGGCGGCGGGATTGAGAGACTGTGTGTGCGCCCGCGCGCGCGCGCGTGTGTGTGTGTGTGTGTTGGTGGGAGTGGGTGCGAGGGGGTTGCAGGGAGAAAGTAGTTAGGCAGGCCCGTACGTGGTGGGGGACAAAAAAAAAAAAAAAGAAGAAAAAAGCTGTGAAAAAGAATCTGGCCTAATTATTTTTTCCCCATTTTGTGTGGGTCGGCGTGCACCTGCTGCCGCTGCACCTGCCCACCTGCGCCACCTGCAGGTGGCTGCGCTGCGCTGCGCCCTGGAAATCGACTGTGAACGCCCGTGGCCGCAACCGACCCCGCTGCGCTCCGGAGGCCTGGCCTGGCCTGGCCCTGTAAAGCCCACCGGCCGGCCACTCTCAACCTTTTGCTCTTCTCCCTCGTGGCGCGTTCTGACCGTCAAGATCAGTATGGAATCAAGTTTTCATTCTTTTGGATAGTTATTTTTCTTAGCTTACTGTGAGACTCGTTGATTATAATGTATAAGCCGGTCAGAAAAGTGTAGGTCAGGATCATGCGACGGGACGGGAGGTAGAGGCGGGGCGGCCGCGAGGGCCGGGCCGGGCCAGCGGGCGTGGGCGGGTTCATTAGTTGTACATATACGGGCGCGCGGGGCGGCGGGGGCGGGGGTGGGAGCGGGGGCGGCGGGGGTGGCGCCCCCTCGGGCTGAGCCCACCCCGCGTACTGCCACGCCCCCCTTCATTTTAATGAAAAATAATAATAAAAAATAATGAGGCGAATGAATTTAGTTGCCATATTCCCGTCACCACTGACGACCCATAACCATTTGGGCATTTCACTGCGGAGGTCCGCCCGGGCCACAAAGTGACTGTGACGGTCGGCGGGGGCGGCCGGTCGGCGGGGAAATGGTTTTTACGGGTTTTTATTATCTTCATTTATTATTCGCGTCTGTATATATGTAGTATGTATTTCTGCCTCGACGCTTGTCAAGTGCTTTATGTCCCCTTTCTCCTCGAACTGCCGCAGCTGCTACTGGCCATGCCTACCACGTAGGAGAGGCTACCTGGCCGCGGCGGTGTAGGGCCCCTCCCCCTCCAGGAGGCCGCCGAGAAGGGGCTAGTTATCAGGTCTTGCGACGCGCTGCTACGTGCTGGCGGAGCCGCCCCGCCCCGCCCCGCCCCGCCCCGCCCCGCCCCGCCCCCAGCCTCTCCGAGGAGTTTGTCCCGGGTCGCCCGCTCACTTTTACCGTCTGCTACGTGCCTCTCCGGTATTAAGGCGCCCGCCCGGTCCTGGTCGGATACAAAGGCCTGCCTGCTGGCGGGTCTGGCCAGGGCCGGCGCTGGTATAGGCAACGTGGTGGCGTGCGTGCGCGCGGGTTGCCTACCCACGCGTCCACAGGCGCGCGCCTGCTCTGCGGCACGCCTGGTCGTGTCGGGCGGACTGCCAACTCGCGCTTAGGCCGCCCGCCTGCACGTGTCACGAGTTGCCTACCCTCTCTTTGACAGGCGCGTTCCAGTGTAACCGCGTCTGAGGGCGTCGTTTTCTCTCCTGCATAATTATGTAACATATTTTTTATTAGTTTTATCGCACGCCTTAAATGGAACAGGGCGCACACTATTTCTTTTTTTCCACTGTGTCCCCTGGCCTGCGGGTTGCCTACCGCGCAGGCCGGTTACTGCTCTGTAAAAGCGCGCGCTATTTACATCGGTCGGACACGCGGAGGTGTGTAAAACTGGCGCGATAGCGGCGCCCGGCCGGGGCTAATAATAAAATGGAAAGGAAACACACACACACACACACACTCTTTAAAAAACTTGTAGTCTCGTTATCAGGGGAGAATAATATGGCTCTGGCGCTCGCCGGCCGGCCGGCCGGACCGGCGACTCGTATCGCATCATTAAAACATAATCTCGCGTTGTAGCGCGCCGCCGGTAGAGAGGGAAGGAAGGCCAGGGATCAGAGACAGACCTGGTTTTTTCCCCTGATTTTATTTGTTAATTTAATTTGTACAACAGATTGGCTCACGAAAAAATTATAGATTGCCGCACCAGAAAGAGAAGTGTGTATGTGTGTGAGAGAGAAAGGAGGCCTCCGACATTGGAGAGGTAAGGCAGAGACGGAAGTGGCTGTGCCAACACAATAACGACCATCCCGCCGTATCTCCCTCCTCTATAGTTGCACCTCCTATTTTTGAAATGATGACGCCCTCTTGCTCGTCCAGAGCGCGGTGCGCGCGGCGCGTAGCGGAAGGCACAGCGGGTACGAAACTTGGCCAGCTTGCTTGGCGTTGGGGCGGGGTGGGCCTCCGCTCGTCAGGATGCCTGCCCCGCCCCGCCCCGCCCCGCCCCGCCCCGCCCCGCCCCGCCCCGTCGGGGGCGCGTCCGTCCGACGCGGCCTCAAGAGCGGCGGAACGAGTCGGGTTTGTTTTCAGCCCAACTTTCCTGCGCGCGCGTCTCTTCTGCTGAGGCTGGAATTATTCCCTCCCCTCCCCTCCCCTCCTCCCCTCCCCTCCCCTCCCCTCCCCTCCCCTCCCCCTCCCCTCCCCCTCCCTCCCTCCGCGATGTGTGTGGGCGTCCCCGGCGCCACTCGATAGATAGCGTATGTGCGCGGGGCGGGGCGGGGCGGGGCGGGCCGCGTGCCCTATCTACACCGCTCGTTAATAGTCAGCTGCACTGTCGTAAAAATGGAGACTGGGGCCCAAAAAAGAGAAAAAAAGGTGTGCCGCAGCGCTCGGTATGATTTGTCAGGAGCCCGCGCGGCGTGGCGCGACACGAGCTAGACCGGCGCGGCGCGGCGCGGCGCCACCTCAGGAACGCGCCCGGCCCGGCCCGCCTGCGCGCCTTCCTCTCTCAATCTCTCAGGATCTGACAAGCGGGGCGTGCAACCGTGCCACCATAAGTAAAAAAAAAAATATATCCCTTCCAGAAATAAAAAAGTATAACGAAACGGGTGGGGACTGAAACACACTAACGCCCTTCTTGCGCTTGCCGCAGGGGGTGGGGGTGGGGCGTCGGGCGCGCTGCCTGCTGCAGTGTGTTGTGGCGCGCGCAACAAAAAGTGAAAAGAGAAATGAAATAATAATTGCGGGATTTTCGGGGCTGATTAACACGTTGAGACCGACAGGGCGCTAATCTCTTTCTCCCCCCCCCCCCCCCCCCCCTCTCTCTCTCTCTCTCTCGCTCTCTCTGTTTCCAGCACGGCTGATGTACCGCGGTGGGTGGGAGAGGGGGAGGTACCTTGTGGCTGGGGGTTACAACCACTCTGCGACACCGGTAATTCGAAAGGGTACCGGAAAGCGACCATCCTCGGTACACAAGATCGTCCATCGCCCTCTATCCGTCTTTATCTTTCTCCTCGTCCTTCTCAAAACTCCTCCTCTTCCTTCTCTTTCTCCTCATTCCAATCACCGGCCCCCTCCGCCTCGTCCCCCTCCACCAGGAGGCACCGCTGGACGGCTGGCTAGTTTCGGAAGTAATCAGCATTTCCCCAGCTCCGTCTGTACTTGACGAACCTCGCCTCCCGCGCGCTGCCCAGCCCGGCCCGGCCCGGCCCCGCCCTGCCCAGGTGGGTGCAGCCCAGGTGGGTGCAGCCCAGGCCGTTGCTGCGGTGTGTGTGGGGTGGAGGGGGCGGCAAAGTTCCGCGGGCAGGAGTGTGAGATAGAGGCTGCCTGCTGCCGCTCGGTAGGCGTGTTGAAGGTCGCCTGTCGAGAGCAAAATTTTAAAAACGCGCATTATAGAAAGATAATACGGATAATACGATATGAAAGATATATTTTTTTTCCCGTGATTAAGAAGGGGCGAAAATTTATGTACATTTTAGGTTATGGTCTGGACAACTGCGTCGTATTGAAAGAAACATCTTGCTTGAATACGGATGGGAACCAATTTTCCCAGCACCCAAAAGAATGGGAAGAAACTTTTAACTCCCATACTTCCGGTTGATGGCGTCGAGGAAAATGAAGTGCGGGTGGCGGGTGTGCTCCGGGGCGGGGCGGGGGGCGGGGCGGGGGGCGGGGCGGGGCGGGCTGAGGAGCTCCCCGCGGAGTGTCCGTTCGGCGCCCCGCCCCGCCCCGCCCCGCCCCGCCCCGCCCCGCCCCGCCTCGCCCCGCCCGGCCCCGCCCCGCCCCGCCGCCCGTCGTATCTTTTATGCGCGCCATATAATATCCTGCGGAGGTTAAACCGCGGAAGGGATCGCACTTCTCCTCTCTTCCTCTCGCTCTTCCCCTAAAGCCGGGGGGCGGGGCGGGGCGGGGCGGGGCGGGCTAGTGGGAGGTCGCGCAGGAAGGCCTGCTGGGCTGGAGGCCTTTATGAAAATCATGTTTTCGTGTCGGGAAGAAAAGTGGCGTGGTTGGGGCCCGCGCTGCCGCCTACCGCTGCTGCCGGGGCGTGTGTCTTACTCTTACTTGCGGCCCGCAAAGTAAATGCGTCTCAGCGAGTGAGGTAGCGTTCCTCGTTTCCGCGACTCCGCTGGCGAGGGAGGCTGTTGCTGGGGGCCCCGCCCCCGGGCCGCCCCCGGTACAGAGCGTGTGTGCGGTGGGCGAAGGTCCCCCCCCCCCCACCCCCCCACCCGCGTGGGCGCGCTCTCTCACACGCACATTCAAGGGGATGGAAGGCTTAAACGACAAGGAAAGTATCTTAGAGGTGCGCTGTCAGTGTTTGTCGCCGACCGGAGACTTTTCCAAGGGCCTCGGGGGGAGGGGGGAGGTCGCCGTGGGCTCTGAGAGGTCGCGCTCGCACCACTCCGCCCGCCGCCTCCCCGCCTCACAGCCCCCCCGCCCCGCCCGCCACAGCCACATACTCTAAAATCGCCGACCAGGTTTGTGAACGACTTCCGATGGAGTCGGGCCGCAGCGGGCCGGGGCCGTGCGCGCCGCAAGTCGCTTCCATTTCTCTTGCTCGCCGCCTCCGCTGCTCCGCCCTGGCCCCTCTCCTCTCTCGTCGTCGTTCTGCCCCGACAGACCATTTTTTTCCATCTTAATACATTTGTTAGAAGAGGGATGGCTGGCTAGGAGGGCCGTATGAGATTTGTGGACAAATTGGATAAAATGGATCTCTCTCGTTCTCTTATTCTCCCCCCTCGAGCTCTTTTTTTCCCCCGCCGCCGCCGCCGCATTGTAGTGAGGCGATAGGCGACCGACGACCTGCCCAGCCCAGCCCGGCTCAGCTCCTCGCCGATCGCTTCCAAGAAAACTTTGCAAAAACTGTCGTTGACGAGTCATATGCCGGATGGGCTCCCCCTCGGTCTAGGCGGTGGAGCTGCCCGGGGGCAGGGAGAGAGAGAGAGAGGGAGAGAGTTGGAGAGAGTGTGACGTGGAGAGAGAGAGAGAGAGAGAGGGTAAGCTCCGCAGTCGGCAGCCTGTTGATCGGCGAACATCAGCTTTGGGGGAGTGCTGGGGCGGGGCGGGGCGGTGGGTTGCCGAGCCTTGGGCCTTTTACTCCTGCTTTTCAGACGGAAGCTCATCTCTGTCAATCAGATAGGGCCGTACCGCCGTGCCACTACATCCTCAACACTTTGCGTACATCTCTGTCGCGTGTGTCAGTGTCTGCGTTTGTCTTCCGTCCTTTCGCGTGTCTGTCTGTCTGTCTGTCCGTCTGTATGTCTGTCTGTCTGTCTGTTCGCACCCAGGCACTCTACCTCGATGACAATCGTTTCATGCAGTGATTCATGCCCTCCCATTTCAGCACGATCCTTTCACCCTTCACTCACATGACCCACTTGCCTTCCTGCTATTTTCATTTCGAAGAGACCGGCGCGAGACTTCCTCTACGCCTTTTAATCTACTGTACACGTGAGTGTGTGTGTGTGTGTGAGAGAGAGAGAGAGAGAGAGAGAGAGAGAGAGAGAGAGAGAGAGAGAGAGAGAGAGAGAGAGAGAGCGGGGGGGAGTTGAGCGAGCGCGTGGCGTGCCCCCGGCAGACAATCGCGCTGAACAATTTCAAAGGCCCGGGCGGCGCGAGGTGCGACGACAATAGGGCAATGGGTCGGCCCCGCCCCGCCCCGCCCCGCCCCGCCCCGCCCCGCCCCGCCCTCTCTGTACCCTCAGGGGAATGCTCTCTGCCTGATAAGCCCACAGCAGCAGCACCTGTCCGCAGCAAATTGTGTGATGCGTTTCTTATCTATAACGCTGGTGCAGCGCTACGTACTTTCGCCAATTTTTTTTCACTACAATTTTTTTTTTTTAAGTAATGAGTAGGAATACTTTGTAATAGAGTACTTCTCTCTACCGGTCCTTCGCTGTCGGCCGCCCCGCCCCGCCCCGCCCCGCCCTGCCCCGCCCCGCGCCCTTTCCTCATGGGCCGCCGTCACGTGACCGCCGCACAGTCGATCGTCTGAACGGCCACCGCTCGCCTCTTCTGCTGCCGGCCCGCCCCGCCCCGCCCCGCCCCGCCCCGCCCCGCCCCGCCCCGCCCCGCCACGCCACGCCGCCTCACTGCCTCCATTACACAATGATGGGTTTTTGTTTCCAAACGGCGCGATTTCGTGAGAAGGGCGCATACCTTGCAGCAGCTGCGGGCCAGGTTGAGGCCGCCGCAGGTGGGGGAGGGCCGCCAGGTGGGCAGATGGTTAGAGGGTGAGGGGCCAGTTGGCCAGGTGAGCGGGGCAGGGCAGGGCTCGTGTTTAGGGGCCGGCGTGAGATTGTTGCAATTGGGGGGAGGGAGGCAGGGAGGGTGTGCTTTCCCCAAGGGAGGTAAAGTACGGATTAGCCTGCACTTTGGCGGCCCTCCGGACTCCGGAGTCCAGTCAGCGACCGCTCCGAGTCGTGCCAGTCGTTACCAATAATTCCTTCTCTGTGTCCAGAGTTGAGTCAAACGGAAGTGGAACGCACGGACGAGTTTACTATTGACCGGGCTGTTTTCCATAGAAGTTGCCGTGTGGGATTTTTTTTGCGCAGAGTATCTCTTGAGCAATCTCTGGTCTTGAGGGATATCGGTAGCCTCTGCGCGCGGTGCTGTGCAGCTCCTGGGGGTGGAGCTTGCCGACACCCCCGGAGGGAGGGGGTGGGGGTGCGGCGCGCCACCAGCGGGGTCCGGTTCCACCACCGCGCCACTGCGGGGGTAAGTTTATGAGACCCTTTCCTTTTTTACCCGCCTCTCCTCCGGGGCCGCCGCTGCTCGTACCTCCGCCCTGTTGTTGGCGCGCTGCGCCGCGCCGCGCTGGTGCTGCGCCACGCCACGCCCCGCTCAGCCGCCGCGCCACTCTCAATTGTTTTGTCTAAGGGAAGCCCGGCCCCGCCCGGCCCCGCGCGAGTACACAGCCGACTTATCGATGACCCGATGACCCAGTTGAGCTCCGCGCGGCGCCGCCGTCCCGTCGGCTGCAATCATCACGCTGCGATACCAGGAGCTCATTGGAATTCCTCCCCCCTCTCTCTCTCTCTCTCTCTCTCTCTCTCTCTCTCTCTCTCTCTCTCCTCTCTCCTCTCTTCTCTCTTCTCTTCCCCTCTGTCCCGTTGTTAAGTTTCCCCGGTCCTGAAACCCTTTTATTGGCCGGAAAAAAAAAGCGACGGATGGAAAACGATGAATGCCTGAGCGTGGCGGCTGTTGGCGCGGCGACAGATACGACGGATGGCTGGATCAGGACTCTGTCGGCCCGCGATTGGCGTTTTACCAGTTGCACCGGCGGGGCCGGGCCGGGCCTGCGCGCGCGCAGTGGTATACTGTTGACGCTCCAGCTTAAGAATGGCCCAGTGATGGCTCAGCGATGGCTTTATCCCTGCTCTGAGTCGTCTATAAAACGCAGTTCTCCGTATTGCAATTGCAAAGCATCACGGGAAAAACTGCGTCTTGGTTTTCAAGACGCGACGGTTTTCTTATGGAGAAAATGCATTGCAGCGTCTTGGTTTTTCCAAAAGGTCTTGAAAACCAAGACGCGGTTTTTACCGTGATTTACGTGACTTGTGTTTAATTTATTTTGTCATGCGAATTTTCGTAAAGTGCTAAGAGGAATAAATTTGCCGTCGCGTCTTCACATGAATATCATTGTCATGATTCGAAATTGGTGGTTTGGCGCTTGGCACCCCAGCCACGTGCCGCTAATACCCGCAGCGCATGACAGTGTAGCACGCAGAGCAGAGCGGGCGGGCGCGGCGCGGCGCGAGGGAAAATAACTAGTCGGCCCCTGGCGAGAGTGACAAGGCCGTGATTGATGGCCAACGGCACAAATGTTCAAATCCCCACGTCAGCCGAGCGTGTTCTTTCCTTTTTTTTCTTCCCGCCGGCGCGCCTTCCTTCTTTCCTCGGAACGCCTCCACCGCACGCCGCACCTCCCCGCGGGCTCCTTTTCGACCCACCGCCTCGCCCTGGGCACGCCCCGCCCCGCCCCGCCCCGCCCCGCCCGCCAACACGCTGCTCGCCGTGCTCAGCACGGTCACGGGTAGTGTAATGCATACCACAGCCGAATCATTTTCCTTCCGTGCAGCGTTTGGTGCTGCGTGTTATTGTTACCCCATGTAAAGTAGTAGTGACAGAGAGTTCATCTAGCTCAGCGCCTTCGAGTTTTGTTTCTGACAGTATACCTGTGTTCTGCGAGCTTCCAAGGGATATTTCCACGCGGCGTGCTTCCGGCGGGGTGGTATACGTGGCGCGCATTATCAGTTTCCTCCCGAGGGTCATCCCCTCTGCAGGTGGGGTGTGGCGGGGCGGGGCGGGGCGGGGCGGTGCATCTCCGGGGCGCGCCGGGCCGGGCCGGGGAGGGAGGGCATTGCTCAGCAGTTCTGCATTGTGGCGCTGCGCAGCGTTGCGCGATACATTCCTTGGAACAATGGCGCGAGTACCGCCGTGGTGCCCCGCCCCGCCGCGCCCCGCCCCGCCCCGCCCCGCCCCGCCCCGCCCCGCCGCGCCCCGCCGCGCCCTCCTCAGCAACCCTCCTGCGCCCCGGAAGGACCGCTGTGTCACGACCTCTCGAAGCAGTAGGGCACTGCGGAGGAAAGGAGGGGGGAGAGGTGGAGCGGGGCACTATGCGTGCTCACAGCTCGGCTCTGCCTCCCTCCATCTCATCTTAGCAATGATGTGCGAGTGCTTATCCTCGTCCCGATGTGTGTCGGCGGGGCTGCCTGCGGTGGTCTGTGCGCGACCAGCACGTTATTTCTTTCCCACCGCCCCGCCTGCCGCGCCGTGTCCACATTGACGGCCGGAGCCGGTACTGTACGTTATTCGTGTCGGAGTGAATGGCGTTGATCAAGAAGCCGCCGCCCTGAGCGGCCGTTGCCTTTTCTTTTTTCCGTTGTTTGCAATTTTCTTCCCTGCGCGCCTGCGGCTGGAGAAAAGAACGGAGACGGGGAGAAAAATGGAGGAAAGTGGATTCTCTCATTTTCCGCCTTCCAGAGCAGACGATAAAATCAGATGAATCGCGCCTGGCTGCGCGGCGGGGCGGGGCGGGGCGGGGCGCGGCGCTTTGAGCATTCACGCCCTGCAGCGTGCGCCTCCCGCCCTGTCCCCGCGGGCCGCGCCGGGTCAGTCCACGCCCACCACAGTGGGGCCTATCAGGGTAACGGCCCCGAGCTCGCTCGAAGAAAGCATCAGGGAAATCAGAACGTTTTTTTCCCTAGTTTGTTTGTTTGTTTGTTTGCGTGCCGCGCGCGCGCGTGTGTATGGTATTGAGGGAGGCCTGAGGCTGTTCCGCTTGTAGGAATCGAACCTGTGGCCCGGCCGGCCTGCGCGGGTTTTATGAATGGAGCCGTGCTGCTCTTTCCTACTTCCCGTAAGCCGCCGCCGCGTAATCGTCGAGTTAGAGCCAAAGTGAGCCCTCGTCATGTATTTTTTTAAATTTTATTTATTTACTTATTTATTTAATAAATGAACAAAGCACCTTCGCGGCCGCGAGCCTGCCGCGAGGTCGCGGCTGAAGTAAAGGGAAGGACGAGGCCGGCCAGGGCGGAGGAAAAACATTAACAAAATGGGGTTGGGCAGACGAGCGCGCGAGGGAGGGAGGGAGGGAGCATCAGGGAAATGAATGAAAGAAAAATCAACAGCTTGTTAATTTTCTTGTTTCGTCTTTATGGCGTGCTCGTCGCGGCTCTGCGCTGCTCACTGGAACCGCAGCGCTGCGCTGCGCAGCGGTTGAGCGGGGGAGAGACGAATTTGTTCAGCTGGCGGGGCGGGGCGGGGCTGGCGGGGCTGGCGGGGCTGGCGGGGCTGGCGGGCCGCCATGCAGCGTGCAGCGGCCGCGTTAGGCTCGGTATTCGACGGTATTATTCTTTCTAGACAAAGAAACAGCAGAGATTTTGGTGGCGATGGAACTCATTCCTGTTTTTTCTCTGTGTTCGCTCTGCAGGTGAGCATGCGGACGGAATGGTGGGGATTTTTTTTGGAGCCGAATCGGCAGTACGCGAAATGTAAGTAGACCAACACTGTGTGCTGCTGGGATGTGAAAGTGAGGTTGAGGCAAGGGTTGAGGCCACTACTTCGGCTCGCTTTATTTCGAAATGTTTTAATTGTACAGCTCTTGAGGAGCCCCTGTAAAAACGCGATTTCTGTAAACCGGATGCCTTGAGGCAGGAGGACCCAGCGTTGCGGGCACTCTGCCTTTGCCCTCTGCGGCACACCGACCTTAGCCCCGCTCCGCCCCGCCCCGCCCCGCACCGCCTGCGCCCTTGAGGACGGCGATAAAGACACGCTGCACTGCTTGGCCTCGCAGGCAGTGCCGGGCTCCTCTGGGTGCGAAACAAGAGCGATCCCGCCCCGCCCCGCCGCAACCCCGCCCTACCCCGACGCACCCCGCCGCACCCCGCCCCGCCTCGCCCCGGCCCAGACCCTCCCCACCGCGCCCTAACGTCGCCCCGTTATGCGCGCCGCTGCACCCGCCCCGCCCCGCCCCACCCACCCCACCCTCGTGGTAAGACGTCCTCCTGACCCGAGCTAACTTGACTGTCCTGTGGCAATGGACCCATCGTTAACCACCCTTTCTTCTCCTCTTACCCCCTCTCTCTCTCTCTCTCTCTCTCTCTCTCTCTCTCTCTCTCTCTCTCTCTCTCTCTCTCTCTCTCTCTCCGTCACATTTTTCCTCTCGGCCCCGCCGCCTAATTGAGCTGCAGGGTTTTCACTCGCGTCCTCCGCGGTGCGGCGCGGTGGCCGCTGCGCTTCATGCTCGGCCCGTCCCCGTCGCCCTTATTCAAGGAGCTGCTTCCTTGTTTCTCCTCCCCGGGGGCCGCCGCAGCGCTGTTGTCTCGGCTGCACGGCGGAGACGCTCTCTCTCTCTCTCTCTCTCTCTCTCTCTCTCTCTCGCTCTCTATCGCTCTCTATCGCTCTCTCTCGCTCGCTCTCGCTCTCTCTCTCTCTCTCTCTCTCTCTCGCTCTCTCTCGCTCTCTCTCTCTCTCTCTCTCGCTCGCTCTCTCTCGCTCTCTCTCTCTCTCTCTCGCTCTCTCTGTCTCTCTCTTCTCTCGCGGCGCCCGTAGCTTGTAGATGCGCGGGGTGGCGGGGGAGGAAGGGGAGGGGGGAAGGGGGTAGAAAGAAGGTGGGGGTGGGGTGAGTAACAAAAGGGGTGTGTGTGTGTGTGTGTGGAGTGGGTTAGGGGGTAGAGGCCTTCCGACCGCAGTTTGGCGCTGGAGGGGAAGGAAGGGGGTGGGGTGGGGGGGACGGGGTGTCGGTGGGATCGCGCAGGAAGGCGTAGTTGCACTGCGCGTGTGTGTGTGTGTGTGTGTGTGTGTGTGGAAACAAAGGAGCAGGCGGCACACTAGGCCCTTCCCCTACACCTTGCCCCCGCCCACCTCTAGCGGCCCCTCCCTCCCCACCTGCCCCTCCCTCCCTCCCTCCCTCCCTCCCCGCACTGTCCCCGCTCCGGACGCTTTGCCACAAACACGCCCTTTTGTGACAACACGTAAGTCCGCCCGCCGGGCGGAGCGACAGTAACAACAACAACAACAACATCACCCCCACCTTGCCGGAATCGAAGCGTATATATCGGGACTGCGGGCGCGGCGGGGCCCCGCTTTATAGCCCAATGTTGCGCGCGGCGCGGCCCTAAACCAGCGCGGGCCGAGCCGAGAGTAGAAGTAGTATTCATGCCTGGTTCAATCTGGGAGGAGGAGGAGGTGGCGACTCCCGCGGGTGGGTAGTACCTCTCTGCTTAATATGGAAATTACACTATTGAATATAATAACGTAAGCGGTGGAACAAGTTGCCGTGAGGGATCTGTGCTCGCTCTGCGAGGTGGGGGGAGGGGTAAGTAGATTGGTGGAACTAGCGGGGCAAGCAGGAGGGTGCATTGGAGGCGGGGCGGAGCGGGGCGGGGCGGGGCGGGGCGGGGCGGGGCGGGGCGGGGATCGCGATCCGCCCCGAGGAACGCGCGAATAGTTTACCTTGAAACGTCTGCGGACCGGGAGGGGAAGGCCGTCGTGTGCGCGGTGGAGAGAGAGAGAGAGAGAGAGAGAGAGAGAGAGAGAGAGAGAGAGAGAGAGAGAGAGAGAGAGAGCAGGGAGGAGAGATACAAGTGAAAGGGAAAAGAGTTTAGTCGGTAGCCGTGCGGCCCTGCCCTGCTGTTCTTTCGCTTGTTTATCGCTGCAGATCATTAAGGCAGGCTGCGCCCGTGCTTCCGGTAATGGGAGCGGATAACGCCATATAAAAGAATAAGGTAGGGGGGGGGGAGGGGGGGGGGGCTCCAGCGGCGAAAAGAGCGAATCGAAGCTCTGGCGACGATAACGCTAAGTTAAGGACCTAATTAGTGTGTTAATGTGCCGCGGGGGACGCGGGCCGCCCTGCTGCTGCCGCTCCGATAAGATAAGAAACCTTATCGGCTTTATCGGTCCGCGCTGACCTGACCGGGGAGACGCGCCTGTCGCATCCGCTGATTTTTTTTTTCATTTGCGACACCTCTGACCGCGAACGTTTTCTGGGTCAAATTCCATTCATTTTTATTTTTTACAGAATCCTAACGCGCACCGCTGCTGCGCCAGATTTGTTTTGTCGCGGTCGATTCTTTGCCAATCTGGAAGCGGAGTGGCGTAATGCTATGCACACGTGCTACCGCGCTGTTTGCAGTCCAAATAGCGGATCCGCCTGGTCGTTGACGCGGTGGGGTGGGGAGAGGGGGAGGAGGGGGCGTTATGACGGGCCCATAGCATCAGTCCCTCTGCACGGCCCCAGCTCCAAATACGTTTGGAAATCAGTTTAGTTAGTTGGCTAACAATTAGGCTGCGGATAATCGCTTTGGGCGATGGGTGGGGCTGGGGAGAGAGGGAGGGAGAAGGTGAGGAGAATGTGTGTGGGAGAGAGAGAGATAGAGGAAGAGAGAGCAAGAGGGAGGGGGGTGTAGATAGGCGAGAGTAAAAATGTGAGGTAACGGAAACTATTCCGTGTCCGCTCTTTTCCTTATTTCCCCGTGGTTCTGAGAGTGTTTTTTTTTTCTCCCTTTGTGCATACACTTTTCCTCGGTCTTGTTTCTACTTTCCCGCGCCCCTGCCGCTATGTGGTGCCGGCCGGCCGGCCGGCATTAAGCACTTCTTGAGGCGGGTTGACGGCATGACTTGACGACTCATTATGCAAACTGTTGGGCGGGCGAGTTGTTGCGGCGCTTCGCTGCGGTGCAGCAGTGCGTTCCCTGAGGTTGCGCCGCTGTGAGTGAGTGAGTGAGGTGGGAATGCCTTGAGTCCCCGGGATAGAAAAATCTCCCCCCTCATAAAGAAACCGTGCCGGCGGCGTCAAGATCGTGAGTTTCGCACCATTCCAAAATTACTTTTACTCAGTGGCAAGTGAATTTTCTTACGATCGCAATAGCATTTTGCGCAAAAAAGTGACTGGTTTTTCTGAACTAAGTGCTTTGCGTTCATTTTTTTTTCTTTTTTCGAATTGACTCACGTGTACTTCAGAATGGAGTACTTGCACGCGCTGTGACGCACTCACCATCTCTCTCTCTCTCTCTCTCTCTCTCTCGTGGAAAATCCACTCTGCCGATGAGATGGGCCGGGCCCGGCCGGCGCCGCGGCGAGAGAGAAATATGATGGCGCGAAGGCCTGATCGAGGATCAACTTGGAGGCCTCGCCTCGCCAGCTGTCCCCGCGGACACATCTGCCTCCGAGGCGCATAAGGGGGACGTGCTGGTACGTGGCGGGGCGTGGCGGGGCGTGGCGGGGCGTGGCGGGGTGTGGCGGGGCGTGGTGGATCGCGGGTGCGGCCCGCCACTGAGAGCACAGGAGGGCGTAAGCCGGCGCGCGGCCTCGTGAATGGAATGAGCGGATCTAGAGGCAATTCGGCGCGTTCACTTCACAGGGAGGGGCGTGTCGGGGCGGGGCGCGGCGGGGCGGGGTGGGGCGGGGCGCGGCGGGGCGCGGAGGGTCTGCTGATCCGTCAGTCTCGAACAGCAGCGTCTTTTATCTGCCTCTTCTACCCTCTCACCCCCTCCACCTTCCCATTCGGATTCAATTATACTGAACAGCCCGTAACGTGCGGCGTGTGAGAGAGAGAAAGAGAGGAGAGGAAACGAGAGAGAGAGATATGATATGGAAGGAAACACGTTTACGTTTGCACCGCTGCTGCGGGGGCCTGCTTCATAAACCCGTCCCCCATTCCCGCGGCGGTAGCTGGTTCCGCCCCTGCAGGCCGCGGCCCGTGCATTGTGTCAACACGGGCGAGGTGCGCGACGCAGTGTGACGCACCCGAGGCCGCCGCCGGGCGTGGCGGGGCGGGGCGGGGCGGGGCGGGGCGGGGCGGGGCGGGGCGCGGCGGAGTGGCGCGCTGTATATACAGAGCACGGAGGCTGAACTGAACTTTGTTTACCTCGTGTTTGAGGCCAAAGGCAAACCTGCCACAGTACGTGTGCGGGCCACACTAAATACTGCCTCTGCCGCTGTGCTGCCTGTGCCCCTCCTGTTGCCCCTCCTGCTACCCCTCCTGCTGCCCCTCCTCCTGCTGCCGCTGCCACTTCTCCTGCTCCTCTGCTTCCTCCTTGTGAGCCCGCTCCTGTGTCTCTGTTGTTTGCATGTCCCCCCCACCCCACCCCGCGCCCCGCCGCGACCGATTGCAAGCGAGACCCGCGGGACAAGGCCCGCCCCGCCACGCCCCGCCCCGCCACGCCCCGCCCCGCCCCGCTGTTGTGCAGCAGACGGTCTGTGATTGGCTGTGTTGGAGTGTCACTGCTGCTTTGTGGGCGCCAGCGCCACACATGAACGTGTAGTGCCTGCCTGACGCGGCGGGTAACGCGATCCCGAACACGGCACGTAAAACGACACACGATCCGAATCGATACATCGCAAAGTCGTCGTCGTCGTCGTATTGAGAGCGCGCAATTTCACAGGGTTTTAGTTTTTATATCCGGTCGGCTGCTAATATACCAACGGCAAGACTCTCCTTTCTGAGAGGTCATCGTCGTATACCATCTCCGCGAGTTCAATTCCCCCTTTTCCGCGTAGCATTTACAGGCGAGGGCCACCGAGGCTGAAATATTGACCAAGGTCTCTCTCTCTCTCAGCCACCCTCGACCCTTCTCGCGACCATGTCCTATCCTCACGCCTCTACCTCCGTCTCTCCTTACCTTCCTCTTCGTTTCCCTCTCATTCCCCTTTCTCTCCGCTCTCCTTTCTCCTTCGCTCCCATCTCCTCCCCTCTCTCCCTCGCTGGGAGCGCCAAATGCTGCGCGAGACTTATGGGTCTCCCGCTCCGGAACTATTTTCGACTTTGTGTCCACATGAATCTCGGCGCGATATGCACAAAGCTGGTGCCCTCCTCCTCCTCCTGCTCCTGGCCCGGCCCCGGCCCCGGCCCCGGCCCCGGCCCCGGCCCCGGCCCCGGCCCCTCCGGTCAGCTGGAGGAGCAGCCGGACTGGAGTGGAGATATTGAATTTGCAATGATGTGCGCGCGGCCGGGCGGACGGGACGGGCGGGGTCCTCCCGAGATGTGCCCCCGCCCCGCCCCGCCCCGCCCCGCCCCGCCCGGCGCTGCCCTCCGCCTGAGTCAGTCGAGTCCAGGATTATTTGCGTCGTCGTGTTCGAATTGGGACCGTCTCCGTTCCATGCACCCTCTTTAAAATAAAAAGTAGTAAACCTTTGAATTTTATCGGGAACAATACTACTTGGGGATGCAATATTCTCGCCGTGCGTGAGCAATTTAAAGAAAAGCGCGATTTGAAAAGGCGTGGGGCAGGGTGGCGACGCGTTGTGACATGAATAACGCGACGGCGTCGATCAAAACACATGTCGTCCTCTGTGGGGGTGGGGGTCGCTACCCCCATCTCTCTCCCCCGGGGCGACGGGGGGAGCTCGGCTCGTTCTCGTTTCTCCCCCGCGAGGCCCAGGGGCGCCGTCCCTCCGCCACCGCCCCGCTGATCAGATTTCGAACCTGATATTGAAATGCGACGAACACCCGCCCGCCCGCCCGGCCCGACGCCCGACCCGCCTGGGCCGTGGGCGAGTCGTGGGCGAGTCGTGGGCGAGCGGAGCAGGGCGCGGGAGACAGCGGTGTGTTATTGGGCATCAGCTCGCACTGTTTTATTTTTCCGCGGAAAGAGCGGCTGACGCCCCGCCCCGCCCCGCTGCGCCCCACGCCGTGGTGGAACTACGCCGCAAACAAGGACACGCCCGCCACGCCCCGCCCCGCCCCGCCCCGCTGCGCCCCACGCCGTGGTGGAACTACGCCGCAAACAAGGACACGCCCGCCCCGCCCCGCCCCGCCCCGCCCCGCTGCGCTGCGCCCCACGCCGTGGTGGAACTACGCCGCAAACAAGGACACGCCCCGCCCCGCCCCGCCCCGCCCGCGCCCTTGTGTCCTGGAAGAGTAATTCGTCCCGCTGCGGCCGGACGCTGTCCATCAGGACGACGAGGACGTCCTCCGGCGGCCCCGCCTCCACCTCCCCCGTCGTTCTGATGACGCGCCTAATGCCTTCCCCTTCCCTCTCTCGGACACATTCGTCTTAGACAACGGCCACCAGTCCTCCTCCGGCCGGCGCCGCCCCCTCGCCTGCTGTCCTGCAGGGCCCCAGCAGGTAGGGCCGCCCCGCCCCGCCCCGCCCCGCCCCCGTCTGCACCCCAGCCCTCTCCCTCTCGGGGGACCTATCGCAGTACACAATAATAGAAATGGGGGAGGAGACGGGCGGTGCGGGCGGGACGGGGCGGGGCGGGGCGGGGTGGCAGGCCAGGGGAAACACGAGTGGGACCTTGAATGGCGTCGATTTGTTAAGCGACTCCCTGGCCTTGCCCTCCAGGGGGCCCACCCGGGCGGGCCCGCCGCGCCACCAGGGGCGCGCGCCGCCCCCTCCCCGATCATTTGGGCAGCGGGGCGGGGCGGGGCGGGGCGGGGCGGGTGCGAGGAGTGTCCAGGCCAGATAGCGAAAGGCGAGGGAGGAGGACAGAGCAGACCAGTCGGGAGGGAGAGGGATGATCGACGACCGGACAGAAGACATGTCATCGGGCGGGGCGGGGCGGGGCGGGGCGTGGTGGCCGCGGTGCGGTGCGGTGCGGTGCGGTGGGGCGTTCCTCGCGGACGAGCACATCTCGTGGGACGACAATCAGCGGCGCTTAGAATTAAATTACTCTGTTTGGCTGTTTTTGCTCCATGGCGCTAGCACGCTCCGGGGACCAGCAGCAGCCGCCGCGCCACCTATCGGCCGGCGCCGCCACCAGCACAACACATTTTTTCCCGGGGCTTCGCCTTGCTGCGCGCGTGCTTTTAGTACTGCTCGTTTGAATCGCAGAGCGACCGTTTTCCACCCCAGTGGCAGCCCCCTCCCCCGCTCCCTGGTGGAATCTGCCTTCGCCCCCCATCCCTCCTCTCTCGCTAACACTTGTTGATGAGCAAATGGCCCCTTCACACACATCCGTCTCGCACACATATCTCTCTCTCTCCCTCTCGCTCTCCCTACCTCCCTCCCTCTCTCTCTTTACCTCTCTATCCCTATGGCCAGGGCTCAGACCTGCGGCCGCCCGCGCGCGCGTGCTACAGTGCGGTCTGCACCGAGTCCCCTGCAAAGCGCTTTGTTCTAAAACATTGTGCTACTAGAAAAATTCGCGCGACCACAAAAGAAAAAAAGACAAGAATAAAATTGGCATTTTTTTTATTTTGCGGAGCTGCGGGTCAAATCAGCGACATGCAGGAGCACCTCACCCCTCCCTCTGGGACCCTGGGGAGCGGCGCACTTTCGGAGGGTGAGTGGGGGCGAAGTGTATCGCGGCGCAGGCGAGAGGCGCGAGGCGAGGCGGGGCGGGGCGGGGCGGGGCTCGGGCTAGGGCGGAGGGAGGACACTTGCTGACAAGGGTTTATTTCGGATCGGCTGAGGAGATGCGGATAGAGGGGTGGCCGGGCGGGGCGGGGCGGGGCGGGGCGGGGCGGGGCCGGAGTGGCTGGCCGAGTAGTTAGCCTGGAGTCGGAGGGCGATCACAACATGGAGCGCCCCCCTGTCTGAAGGGTGCGGGAGCAGGGTGGCAGGGGAGGCGCCCGCACTGAGATACACTGGAAAAGCGACATCCCACCTCTCCAGGGATTATTTTGTGGGAATTTTTGTTTTAATGCTAGAAAGTTTGAAATATGGCTTGTAATGTTTTTAAAACTGCAGACTGAACTTTAATTAATTTTTGAAAGAATTGTCTCCTTGGCACGCCATGCACGCATCACGAAATACGCGCACCGAAATTCCTTATTTCTCAGACAACTGAAAACATCGTGTGCCTTTATATCCATCTCTGAAACCACTCCCGGCGCCAACAACAACGCCGCCGCCGTAAAACCTTTGCCGCATGCACTTGAGCTGACCACACCTCACCGCCCCGCCCCGCCCCGCCTCGCCTGGCGTTTCTCTCTCTGGGGTTTCTTTTCTCCCCTCCCTCTTCCTTCCCATCGTACGTTTCGGTCGCGCAATTACCCTGTCGTACGTACACGCCGCGCGCTAGCTCGCCCACCCTCCCACTTTTAGCAAGTGCAACACAAACGAGCAAGGGCTCCCTTCACGTCGTGGCCCTACCCCCCGCCCCCCCCCCCCCATTTTTTTTCTCCATGCCTCTGGTTGTTAGCACACGACGGGCTGCTCGCACCGTGTTCGCCGGCGGGGCGGGGCGGGGCGGGGCGGGGCGGGGCGGGGCGGGGCGGGCGGAGCTCCGGCGCGGCGTGACGCGGTCATATTTTACCCGTCCCGAGACATGGACGGGACAAGGTCGCCAGATAGACCACACGCCATATCCCCGGCCCGCCCCACCCCGCCCCGCCCCGCCCCGCCCCGCCCCGCCCGGCCCGCGGCCAGGCCGGCCCGGCCCGTTACTCTCCTTCTCCATCAGCGTCATCCGTCTCCGGACTGATGGTTGCCTTCCTCCACCTCACTTACCTGCCCTGCGCCCGGGGACGCCCTCTTTCTAATACGCTTCCTCTGCGCGCGCGACGACCGCGTGATGCGCACATCATTTTTTGTTGTTATTGCGATGTGTCTGGCGGGGCCCGGGCCGGTGGAGCAGCAGGCGGTGTCCCCCACGCAGCGAGGCCCGGCCCCCCGGACATACGTACCCCGTGCTCACTCCCTCCCGCCCTACTCCCGCCCTCCACCCGCCCATTGCCGTAAACCCTTCTCCTCCTCCTCGGCGGAGGTAAAGCAAATGAGGCGGCGCGACTGAGTGCTAACAATTATGTTTTTGAGGGGCGGGGCGGGGCGGGGCGGGGCGGGGCGGGGCGGGGCGGGGCGGGGCAGCGCCGCTAGCTCGGCTGTAAAAGTTTTAACTGCTCTGAAATACGGCCAATAATCTGCCGCCGGCCCGACCCTCCCGCGTCTGCCTATATCGCGCCTGGCGCTGCTCGCGCTCGCACCGCGCCGGCCTCTGCCGACTCCAGCCGGGGCCGGGGCCGAGGCCGGCCATTGCGGCGACGCATCTCAAAGCGCGCGAAATTTTGTCGCGTCGAATTTTATCGTGTATAGAAATTTTCGAAACATCAGTGCGCCATGTAGCTCAGGATTCTAAATATGTCGCAGCTGCAGCAGCGTTCTGCTTGTGGAGGGCCGCTCCATATCGCAGGTGACAGGGACACCGCCGCTGTGGACGCCCCTGCCCGCCGCACACCGCACCGACACTCGCATAAAGTGTGCCGCTTCCTCGACGCGTATCTGTGGAAGGTCGGCGCCGGGCCGGGTCGGGCCGGGTCGGGCCTGGCCGGGTGATTAGCCCGGGGCTGCGCCGCCCCGCCCTGTGTGCCATCACTTGCGCCGCCAGCCGTGTCCGCTGTGCATTTATCGGCCCTTATCTGTTCCATGAATCATGGCAGTAGTGTGACCGCGCCCCGCCACGCCCCGCCCCGCCACGCCACGCCACGCTCTCCCCGCACCTCCCTCCCTCTCGTTCTCTCTTTATATATCGCGGTGGATGTTTTATCATTCTCTCTCTCTCCCTCCCTCTCCCGCTCTCGCACCCGACCGCATACACGCGCGCACACGTACACAATCAGCTTGCATGCCGGTGCTATCGACGTGAATTTTCTCTCCGCACCGCAGCTAGCCGGGCGAGCGCTTGAAGCCCGAGTGCAGATAACGGGCGTGCGGGGCCGGGCCAGGCTGGGCCGTGTCGATAGGGCTGGAGGCCGCTGGAGGCCGCTGGAGGCCGCTGGAGGCCGCTGGAGGCCGCTGGAGGCCGCTGGAGGCCGCAGCGGAGCGAGCTGTCCACTCTCCTGTGGAAGCCTAGCCTGCTTGCGCGGGCTCGGTTCCCCCGTCAGACTGTGTCTTATTATGTACAGTAATTTTGCACGGTTTTATAAGTTCAAAAAAGTTTTTAAAAGTTTCCGATATTTTTTTTTAGAAAAGCGGAAAAAATCTGGAAACTTTCCAGCGGGCTTTCCAGGTCTATGTACAGGATGTCCCTATACGACGCGGCGCACACCGGGGGACGCTATGGTCTGATTGTGTGTGTGTGTGCGCGCGCGTTTGTGCGAGTGTGTGTGTGTGTGTGCGCGCGCGCGTTTGTGCGAGTGTGTGTGTGTGTGTGCGCGCGTTTGTATGTGAGTGACGCTAATGAGATTGGCTCCGGGCGGCGCTCGGCTGGTGAATGATTAAGACTGCCAATCGGTTCTGAGAGCGACTCGGCACGGGGGCGACCTTCGGCCTGCCCACAGAGTGCCCCCCCCGCCATGATGTGAGAAGTTTGATCGTCGTGAGTTCGATCTTTACATGGCGTCATCATCCTGATCGGAAGACAGGTGCCTTTGGCGAAACACTGCACTATTTCTAGTTTTCGTTGCAGATATCGTAAACGAAAGGTATAAATGTCTACAAACGCGGCTCCCCCCGTGACCACTCTCTATTATTTCTTACATTCTCGTCCCCCACTTCTCTATTTCACCCTGTATCTGTATCACTTTCTCTCCACCTCCTCTCCACCCTGCCCCCCCCCCCCTCTCTCTTTCTCTCTCTCTCTCTCTCTCGCACATCGCCATGTTCTCGTGAGCCCCGCCACCGCGGCTCGACGCCGCTCAGCGTCCATCCATTTTGCATGAGGTGGAGAGTGTGCCACGGTGTGAGCGTACAGCACGCAGGGGCGGGGTGGGGCGGGGCGGGGTGGCGCCGTCCTAGACCTGTCAAACCCGCATCACAAACCCACTCCTCTGGCCGGGCCGGGACGGGGCGCGGCGGGCCCGGACACCACCCACGGTGGTGGAGTCCCTGTTCCCCCACCACCCAGTCTCCCCCGCTCCCTCACCGTTCTTGTGTCTCTATCTACGTGGACCTCATTTCACTGCAAACTCCTCACGAGGCCGTTCCCCTCAGCGCGGCCCGTACACCGTACACGCATCCTGTCTTATATAACGTACGCGGAAACTCGATGAGTGATTTTCACAAGCGCTTCATCACCCTCAGCCGAGAAATTTCTCAATCCATAGAGCAAACGTTAACAGCAGCATATGTCCGCGAAATTTTCGTGTCCGTGTTTCTCTCCGTTTTCCAACAAATCATCAGTGATGGAGCTCTCCCGCTCCCCTTTCGCACACGCGGTGTGCACGATGATGGCGTTTGGAAAGCGTTGAAGCAAAGTGATTTTCGCATCCATGTCCCATTGGGCTATAAATAAGTTGTTACCACCGGCATGCACTGTGCAGGCCCGATGCCCCACCTGCCCCACAACATGCGGGGCTGAAAAGCGGGTCAGCCGCGGTGCCCTCTCACACCCCGCCACGCCCCGCCACGCCACGCCACACCCCGCCACGCCACGCCCGGTGCAACAGATTGGCGAGGACAGTGCCACTCGCCCGTACTCTACTTGACTGCAGGGACTCTGCTGTGTTTATGCAGCGGCATAACATTGTCGGAGCGGTTGGCAGTTGGCAGGAGGCGGGCGGGGCGGCTCGTTTCTCACCCGCACTCTCCCGCGGGCAGGGCAGACCTCACTGCCAAACCTTCCGTGTCCCCTCCTCGGAGCGTTCAGTGTTTGATCTCCTTCGCTCTTTGTGTTTTCTTCTTTTTTTTTTTGTCCCACTCTACAAGCCCTGCCCAATATTTTTTTTCTCCTTTTACTCTGCCGCAAAATGTGTGTGTGTGTGTGTGCGTGTACGTTTGAGTGAGAGGCGCTTATTCAACTTTTCATGCGCAATGCACACGCTGGTGCCGTACGTATATATCGGGCTGAAAAATGAAAAATGCATCAGCGCCGGGCTCATTCATCGTGCATGTCCCGGTGCGGTGGCGCCCCGGCGCCGAGCCGAGCCGAGCCGAGCCGAGCAGCCGAGCCGAGCCGAGCCGAGCCGAGCCGCGGCACGGACAGACGGACAGACGGCGCGCGGTGAAAAGCCGCCGGTTTGAATGAAGAGTGGCAGGTGTGTCACAACCGTCAGCGAATCAGCGCGCCGCGCCGCGCCGGGCTACTCGTGACGTGTAACGGAGGCGTGTGTGTGTGTGTGTGTGTGTGTGTCGGGGAGGACGTCGTGCGTGGTTATAGCGCCTACACGCCTAGGTGCGCCTCTCGTGACTTAAACAGTGTTTTGTAATTTACTCGCTACTTAATACAAAATATGTTGTAAATTTACCAACTTCCCAAATCCTGCTCGTCATTGAATTTCAAGTCGATTCGTATCGTGCTTGTAGTTTTACAATTTAAAGCGCGCTTCATGTCAAATTATCCGCGGGTGAACGGAACAACTATTTTTCACAGAGTAATGTAAAAATGATTTTGATGAAAATGTGCGCGAACCTCAGAGAATGGTGGCTGGGGTGGGGGTAGGGGGTGGGGGTGGGGGGTGACGCCACGTGAAAGCAGGTGTCGTGAAAGGGTTTGATGACGCGGCGCGCACGCGGCCGGGGTGTGTAGCGGACATCTCTTTCACCCCCCCTCCCCCCCCCCCCTCTCTCTCTCTAGTGGCGGCGCCCCCCGCGCCTGCTCTGCATTCCACAAAGAGCGGTGCCATTAAATTAATTGAGGTTGATGGGAGGCACGCATATCGGGCATCGGTCAGGAACGCCCTGCTTGTCGCCGCGATCCATCACCGGGGTGGGGCGGGGCGGGGCGGGGCGGGGCGTGTGCCACTAGAGTCAACCTCTCTTTTTTCTCCTTCTTTTTCTTCCCCGCCTTCCTTTCTCTTTTACTATGGGAAGACTACTTCTAATTCGCCACGTCGACGCGTTCGCACGCTATCCTTCGCTATCGCCCCCCTCCCCCTCTTTTCCCCGCCGAGGTAAACACTGGAATGACGCGATATCGGCCAGACGGCGCCAGTCTGTGTACTGCTTGCTTTCAATAAGCTGCCAACGTCGTGCAGCGCTGGAATAGTATTTACATTTGTATTTCTAACTTTTTTTGTTGTATCGTTTTAGAAAAAGACGATAAGTAAGTACCGGCGTGGTTGTTTATATTTCTTTACGGAGCATCATTGCTGCCATCTCCCCCACAGGCACGCAAACATTAAGCTGCACCATAACGCGATGAGCCCCATGCTGCGTTGTAGAGAGAGAGAGGGGGAGTCCTCCCCCACCTCTCTCTCTCTCTCTCTCTCTCTCTCTCTCTCTCTCTCTCTCTCTCTCTCTCTCTCATTCATCTGTTTCGCTGGAGTGAGAGCAGACGCCCGGCCGGCCCACCGAGCGCCACAGCCCTTCCCCTTCCTCCAACACAGCTGACTGTGGCAATTATGAAAGGGCTTCCTCTCACCGGGGCATCAGTCGCGCGACGCTATCGGAAAGCCAATCTCGACCCGGGTGAAGTATGGCTGGGTCACCCTCCTCCCCCTCCCCTCCCCCACTAAACGCTTCCTCCCTCCTCCCTCCCCTCGCACCGTGGTGTTAGAACTGTAGTAATGGACCCGGAATGGGCATTCCCTGATGGGCAGCGCAGCCGTACTCCATCCTCTGCGGCGCAGCAGATAGTCAATGCGACCAAGCTCAGCTTACCCTTTAAATTTTTTATGTGTCTGATACTCTTCTTCTGAGGTAGAACGTTAGGCTGCTCGGACTATTCCCACAAAAAAAAATCTTTTAAAAGTGCTCGCAAGATACTCTGGAATACATATGGCGATACACTGGAAAAACAAACGTTGCGTCCGCTACACCAATTGGTGTGTTCTATGGCAACATTTCAGTTTTTGTGGAATATTAACCAACCGAGACTTTAAGTTTCATTTCTGATGCGCCTATCAGATTCCCCATGAAATTCCCGTTCGAACGAGCCTACATGTGATGGGGTTGCGAGCCTAAATACTACGACTTTAAATAGGATTTGTAGAAAATGGGGAATTGGACATGTTGAATGAACTATGCATCTGAACCCCATCACATGTAGGCTCGTTCGAACGGGAATTTCATGGGGAATCTGATAGGCGCATCAGAAATGAAACTTAAAGTCTCGGTTGGTTAATATTCCACAAAAACTGAAATGTTGCCATAGAACACACCAATTGGTGTAGCGGACGCAACGTTTGTTTTTCCAGTGTATACAATGAGGAGATACTCTCCACTACTCGCGGGTAGTCGCGAAAGTGGTTTGGAGAGTGGAATATTCTCGCGGCTGCGCCATCCTGACCACAGTTTTGTTTTATTTTTCGCGCCCCTCCCGTTCCTATCTTCTGCGACCGAGGCGCGCTGCGCTGCCGCAGCAGCCCCCTGTTTTCTGCACCTGGCGCTGTCCGGGCGGGGCGGGGCGGGGCGGGGCGGGGCGGGGCGGGGCGGGGCCGCTAATCAGGCACGGCTTGGAGGCAGAATTAAAGGAAGAGGGCGGGAGGCAGCCAGCGCAATGCTCGGCTGTGCGCGGATACACAACGCATCTCTGCTTGCCAAGTTTAGAAACATTTTCTAGACCCAAGCTGGTTAATGCATAGGCACTTAATTTTTGCGTCCTAGTAAAGGTGATGAAATGTACTGAGTTGTCTAAATTGCACCACTAAAATTAATGTCATGCAGCAGAGGGTTCAACTCGATAATTTTGTTCTCAAATTTAGATTCTCGAGGTGATAGTTGAAATAGTTTTCTTACCGGTCCTGCTTGTTTTAAAGCAATTCGGAAACCTCATTATACGTGTTTTAAGTTCCTAAATTAGGTTAATCGTCGAGCAGCTCTCCCAGCGAGTGCAGGGGCTGCCTGCTGTGTCATTATCCCCTGATTGAGTGAGCAGTGTGTGCGGGACGCTGGGACGGGAGGGACGCAGTGTCTGGATTTACTTGGTGCCTTTTCCGCGTGGCTAAGCCCTTTATTTTGAATCTCTCGCTCCCTCCGTCCCGTCAGACCCCAGCTAGTCTCCAACTCCGTGCGCGCGCCGGGACAAACGGGAGGCACGACATTCAGGGGAGCGAGACAGAGACAGGGACTGAGAGAGAGAATGAGAGTGAGAGAGAGAGGGAGGGGGGATGAGTTGGGAGGAGGGAGAGGTCCCTCTCCGCACCGAGGAGGTACAGATGAGTGGGATAGTGGGGAGCGAGCCCGAGCTGGGCGTGGCGGGGCGGGGCGGGGCGGGGCGGGGCGGGGCGGGGCGGGGCGGGGCCGCCGGGCCTGTGTAATGGATGACATGTCTCGGCTTGACGTGGGGCCGAAGTGAGGCCTGTTCCAACGGATGCTCCCGCTCCACCTGAAGCAGCATACGATCGCTTTAGCGGCGTAGCGTACACAGCCTCACACAGAGCAGCCGTACTAAATCAAGGCTTATACACACGCCGCAGAGACTAAATAAAGCTGTTTTTTTTTTTCTTAAAAGTACAAAGTGAGAGAAACAGCACGGAAGAGGAAAAAACTCCCTCAGACTTGACGTTTGTAGAGGCCAGCCCAGCCCGTGTGTGTGCGGCTGCCGCCCGCCGCCATCTCCCGGGGGGAATTGCGCCCCATGATCAAGGGACTTCTCACCTCTTTCGTTCACTTTCACGCTCTCCTCGTGATCAGCAGCCACCTCCCTGACTCCCGCCCTCCCGCGCGCGCGCAGCACGGCGCGGGAAAAATAAGAGGCGTTTACGATGCCGGGGTTTCCCTGCCTCTCTCTCTTTCTCTTTCTCCCTCTCTCGTTTTCTCTCTCTCGCTCTCGTCTCACTCCCTCTTCCAATAACCTCTTGACTCAGCTGGGCTCCACCCTCCATCCTCCGAGCCGCGGGGCGGGGCGGGGCGGGGCGGGGCGGGGCGGGGCGCTCACGAAAACACTGCTCGGCGGCTTCAATCTCCAGTGCTCACCACGTCGGTTATAGGGCGCCACATACTCCCCCCCCCCACTCTCCCCCTCCTTCTCTCTCTCTCACACACACACACAAGTTCCTGAGGGAGACTAGGTCCAGGTCGCAGTGCGTTCCCGGTGTGTGTTCATCCCCGTGTGTTTATGCCACCATTAGGCATTCAATGTCTTCCCCACGGGGCGAGCGCGCGCCGCGGGGGTGGCGCGCTGCGGGGCGTCGCTCCGCGGGTGGCCCCCTCGCCCCGCCCCCGCCGCCTCCGCCCCCGCCGCCCCCGAGGAGCTACTAAAACACAGTCTGGTATTCAGGCTCCCGATTCCCATTCAGCCGGCCGGATTTCTGCGCCCGCTGCTCCGGGGCGGGCCGGGCCACAGCCGCGGCTCGTCTCGTCTCTCCGTGTGCGCTCTGCGCTCTTCAGCCTCTTCCTTTTTTTTCTCCCCCTCAGAACGGAATGCATCGAATATATTTTTTTCCCCGGCGATGTGGCGCGGCGCGGGCGGGAGCATCCCCCCGCTAGCGGTATACCTGTCGTCTCGTTCCGACGAAATTGCCATCCAAATAAGCGAGACCGCCGCGAAAGTGTTTTTGTTCCGTTTTCTTTTGTCGCCGCTGGGGGTCTCGGGCTCCCCCCCCCCTCCCCCACCTACTCCACCTCCCCCTCCTGCTCGCAGGCGTCGTCTGCTGTGCCTGCCTGCGCACCGTATTCTCGATACCCCGTTCTTTTGCCGGACTGAACGCGCTCCGTCGCGGGGAAATTATTTTGCCAACGACGACGAGCGGAAACTTTCCTGCCATTTCTAATGGGGTTAGGAGGAAAAGGGGTAGGGGGTGGGGGGTTGCTGCGAAGGTATCGGGTGAAGCGGAACGAGGAAGAACAATGGGGGTTCAGGGATTGGGATGGGTTTGAGGCAGCAGCAGCAGCAGCAAGGGCGCTGCCGGCGGCCCGGCAAACTAGTGAACCGACCCGCCCCGGCCCGGGCTAGGAGCAAGGATAAGGGATGGAACAAAGACCTGCTTACGCTTTACGAAACGTGACCGTGACATGATTTATTTTTCTTGTGTGTGTGTGTGTGTGTGTGTGTGTGTATGTGTGTGTGTGTGTGTGTGTGTGTGTGTTACGATATCACTTAGCCACGTTTTTAAAATAGTTGATAATTTTTGGCGCGTATTCCAGTTATAGCGATGGCAGCAGAGTAAGTCAGTTTCGGGGTGTGATTCTGCTGGCACTGTCGTGGCATAGCGGTGAGGTTTTGGTGACGCCTCTGTCGGGGTGTATATAAGCCCGTCCCGGGCCAGCCGTCTGCCTCCTGAGGGGCCCCAGGGGCCTGAGGGGCGGGGCGGGGCGGGGCGGGGCGTGCACCAGACGCGCCGCCAGACTTTGGTGATGATGCACAGGTCAGGGCGAGAGTCCCATTTCCATACGTTGTAATGCTAATTGCACGGCTCTACACCCCGACCTTCGCCAGCCCGGCCACCCCTGTTTAACCATCTTCACGCGCACGCGTGTACACACACATGTGTGTGTGTGTGACAGCGAGGAGAGGGCTGGGGAAGCGACTCTAAAACTGGAATCCTCCTTGCGCTTTGCTCCGGCCTGGAACGCCCGTCGCTAGGGATTGCTTTACTTGTGTGTCCCTCCCTGCGACAGTGCCGCCCCGCCCCGCGCCGTGCCGCGGCGTCTCGTCTACACACACATACACTCACACCGCTAAGCCTAAACTTAAATCAAGTACATAAGAAAAGACAACAAGAAAAATATCGATGCACTCGATCTAAGTGCATGTACTTGGTATCAAGCACGTGCGCACTTGCTAATTTTCCGCTCTCCTCGCACCGCGCCGAAGCTGCCGAAGTGATGCGGCTGCGTGGTCACGCTCGTTGTTTGCGCAGATTCTGCCGGGGGGTGCGGTGCAAAACTGAAAGAAGGGGGCAGAATTCCATCCAAGGAGGGAAGAAAAAGGAAGGGAAAAATTGTTCCAGGGACAGGGGCAAAGAGACAGGACAGGGAAGTGTAGGACCGGAGGAGGGGGGGGGGGGGGGTTCTGAGCAAGCCAGCGCCGCTCCACCGTCGCGATTCTATGACATTCTTGGCGAAATGGAATGGAATGTCGGGGATTGTGGCGGCGTGGCCCGGCGTGGCGCAGAGGTGAAGAGGTGCCGCTCGGGCCGGCCCGGCCCCGGCCGGGGCTGACGACGGCTTAGCTCTGGATGTCGCAGCAGCAGCGTCGCGGGGGCGGGGCGGGGCGGGGCGGGGGCGACGTCCGCTCCGGCTGTGCACGACAATTGTTTCATTTTGAATGACGATGAGGAGGATGGCGTCTCGGTTTATCTGCCGCAGGCCGCGTGATATCCCAGCTTCTTTCGCTCCCTGTATATTTTTTTTTTTTTTTAAATTTTACCTGACGAACCTTTTTGGGAATTTCTTTTTTAAATCGAAATTATTATATTTTTGTTAGGTAAATGCTTTGCGCTCACACTGAAAATCCAACAGTGAGCAATGCACGCTGTATATAAAGTGTGCATGGAATGCACGCTGTACATAAAGTGTGCATGACATGCTCACTGTTTTTAACGTGTGCATGGACATGCTCACTGTTTTTAACGTGTGCATGGACATGCTCACTGTTTATAATGTGTGCATAGCTATGCTCACAATAATTTCATCAGTGAGCATTGCTCACATTTTGTACAGTGAGCATGGCTATGCACACATTATAAACAGTGAGCATGTCCATGCACACATTAAAAACAGTGAGCATGTCCATGCACACGTTAAAAACAGTGAGCATGTCATGCACACTTTATGTACAGCGTGCATTCCATGCACACTTTATATACAGCGTGCATTGCTCACTGTTGGATTCTCAGTGCAGCAAAAGTAATAAATCCATCCTCGAATGAAGCAATTCTTTTCTCTTTTGTTTCTACCGCTATCTCCGTTTCCTTCGCAGCCAGCAGCCGTTTTCCTTGTGTGCAGCAGCAGCGCGGGTCTCTAATTAGAGGGATATTCGTGCGAGTCGCGCCCCGCCCCGCCCAGCCCCGCGCTGCAATCACGTGAAAAGGGAAAGGACATTCCACACTCGTGCGCTCTTCCACCATCTCTCTCTCTCTCTCTCTCTCTCTCTCTCTCTTGCTCTTTCTCTCTCTCTCTCTCTCTCTCTCTCTCTTGCTCTCTCTCTCTCTCTCTCGCTCCCGCTCTGCTCCACTCACATGATGGCACTGTAAGCACCGCGTAATGAGGCTGCACAGCGCTGCCATTGGCGGCGTCACGACGCGCAACTCTTCACCAGGGTACGTGCTCTGAGAGGCGGGGCGGGGCGGGGCGGGGCGGGGCGGGGCGGGGCGGGGCGGGGCCGACGAGCACCGGAGAGATATGATATAATTGGGTCAGGAGGCGGATCGCTCGCAGTCTGCGGAGGCTTGTTGTGCCTGCCAGACGCAAAAGGCGCTGGAGAAAGAAATGATGTGACTTTTCAACCACCGCCGACCACTCCACTCGACGAGCGAGGCGAGGCACCTCCTGCTTTTTTGGCGTAGAGTTAAAAGTTGAAGTGGTGTGATCCTTTTTTTTTTTTTTCCTTCTTTAGTATATTTTTTGTGTTTTTTATGTTTTTTTGTTTTGTTTTCCCGCTCCCAGCTCTTTCGGAACCCGCACTGATCCCACACAGACCGCAGCCACCGGCTGGCCGCCCCGCCCCGCCCCGCCCCGCCCCGCCCTGCCGTGCTCTCCGTGCTCCCCCACCTTCCTTTAATCCCTTTAGCGCTGTTGGCCTAAGGAGCGTTGGAGGGATGGTGCGGTCAAGGGACCCGAAAGCTCGCCGCCCGGCCCGGCCGGCCCCACCCCGCCCCGCCCGCCTACGGGACACACGGGCCGGCCGGTGCAGCGGATTAACAAGTTAAGACCTACAGTTCCCCATACCACTACTCCAGGGCAGCTCGTTTGTTTCCTTATAAATTGCTTTATCTGCAGTCGTTTGTATTTTTCCCCACCTCTCCTCAGAACGAATTTTTTTCCCTCCCTTGTTTTCTCTCGTCATAGTTTTTTTTTGTTCTCACGCGAAGACTCATATCTTACTGACTCTCTCGCGTTTTTGATCTTTACTTCTAGCAATGATAAAAGTCAATTCAAACCACAATCCATTTTCCCATCGCGCTACATAATTTTAGTTTTGAGTAATAGCGCGCGCACTCACATATCCGGCCTACCCGCTCGGCTCGGCCTGTACAAAAGCACATTTCCGCCCGTCTCGCTGTCTCGCTCGCACTCCCTGTCGGCGCGAATTACCTGCAAATTATCCCCGCCGCCGCGGGGGACCGGGCGGGGCCTGTTCCTGTATCCCGGCCCGCCGCCTCCGCCCCGCTGCTCACACGCTGCTGTTAATTTTTTTTTGCGACCCTAATCACGCTTTTGCGGGGCTTACCTCGCGCGCGGCCAGGCATACAACTCTGTGTGTGTGCGCGCGCGCGCGCGTGTGTGTGTGTGAGTTATTGTGTGAGTGTGTGCGCTACCGAACAAGGCCTAATTGTAGAGGGCTGCATCTTAACCAAATCCACCAGCGCCGCGCGGCGCGGTCTGGTTTGTTGGTTGGGGGGGAGGGGGGGTTGTCCCCTTTCCTGTGGGCTACGATAGGCGGCGCGCTCGCCCACCCCAGTCCAGCCCGCCAGCAGCAAGGCCACGTGGACGCGTAGGGCGGCGTGATTAAGGCCCCGCGCCGCGCCTCGTTATTGCCGAGTACTTCTGTGCGTGTGTGTGTGTGTGTGGAGGTGTAGTCGCAGGTGTCTGCAGGCGCGTGCGAAATAATGCCTTTTAGCGAGTCCTTGTCTCGCATGATGAGAGAAGGGTCGTGGCGGTGCTAATGGGCCCGGGCCGGGCCGGGCGCCGTCGTGTCTGTCTGTCTGTAGCCGTGTCGTGTCCTTTTCGCCGCCGTGCGCATCTCCTTATTCGCCTCTCTCTCTCTCTGTTTTTCAGGTGAGTGCGACTGGAGGGCGGGGCGGAGACATTTCACTGCTGCTCTGCGTGCCGGCCCGCCCAGGGTGTAGGGCCGGTAGCGCTGCTTGACAATGAAGAAACTTCCTAAAGGTGAGAAAGAGAAAGGAGGGACAGAGAAAGAGATACGCCGACACGCGGCGCGAAGGGAAAAGCGAAAGTTTTGTTTGATGCCCGCCCGGCCCGGCCCGGCCCGCCCAGTGCGCGCGAGCGAGCAGTGTCACAAAAAGAGATGAACTCGGAGGGTGAAGGGCGGGACGGGCCGGGCGCTCTGTGAAGACGGCCAAAGGGAGGAGGAGGAGGGGAGAAGACGACTCGGATTCCGACGCGTGGCTCCCCTGGCCGCTGCGTTTTGTCGCCGCGCCGTGACGGCCGGGCGGAGCGCCTGTGAGGTAGGCAGGCCCGGCACGCGCGCCTGCTCCCGCAGTGCCTACCCGCACGGCGCTCGGGCAGCGCCCCGTGCTGCGACATTATAGGAAAGGACTGCTGCAGTTTCAGTTCTTTAAATATACTTTTTACTTCTTGTCAGCAGATAAAGCATCGAAAATTTAGGTAACACGTTTTCGTAAAAGTACTCACTACCTGTTGACTCCCTTCCTCCTCCTGCACTTTGCAGAGTTGTATCGAAATTCCTCCATTTGTACTGTTGTTGCGCATTTTCCCCGCTTCACTTATCGTATCGTCTCGATTCGACAAAGAGGTTATTTCGCCCGCCAGAGACGGAACTCTTTCGTCGTGACGGTCTTGAGACAGCGCGGCGCGGCGCCCCGGGCTGCAGACGGCGAGGCGGCGAGGAGGTCGCGGAGCCTTTGTCGCCGCCGAGCCGAGCCGAGCAGAGCACAGCCGAGCACAGCCGAGCCGAGCCGAGCCGAGCCGAGCCGAGCCGAGCTTTATGGCGGCGCGGCGTTTTGTTTGAAAACGTTAATGTGCGGCGGGTAGTTATTCAGAGCGCGCGGGTCGGGCCGCCCCCCGCCACTTTGGCTCTTCATGTTATTATTGCTATCATTATAATTTTTTCCCCTCTCTCCCGGCTCGTGACTGTGTGTGAGTTGCTTTAGCCACCCGACCCGACCCCCTTTTCGCCATGAGCTACGATGCAACTTGTCCTCCCTCTCTCCCTCCGCAACTCTTTTAAAGCACTTGGGTGGTTGCGGTTGCCTCGCGGGCCGGGCCGGGCCGGGCCGGGCGGCTCCCGGAGGCCCTTCTGCCGCCGCTGCTGCTCCTCCTCGGCGTGCAGGGACGGATGTGCGCAACAACAACAGCAACAACAACAAAAACACAACAAGTGAAGCAAAACAAACGCCGCGCGCGCCCAGGCCCAGCCGCCACCGTGCTCTCCTCAGGCACGGCCGCCCCGCCCCGCCCCGCCCCGCCCCGCCCCGCCTGCGCCCGCCCTGGCGTAGCAACACCCTCGGACTAACTTATGAATAGCATTTCAGGCGCAACTTCTTCAGCCGGGCGCGCTTCTCCTGCGCGCGCGGCTCTCTTAAATTCTTTACAGGGGCTGTTTTGCGACCGCCCTGCCCCCCCCCCCCTTATCTCCCTCAGGTCCGTCATAGCAGCGCAGGCAGGCCTTCTTCAAGGTTGCCCGGGCTGCCTGGCCTGGCCAGGGCTTGTCCGTTTCAGATAAATCCGACCTGGGCGCTCGGGACCACCCGCTGAGCACAGGATGGATGGGGGGCAGAGGGCACCTGGGGGCGGCGGGGGCGGCGGGGGCGGCGGGGGCGGCGGGCCGAGATATGGAAAGTTGTAGTCGGAAGGAGGAGGGCGCATGCTGCGGTTGGCTACCCCCACCCCCCACCCCACCCTACCCCGGCCTCACCGCCGGTAGGTATAAGCGCCCTTGGGAAGGGTTCACTGGTGCATCCACTGTAGAAAAAAATAAAAGTAATAAAAAATACGGATAAGTAGTATGGAGATGCGCATCACGCCATAGCAGCTGCGAGATAACTATTGGAAGCGGCGTGCGTTGTACGTTACGTTTTTGAGTTTCTGCTTTTGCTTCTCGCTGGAGAGTGTCCGCGCCCGCTCCCGCTCGGGCGCTGATAGGCTGAGGCGGTGCGCCGCGCTGAGTCGGCGATATCGCCGCGCAGAACACTGCGGCGATAATGACGCGCCGGTCGGCGAGGAGCCGCGATAAAGTTTTGGCGAGGTCGGCGGCGGCGTCAGGTCGGCCACAGTCAGCTAGCCGGCTAGGGCCCCGCCGGGGCCGGGCTGAGTGGCGGCTAATCTCGCCGCTGCTGGCTGCGAAACGCGTGAAATATTTATTTTTAGGGGAGTGCATTCATCACGTGATAAAGCCGCCACCCTGGTGATTCTATCACGGGATGAAAGCACCCCCTCATGGCCCATAGGGGTAGATCTATCACGGGATAAAAACACCCCCCTCCTCAATCGGTTCGAGGGGGTGGTTTTATCCCGTGATGAAACCACCCCCAGTGCATTTGTCACGGGGTAGATCTATCACCTCACACACACGCCATTATTTTATTCTAACTTATTTACTTTTTAAAAAAAGTAAGTTGCCGTGTGTCCTTTTAGTGTGATTCAACGCGGGCCGTGTGGCGGCGGCAGTGCGAGGAAGAGCAATCAGGAGACAGAAAGGCAAAAGGGGTGTCGAGAAAAAAATAAAGAAAAGAGGTGCGGGTGGAAGAGGCACGGCACGCGAGGTGTATCCGGTGGCCGCGGCGCGGGGACAAATGCCGTGCGGCGCGAGATGGCATAAACAGGAGAGGGACGGCGTGCGGTAGGCATACCGCGGTGCATATTGCATACCGTGTCGTGTAGGTCGCGTGCGGGCGGGCAGGCTGGGCTCGGACCTGAGCTAGGCGCACGTCAGCGGGGCTGTTTGGAATACTCTATCGCGCCTCTTTGTCGTGTCATTCTCCATTGCGCAAACACGTTTCAATATACGCGTATTGTTACTATTTCCCGCGCCCGGTGTTGTTGCCCGCCGCGCCGCGCGCCCCAAAGGTTTGCCGAGGAGGAGACAGACGGAGGCTGCGAGACGCCCCGCCCCGCCCCGCCCCGCCCATGGACATGTTTATTCATTTCGTTTTTAGACTCTCATTTCGCCAGGTCAAAGGAAGGTAGGAAAAGGAGATTTCTAAGTTAATCTTTGCTTGCCGGCGCTGCGCTGCCCCGCCCCGCCCGGCCAAGGCTTCTCGCTCCGTCGTCGTCGTCGTCGTCCCGGGATTAAAATTGTGCTTCAGTTTCATTCCGCCCACGTCGCGTCACCCGGGGCCCTGCCCGGCCCGGCCCGGCCCGGCCCGGCCCGGCCGGCAGGTCACTCTAGTCCCCCAAATCGACAACCGAGGAAATGAGTTTGGACTGGGCCAAAGTTTTGGCTGCGTCAGCGAATAAGGGCAATCATGAAAAAGTTGTCTTATTCTCTGCCCCCTTTCCCACGTTCGTTTTGTGGAAAATTATGTGCCAGCGTACTTTTTGTTTCGATATTTTATTGAGTTTCTCTTTTCAGTTGTCGTTTATGCGCCCTTGGGAGTGTCTTTCATTTACGAAAGCATGGGTGTGCGTCAAAAGCTTAAGACATAAAAATATTGTTTGTTTTTTTACCTTATGAGAATAAGTATTTTTTCCTCAAATCTGTATTTGACGGCTTTGCACCGGCGGAACCTGTTGCGCCGAACGCCTCCTAGTACTCCCCCAGCTGGGTCACTGTATCCGGGCTGGGCCGGGGTCAAAGACAATCAGAATCCAAGTTAAATTGACTCTCGTGTGACTCATTCCGAGCGGTGAGTTTCGAGGCTAGCCCCCGCGTACGGGGCGGGCATTATTGCTCTCCCTCCCTACCGTGCACACGCCTGCAGGGCCTTCGCTCGACGTCTCTGACACCTTCCTCGCCCCCCCCCCCCCCTTTTCCCCTCTCACTCTAACCCGCGTTCAATCCGCGGCCCCGGCTAACTATTTTTCCGGCTCCTCTGCGGCCCCGCCATCACATATTCATAGTACGCGGAGCCGGAGCCCCTCCCGCTCTCTCTCTCTCTCTCTCTCTCTCTCTCTCTCTCTCTCTCTCTCTCTCTCTCTCTCCCTCCCTGACTCTCCTACTCCATACCCCTCTTCCTCAAGCGCTTTCTCTCCCGCCCTATGTATTTCTCTCCGCTCTCTTCCCGCTGCCCTCTCTCCTGCCCTAGCTCAATTTCCTCCCCCGCGCCCGCCCCTCTCCGGTCTGCTGCTGTCGATGTTGATGTTGTCCCACCCCGCTCTTCCTTCCTCCTTTTTACCCCCCCCCCCTCCTCCCCCGTAGTCCTAGTGTCGGTGTGTTGTTTGTGCAGGACGAGCGGCGGTGGCGCTGGCAGCAGCAGCGTCCTTTTTAGCTAGCGTCGGAAACAAAGTTTACTTACACTGGCCGGCGGCCCGGGGGCCCGGGGGGGTCTGGTGGCGGGTGGAGGGGTGCAGGGGGGCGGGGGTGCAGGGGGGGGGGGGGGCTGTTTTGCTGGCCACCCGCCCCATAACAAGGAGGAAGGTCTGGAAGAATACTCCGCAGTACAGCCGCCACACCTCCCACCAGCCATTTCCTTCATCGCTCTGGATTAGTTTCCGCCCCGCTCTGCACTTTTATCATCCCGCTCGCGCGCCCCGCCCGGCGCGGCGGTTTCCTCATCGCGACCCTCTCTCGCGCGCGCTGCGCTGCTCACAATAATACCCTGCTCTTTTTTGTTTGTTTTTATTTATTTATTTTTCTGAGTGGTTGGTGGCGCGGAGCGCGGGCGGGGCACAAAGTGCTGCGCGCTTTACCCGACCGTAAAAGTGGCGCCGGCGGCGCGACCCGGCCCGGCCCGCCGGACCAGCGCGATAATGCATCTAGGCGGGGCGGGGCGGGGCGGGGCGGGGCGAGCCCAGGGGAATGCGGATATCGGTGTATGCGCCGCTGCTGCCATGTGTCGCATTTTTTTTTTTTTTGTGAACGTTGACCCGCAGATCCGCTACACGAAAGTGAAAATGCTGCACACTGGCTCGACGGCCCGCATCTACGGCCTGTTCTGTTCGAGGTTATTCCTCCCCGCCCCGCCCCGCCGACTGTTCTCCGAAAGAGTTGTTGTCGGCTCGGCGCGGCCACGTCAGTCCTGCTCCGGCTCCTCTCGCCTCTCGTCTCGTCTCGTCTCGGTTCGGCCGCTCTATCATACACTCTGCTCATTCATCTTGTTGTAGCCGGGCATCTGTTGCTGCTCCGCCAGCGCGGCTCTCAGCTCAGCGCCCCGCCCCGCCCCCCGCCGATTCGGGCCGGCTGGGGGGTTGGAGGGGCGGGGCGGGGCGGGGCGGGGCGGGGCGGGCCAGGGGGCCAAATACTCTGCGTTCCAAGGAGCGGAAGGGAAGGGTCCTAGGGTACTCCGCCCGAGGGTTCTGGACCTCCACCCCCCACGCCAGGCCAGGCCAGGCGGCACACTGTTGCGGTAGTAGACGGGCTAACGGACCCCCTCCCCCCCCTCTCTCTCTCTCTCTCTCTCTCTCTCTCTCTCTCTCTCCCTCTCTCTCTCTCTTTCTCCTTCTCTCTCACGCTCACACTGCTACACCTCAACGCTGCTTGCTTGTCTACTCATACTAAGTTCTATTCTATAAGACCGCTATGCCTGCAAAGGGAATACAGTCCCACAAGTTGAGTTGTACTGTATCGCCAGCCTGCCCGCCTATGCCCCAGCCTCGGCCTCGAGGTCCCCCCCCCCCCCTCTGGTTCCACCCCCTAAAAGGGGTGGGGTGGGGGGCGCTCACCACCGCCCACCGCCTCCCTTTCTCTCCGTGCAGGAAACTAAATATGGCGCTGTGCGATGGAGGGCGCCCGGAAACGCAACGGACAAGAGATAAATCCGACGACGGGCTCAATCACATTACCCGGGGCGGAGCGGGGCGGGGCGAGGCGGGCGAGGGTCACCCGAGACGAATCGTGGTGAACCTCTACCTGTGTACGCTACCTCCCCGCCCCGCCCCGCCCCGCCCCGCCCCGCCCCGCCCCGCCCGCCCCCGCCGCGCCGCCAGGGGTAGGCGTTGAGAAAGGGGACCCCGATACAAACGAGTTTAAGGCTGAGCGCGGCCGGGCCGGGGCAGGAGCGGCGGAGAGAGCCGGAGCTAGACTATGCGCCATATCCGATGGGTCTGTCTGCTCTAATCCAATCAACTTTTATTTTGTTTGTGCTGGTTTTTTTCCTCCCGTGGGTCTGTCTGCTCTAATCCAATCAACTTTTATTTTGTTTGTGCTGGTTTTTAGGCCCCCGTTAGGGGTGCCTTTTGCTCACGCCAGTGAGTTTTTATTTCTTCTTGACTGAAGGCCCTTATGGGCGCAGCTGATCGTGCCGAAGCGATTTGTACAAAATTAAAATGAAAAATACTACGAAAAATTAGAAAATTTTTGAGATAGGTGTGATGTCAAACTGTCTATACGTTTTTGCATAAAATTAGTTTGCATTCGCTGTTTCTATGGTAATTACGAGCTGAGCAGCCAGGCCGAGCCGAGCCGGCGGGATGCTAACAATGCCAACCTTTTATGAGTTCCCTTCAGGCCTATGTTTTTACCGATGGCTGTAATTTGGTTTTATCATCTACCCAATGCAAATAACTATATTGCTCTTAAAAGTTTTTTCTAAAATGTGATAACGTCCATTTATTTTGTTTACAAATTTAGAATTAGCACTTAATTATTTTTGGTTGGACTTGGTCGTCAGGCCGTGGCGGGCGTGGCTGGGACTTCCACTCGACAAAAGAAGAACGGTGACTCGGCGGCTCACGCGCTCACCTCGCGACTTTAAATCATTGTGTAAAGTTATCAAAACGTTGACAAGGCGAACTAAATAGGTAAAAATTAGTTTTATATTTGCGGAAACCATTTTCCAAAGTTTGACGTCAATACGGCGAGAAGGAACAAAACTGATTCGTGAAATGGTGTACATTTACGTGTATCTTTACGTAAACCATTTTCCGAATCACTTTTGTTCCTGCTCAACGAACGTACGTGAAACTTTGCAAAACGATTTCCGCAGGTCCAGAACTGATATTAACACATTCATTTCGATTGTCTAACATTTCGTTCTCCTAATATAAAGAGTTAAAGTCGCGAGGTGGACGCGTGAGCCGCCGAGCCGCAGCCGCGGCCTTCTTTTGTCGAGTAAACATCAAGGCGGCGTTGTTGATAGCTGGCCCGCTAGGCATTTTATGCGGCAGAGATGTGTAGCGGATAAAATTCATAATTTGGTTCTCACAAATAGTTTACACTAGATATTTTTAAATTCTTTCTCATTTTATGATAAGTGTTAATACCTAGGGGGCCGTTTAACGCGTTAGCGTTAGAATTTTTTGTTCCTCCCCGTGCTTCTCGCTGATCCGAAAACTAGAATCCTACATGGAAGAGAGAGAGCGAACGAGATATATATATATTTTTTTGCACGGGGTTGTAGAGTTAACAGGAGAATTGGGTAGACTCCGTTACCTGCCCCGCGCCAGGCCACGCTTCCGATTGCTTGCAGCCAGGCCGGGGCGTTGCCCCCGTTTTACAAGGGCGTAAGTGCACTCGCAGGTGTGTAGCCTCCCTCCCCACCCGCCGGGGGGGAGGTCACTGCTGCTCATTTTCCACCGCGCTCAAAACAATTCCCCCATTAACAGACACATCCGGTGTCATACTTTTGCCCAAACACATTCAACAGTTTAATTCCTCGCGTTTCTTTTTCCGCTCTGCGTGCGGCGCGGCGTGGCGCGGGGGTCGTTTTGCACCACAATATCATCAGACACGCGCGCGCGTGCGGCCCCGTCAAAGGCAAACGTGATTCAATAAAATGGATGTTGTGGTGTGAGATCGAGCGAAAAGAGCGCCGCTGTAGCCTCCGGCCTTATTCGCGTCCATTTCAATCGGACTGATTGGAGCGGATCAGCCTGGTCCCGCCCGCGCCAGCCGCACCCCTTTGACTGCGCGGCCAGGCCCGGCGCGCCAGGCCGGAGAGAGATCCTTGGGATCTAATTGAAATAACGTCCCGTGCGTATGTGCTTAACGAAGCGACCGACCGCCTGTGCAAGTGCGAGAGAGAGAGAGAGGGGGGGGGGATTGTCTGTTTGTGTACGTGAGAGTGGAGGTGGGGAGGGGAGTTGGGATTGAAGCAGACGACTATGCCTGCGTGCGCCAGTTTGCTAGTAGTTACCGCAGCCCGCGCCCGCGCATTTTCATCACCGCCAGATTGATAATAATGTGACCTGCCTGTTACGCCGGCTTCGCCTCTCTCTCTCTCTCTCTCTCTCTCTCTCTCTCTCTCTCTCTCTCTCTCCCTCTCTACCTCTCTCCCTCTCTCCATCTCTCCCTCTCTCCCTCTCTCCCTCTCTCTCTCTCTCTCTGCTTTGTTACGTACCTCCATCTCACTCGAAACTTACTGGAGAACTACGTTATAAAACCCTACACGTCGCGGACGCCGTCATTTAAGTAAGTCTCAATCTCCCCCGCGCCCGCGCGCAAGTACGCTGTGCGCAGCAGCCCCCTCCCCTCCCCCAACACGCAGCTGCTCGTTCCAATCACTTGGGCGGGCGGGCGCGGGCTCTCTGTGGGCCGGGCGGGGCGCGGCGGGGCGGGGCGGGGCGGGGCGGGGCGGGGCCACGCCGGCCGCTCTTCCTCCCGCCTCGCACGCTGGGCCGGGTCCCTTTAATTTTCCCCGGCAGGCCGCCTCGCCCGCCTCGCCCGCCTCGCTCGGCTCACCAAATCGACGGCCCTTTCTCATCCTATCAATTCAAATAAACAGTCCCTCGATTCTTTGCCACGGTCTCTCTCTCTCTCTCTCTCTCTCTCTCTCTCTCTCTCTCTCTCTCTCTCTCTCTCTCTCTCTCTCTCTCTCTCTCTCGCTGGCCGAGGATCTCGCGGAAAATCCCCCTCTCTTTGACTCCCTTTCTCTCTCCCTCTCGCGCGCGAGTCATTGTCCCTTGCAGCTGGCAGGATGGATGGCTGCTTCTTTTCTCCCCCCCTCCCCCCTCCCTGCTCCACGGCCGGTCCGCTCGGCAGCAGTGGGAACGGAAAGTAAACGTTTGGATGGCAAACGGATCGTCGGATGGCGGTGGTATATACTGGAGAGGATTGTGGAGGGCCGTGGAGCCTCGGAGGAGGTGGCGCTGGAGGCGCTGCTGCAGGTCGTGTCTGACTGTCTGTTCGACTGCACTGTCACAGTTTACTATTCATGGGTTGGAGCGGGCCGGACCAGCCGTGACGGGGGCGGGGCGGGGCTGGGCGGGGCGGGGTGCGGCTCTTTGCGGCCCGCAGAACGACCCCGCCCCGCCCCGCCCCGCCCCGGCCGGACGCACCGGAAGTAGGTGCGGAGATAAAGCGGCGGAGATAGGGCGGCCGGGACCGGGGCGCGAGGCGACCCGCAAGGACGACAGAGCGAGAGAGAGAGAGAGAAACAAAGATAGACATCTCGCTTGGCGCTCTTCTTCATTTCGCTCCCATTTTCATAGTCTCTCTCGCTCTCTCCCCCCCCCCCTCTCTCTCTCTCTCTCTCTCTCTCTCTCCTTTCTCTCCTTAGCCTGTCTCTTTGTGTCGTCGTCCTCTCGCTTCTGTCCACACCACCCCCTCCCTCGTCTCTGGCCCGTCTCTTTTTTTTTACTCCTCATTTCCTCTTTAACGTGCTCGATTTGCATTTTTATTTCACTGTTTTACAACCGAAATGTCTGCTTAGCAGTATAAGCCCCGCGGGCTGAGTGGCGGGGCGGCGGGGCGGGGCGCCTCATGGCCTAGCCTCTCCGGCCGGCCGGGCATGAGACGGGACGGGCGGTGGCAGCGCCGTCATGAGGTCCTCACCCCGCCCGAGCCCGACCTCCGCGCCGCCTTCATTCACACACACGCGCACATACACACACACACGCCCGAAAAAATAAAGAGACGCAGCTGCTAACTCTGCGCAGGACGTCTTTCCCTCTCCCTTCGGAGAATGTGCATGTGTGTGTGTGTGTGTTTGGTGCGTGAGGTGGATACTTTCCGACCTCCGGTGGCGCCGCGAGGTCGTCCTGACGAGCAACTAATTAAACACCGCAGGGCCAGCAGGGCCAGCAGGGCCAGCAGGGCCAGCAGGGCCAGCAGGGCCAGCAGGGCTCCTGCGGAGCCTGCCTGCGGACAAGCAACTTTGTCGATTAAACTTGGCGTGCGCGCGAATTTTCGAATCAAGCTTTTCGAACCCGTCCCGCCCCGTCCCGCCCCGTCCCGTCCCGTCCCGTCCCGCGTCTCGACTCGACGCCGCCGCCGCCCCGCCGCATCACTCCGCCACCGCCTTACCATATGCATGGGCGAAAAGTTTCTCTTTCCACTTTCTCCCCCTCTCTCTCTCCTCCCCCTTTATCTTCCTCTCTTATTATCCAGACATAATAATCCCGCGTTTGTTTTCGGGCATAAGCCATTAGTCCCGTTCGCTCTGCGGGCGGCTTTCTCTTTGCGTGTGGCCTTGAAAGGCCGCCCCCGATCCTCTCTCCCCTTCTTTCTCTCCCCTCTCTCTTTCTCTTTCTCTCTCTCGCTCTCTCACTGTCGCTACCCCGGCCCGTACACGGATTCGGAGGATCGGCCTTGGCCACCGGTTTTCCGATCGAAATGGCCCTGCATTGGTCTCCGGAACGACCGCATTATTTCTTATTTGACACGATCGGAGGCGCCGGTGGCGCGCTCACACGGCGCGGCGCGGCCGTAATGGAAATCATCCTCAATCCTCACCTCCGGGCGCCGGCCCGGCCGCCCCGCCACCGCAGTCCTGGCAACGGCCCGCTGTGCTTTACGGAAGAGAATGATGAGCGCCAGAGAGAGAGAGAGAGAGAGAGAGAGAGAGAGAGAGAGAGAGAGAGAGAGAGACTGAGAGAGTCACACAGGATTTTTTTTTCAGTTGTCATTTTGTTTTAAGAAAACACCGCTCGATAGGGGAGAGCGCCTGATGGGTAGGCACGACGCTGGCAGTGTGATGCGGCACGTTGCCTATCCTGGGATCGTCAGGCGTCAGACTCGTGGAGGCGACTGACTTCTTCTTGATTCTTTTTAATGTTGCCGTTGCTGTTTTTTCCCCCACATTTTTTTTGTATATTAGGGTGGCGAGGGTGGATTGCCCTCCCCGATGAGTGGCGTACGCAGCCCCCAGGCTCGCAGTCAGCTTCTCTCTGCTCCAGCCGGCTCGGCTCTGGCTCGCCTCGGCTTACTATTACCAGACAAAATGATTTCGCCCGTGATTCCTTTGTGCGTGCGCCACACCACGCCACGCCACGCCGCGCCATCGATCAGGTGGAGAGACAGGGGGCGGGGCGGGGCGGGGCGGGGCGGGGCGGGGCGCCACACACTACCCGCTTCTTACGCGCATCCATCATTCTTTCACGCGCTAGGTCTCTTTTTTCTTCTTTCTTTTCTTGTCTTTCTCTCTCTCTCGCTCGCTCCCAGTCCCAGCCCCGCTCCTGCTCTCCCTCTTTGTCTTTTTCTCCCCCGTCTTTGTCGAGTCGTGCGCGGGGCGCGCTCCATGTGCGCGTCGTGCGCCCGGGCGCGCCCCCCCTGGCCCAGTCCGGCGTCTTGCACCTTCCCCTTTCTTGTTCTCGCCCGCCCCGCCCCGCCTTGACTTCTCTTTTGCCTTTCTTTTTTCCCTTTCCCCGTCGCGCAATTGTGTCGTCAGCCTCCAAACCCCTTCGTCCTGCCCCGCCTAAGGCCGCGCCCCGCCCCGCCCCGCCCCAGGCCCTGCCCCACCTGCCCCTGGTTTGTGACGCGCGTGTGTCGCCGCCCCGCCCCGCCCCGCCGCACTGTGCCGTGAGCCGCCGCCGCTTCCCCCCTCATCCCCGCAGTATCTTCACTCGCAGCTCCGCTGGGATCTCGACAAGCCCCTTGGACTTGCCCTGTCCCCGCCCCCTCCCCCAACCCCCTGCTACCCCTTTTACTCCCCCGCCCCCACCCCCTTACACCCGCTCCCTCCGAACCAGCTTTCCGAAGTAACTGTCTTGCCCCGTTGGGAGCCGGCAGAGCTGATACACTCCCCCTCTAACTCTTTGGAGGTCGCATCCCCCGTCGACCGAAGGCCCGGCCCGGCCCCGCCTGCCCCGCGGCCCCTGTCCCCGCCCCGCCGCGCCGCGTCTCGGCTCGGCTGCCTCAGTCTCAGAAAACACGATAGTCGCAAGTTAAAGTTCATTTAAGTTGATTTTCCGACTAATTCGCTCCTCCCTCTATTATTCTGTTTCTAATATGCATGAGTTCCGAAGTTAACGATGGTGGCCAATCTGCTGGAGAACGAAAGTCGCGCTCAGATGATCGCTATCTCTTTCTTGTGTTTTTTTCTTAATCGAAAACAACAATAATGTAGAAAGTTTTCTCATGACAGATATATAAATATGCACAGGGTGGCCTACAGACCCGCTTGGTTTTGCTGCTACACGGCACGGGAGAGAAGGCACATGGCACACTGCACTAGAAAGTGTTTAGCTGACACTGGTGTTATTGCGAAGTATGTGTCAGTTAAACAACGCACAAACAGCCGCGAAAAGAAGGGTCATTTGTAAAAAGAAATGAGAAAGTGAAGGGTTTGTTTACGTGGCCGCGTAAATGAGGAAAAGGGTTGTTGATCCGCCAACCTTGGACCAACCGGGAACACCTCCCTTTGTTCTCAAAAATTCTTTTCTGTCCGTAGCGGGCCGTGGCGGGCCGGCTCTCCTCTCCTTTCCGCGTCTTTTGACCGCAGCGCGCTGCCGGGGGGGGGGGGGGGGGGACCGGACCGAGCAGGACAAAAGACTGCAGCAGCGGCAGTGCACTGCAGTCACGGTTAAAAACAATGCCTGATTTTATGGGGGAAAAGGGAAAACTTTCAGGAACTCCCATAATTTGAGGAAACCTGCTTCTCAGATTTTAAGGTGTTCTCATCAAAATCTGAGGGAAATTCCCAAAATGTTTTGAGGAAGCTTCATCAAAATCTGAGGAGACTTTCCTCAAAACCTGGGGATAGGTTCATTTCTTAATTTTTACCGTGGTGCTCATTGGTTTCCAGCAGTGTATACACGCACACACACACAATCACTAATGCCCCTGGGGAGCCGCAACAGCCGAGGCGGGCCGTGTGGTCGAGGTCACCTGCCCCAGTCACTAGTATGCTAACGAGAAAAAAATATTCCGCCAAAGTTTTGCGGGCGGAGCGGCAACTTGGGAGCGCGCTGAAAGTAGTGTAAAGAGGGGGAGACTGCTGTACCGGGCCGGCCCACTGCCCCTCTGCCCCCCCCCCCCCCCTCCTCTCTCTCTCTCTCTCTCTCTCTCTCTCTCTCTCTCTCTCTCTCTCTCTCTCTCTCTCTCTCTCTCTCTCTCTCTCTCTCTCTCTCTCTCTCTCTCTCTCTCTCTCTCGTTCTCCGTCCCTGCCCCCTCCTCCTTTGTCTGCGTTTCCCCAAAGCTGTCCTTCAAAGAAAACTATTCAATTATTTACAGTCGTGTCGCTCTCCGCCGTTTTACGGAAAGGAGAAGAAAAACTCTGCAAGTAAGCGCGCCTGGCGCTAGGGGCCGGGCCCCTGGCGGCGCAGGAGGCTAGCTGGCGCAAAGGTATGGAGGTGAAACAAAAAAAAAAATTGAACAGGCGGAGGAAGCCAAAAAGAAGAACAAGCAAGAAGAGGGAAAGTTGACGTCTGTGGGAGTAAAGCGTAGCCGGCCGGTCCTTTCGGTCGGCAGGGAGTGGCTTCTGTTTTTCTATTCAATGAAAAGTGACTCATGCATAAAATTTGGGCGTGGGACGTTCGCGAGGCACTCGTGACGTGGCCGCAGCTGCGCGCTGCGTGTGTGTGTGTGTGTGTGTGTGAGAGAGAGAGAGAGAGAGAGAGAGAGAGAGAGAGAGAGAGAGAGAGAGAGAGAGAGAGAGAAAGACGGAGAGAGGAAACAGGATTTGTACTTGATTCTCGCATCCCGCGAGTACGGCCAATCTGATCCGGAGAAGTAGTAACGCCACACTCGAACCGTGTCGTCTTGTATGAAAATCTGAGATGTTGACGACCTCGAATAAAGGAAGTAAAACAAACAAAAGTTTAAAAGAATAATACAGAGCATCGAGTGGGAAAATAGAGAAAGAGGGAAAATAGCTCGACGGAATGCGCTTTTCTTCCTCTTTGCAGCGCGGCGGCCGGCAGTGGGAAGTGGTGCCGCCGCCGGTGGTGACACCTCATTAGCGGCCCATTTGGCGCCCCCCCCCCCTCTCTCTCTCTCTCTCTCTCTCTCTCTCTCTCTCTCTCTCTCTCTCGCACACTTTTTCCCTCCATTTCCCGGGCGTTGTGTCGCCGCCCCCCTGCCTTCCCTCATTACTTATACGCGGGGGCGCGCCGGGGTGCAAGCAAGGCCGCGACCTGAGTGACGTCACGTGACCGCGCCGATCGTCATCTGTCTCAATATAGAGGGCGGGGTGGGGTGGGGCGGGGGGTGCCTCGGCTCGGCAGCGGTCGGGGCGGGGCGGGGCGGGGTGTGGCCCTCGGCAGGGCTGCGGTTGCGGCTGCTGCTGCTGCTGCAAACTTTCATCATTATGTTGTGGGAGGCCAACTTGGCGGCGACGTCCTGATGCCATACGTGATGTCAAGGCAGCTGGAAAATAACCGGGTGTTCTGCGCTGCGGCGCCTCGTGGTGGCGGGGCGGGGCGGGGCGGGGCGGGGCGGGGCGGGGCGGGGCGGGGCGGGGCGGGGCGGGGCGGCGTCGAGTGGCGGCGACGTGATTCTTACCGAGTCTGGCGGGGCGGGGCGGGCGGGGCTGCAGGCACCGAGCTGTTGTCTGCGTGAAGTAAGAGGCTGTTTCCCCGAAATAACACTCCACGAAACAACAGAGATTCTTCTTCATTCGCAATCCAGCCCCTTTTCCAATAAAATAGAAATTATATGTGGGTTCAGTTTTGCAAGCATAATTTATTTCGTGCCCTTTTCGCCACGTTTGCTGAACGTTTACAGCATGACTACAACGGTGATTGTGTTATCTGTTTCGTACACTTTGAAAGGCGCGGAGGCCTCTGTTGGCTCCACCGTGTGCGGCCAGCCCCACTGCGACCCGCCCCCGCCCCGCCCCCGCCCCGCCCCCGCCCCGCCCCCGCCCCGCCCCCGCCCCGCCCTCTGCCTCGCGAAACCCCAGGTGGCGGCGCGCCGGCAGAGCGCGCCCCCACGGGGGCCTCGGACACCGCGCGTCCGCGACCCGCAAGTCATCGCCGTGCCAAACGAAATAATGGAAGGAGGAGAAGGGGGAGGGGGGAGGAGGAGGAGGATCGGTTGACGCAGACGGGGCGGGGCGGGCGGGGCGGGCGGGGCGATATTGATTTCCAGCCGGGAAGCCCACCGGAACAAGCAGCCATATGGAAGGGACGTCGAAAATGAAAAAGGAGAAGGTTGGGGCGCCGGGATCGGGATGTCTACGCCGACTCGCCCAGGTCGAGCAGAGTGGAACCGTTGGCCTCCTCCGCGGGGGCCATGAGGGCCACTGGAGCGGCTGCGGTGCGTCCGGCCCCGCCGCGCCCCGCCCCGCCCCGCCCCGCCCCGCCCCGCCCCGCCGCGCCTCACTAACCGGAGCAACGACCGTGTCTGCAGTTTGGCGATCTCGAGTGGAGAGTAAGGGCAAAGTGTGGGGCCGAAAGGTGTGATGGGGCAATTGAGGAATCGGCTGCCATAAAAGTAGACTTTTACGCGATGGCCTACGGTTGGATGGGGTGGCGGGGGCGGGGGTGGGTGCGGAGGCGAGGCGGGAGGTTCGCTGTCTGTATCAGGGCCGCCCACCCACTATGACAGCCTGCTGAATGTGGTCCCTGTGTGTCCCTCCCTCACCCGCGCGCGGGTCCTCGCCCACAGCATCGGGCCGGTCTCCACACACAGGCTCACACACACATGCACCCTCAAAAAACGCGTATTTTGTAGGTCTCAAATCGCTGTTATTCCGTTATTCTAACTGCGGAAAACTTAACAGGACCGTGGCACTCGGAGGGAACCTTGTGTGGCAGCGTAGCGCCGACCGCACCGCAAACCCGCCCCTACCCGCCACGCCGCACCCCGCCACGCCGCACCCCGCCACGCCGCACCCCGCCACGCCCCCGCCCGTCTGATTTCACACACCCGCTGAAAGTTTCAGCGGGCTCCACACATTGAATAGGGACTGGGCGTTGCGTTTAATTTATGAGCGAGGGATGGACTGTATAGTGGCGGCCCAGCCCAGCCCAGTGGCCCGGCCGGCCCGGCCGGCTAGCGTGTGTCCGGTCCAGTGCGGCTGACACCTCTCACCGAGTCTCACCCTCTGCCTCTCCCTCTCCCTCGCGCTCTCTCTTCATCCCTCTCTCCCCTCCCCGCTCCCTCTGCCGTATGGACGCAGCGCGCTGATCAGTGTCTCTCACCCTTGACCTTTCTTCGCGCCCTATATAACGTTCTCGGAACATTTATCTTCCCCAGCAACTCAGAAAACGTTCTTTGAACAATTCCCTTATTCCCCTAACCCACAGCAGCGCCCAGTGGCGAGTGCTAAACCGGCTTGTTTGATTCTTTATGTTGCAGGTATGTCGGCGCAGCGCCGCCCGTATCTCACAGTAACAGCGTCTACACCGGCTCCGCTGATCCGCGCCGACCTGAGGTTTGTTTCACCGCCAATGCGGCCGGGCCGGATCTGCCAGCCTGCGCCAGTTATATACGGTTATCTCTGTATCCAGCCCCCCTCTCCGGCTCCTCGGACCCCCTCCATCCCTCTTGCGCGCCCCGCTTTATACGCGCCTCAGCGAAAAGTTTTCCACCCCGCGGCTGCAAGCAGGTTCGGCTCGGCGAGTCCATAAGTTGGGTCCGTTCCGGTTCGTGGCCCCCCCGCCCCCTCCGCACCGGGGCCGGGCTGACGGGGCGCTTCTCCGCCAGGCGGTATGAAGCCATCGGTGCCGCTAGCAGCGGGGACGGGCGGGGCCGGGCCGGCGGGCACGCCAGCGACCTGCTTCATGTCCAGCAGGTGCGCGGGGCCGCGCCGGGGCCGAGTGCCCCTCGCCGTCAATATTAGGGTCCGCGCCGACCTTATCGCGTCCTCTCCAGGCCGGCCCCCCGCTGCTGGGCGCGCCTCCGCCACGTCGCTGCCCGCCCCGCCCCGCCCCGCCCCGCCAAGGGTTCTTCTTTACGACTTTTTACCAGGAAGCCGTGCTCCTCCCTCGCTCGCGCTCTCTTCTTGTGTCGGGCTTTGTGTTGAATGGAGTGCAGATCCTATCTCCCTGCTCAGCTCTCTCTCTCTCTCTCTCTCTCTCTCTCTCTCTCTCTCTCTCTCTCTCTCTCTCTCTCTCTCTCTCTCTCTCTCTCTCTCTCTCTCTCTCTCTCTCCGCCTCCCTCTCTCCACCTTGAACCATAGGAAGCAGGGCCCGGGGCGCGTCGACCTCTACTCTCCCTCCTCGACCGGGACGCTGACAGGTTGGACGTTCCGGCAGCACCGGCAGCTTAGCTGCTCCTGTAAAAGCCCCGGAGGGATAGGGGGAGGGGGGGGGGCACGGCACGCGTGGGCCGCAGTGTTCGTCGCTGACGCTACCCTGCTTACATTATCAGTCGGACACCCCCGACATGGCACCGGGGATCGTGCATGTGCTTCTTGCGCAGCCGACTGATTCAGAAGATCGCTCTCGTCTCCTTCCTTGTCTCACCTATGGCGGTGCCCTATGCGGGGCATGGCGGCGCTACATGAGTGCGACAAGTACAGAAGTACGAGAGCGATCCTCGGAATCAGCCTGCATGCCCGTGTATTCAGTAAGAATCGCCTCCCCAGCGGGCGCCCTGGTGCCAGCGGGAGGCGGCGCCACACCGCTGCTACCCTCTGCTCCTCGCCCTCATGATGAGGCATGAGCCCGTGACCGCGGGGTGCGCGGCGCCGGGGAGATTTCCATACCGCCTGGGGGTGCAAACATTATGCACCCCGCCGCCCCTGACAACTACCTCCCCTCCCCGCGCTGCGCCGACCGGCTCACAAGCCCTTACCAGCGTGGTACCCGCGCGGGTGCGCTGATCCCGTAGCCTGTCTGCCTCGCCACTGAACCATTGTTCCGGCCAAGAAAACTTCCATGCGGGGCCGATGGTTTCGCCCGGGAGGGTACATTTCTTGCGTGTGGCGAGGCGGCGCGGCGGGGCGGGGGCTGAACAAAAAACATCCCCAATAAGACAAGAAACCAAAAGGGAAATGGTTATTGTTGTGTTTGACGCGAGTTCTTTAGAACACTCCCCACTGCCTTTTGACCGGTTTGGTATCAAGCTGGCTGGCGGATGAGCAGCTCTGCCCCGCCCCGCCCCGCCCCGCCCCGCCCCGCC
>CM066250.1:11545478-11565478 GCA_033675135.1 Frankliniella intonsa
GAGAGAGAGAGAGAGAGAGAGAGAGAGAGAGAGAGAAGAGAAGGGTTGGCCGTAATGGCCTGATGCAGGTCAGCACAAGCAGGCTGGCCGTCACCGCGGTGCCCTTCAGGGGGATGCCGCCAGCCAGCCACGCCCCGCCCCGCCCCGCCCCGCCCCCTGGCACACTGCCGCGATTATCCGAGCCGATAGTCTGTGTCCGGAGCTGCTCAAGGCCTTTGGTAGTTCATTGTGGCCCGGCGCGGCGTGGTTGGGTCGGGTCGGTGTGGCGATGAGGAAAGGTCGTGCATGAGGTGTAGCTCGGCCTTCTCACCGGCGGGGCGTGGCGGGGCGGGGCTGATGACCGCATCATGCTACAGTTCAGCGGCGCCCCTCTCACACACACACACACAGCGTTAACACATACGCACTCGGGCACAAGCGCGCAGTAACGCCTGCAGCAAGCTGTGTATATGCTATACGTATATATCGCTTTGAATTTCAAATCTCCCGCCACACGCTCGGCGCGGCTTGGGGCGCCGCGAATAAGTGTGAGAGTGGGATTGCTGCGACCGCAGGTGTGTGTGTGCGCACGCGCGCTCCTGTGTTAGAGAGAGAGAGAGGGGGCGGGGGGGCCTCCGCCCGTCCACTCCTGCATCCCTTCCTCTCCCTCCCCCTCTCTCCCTCCCCGTCTCTCCCTCCCCCTCTCTCCCCAAACGGACAGCTCCTCAAGGCTTTCCCGCCTGCTGGTCCGACCAATCACTCGGCCTGCTCTCCGGGGAGTGAGACACTGGCAGCTCACCGCTCTCTCTCTCTCTTTCTCTCTCTGTCGCTCGCTCTCTCTCGCTCGCTCTCTCGAAATATGCTCGTCATCTGTGACCCACTTTTGCGCCGTGGCAGGCACGCAGCCCTGGCCGCTGTCCCCGGCCCAACGCGTCCAGGCGGCGGCGGGGGGCGGGGCGGGGGCGGGGCGGGGGCCGAGGTGGCCCCAGGGCGTCCCGCGAGGGCTGCAGCTGTGAGCGTGCAAGGAGATGGAGTAAAGCCCGTAGACGGACGTTGTGCGCGACAAGGCGGCCCTTCTCTCTCTCTCTCTCTCTCTCTCTCTCTCTCTCTCTCTCTCTCTCTCTCTCTCTCACTCTCTCTCTCTCTCTCTCTCTCTCTCTCTCTCTTTCTATCTCTCTCGCTCTCTACCGCACATCATGGGGCACGAGAAAAACCGTCTTGCGACGAGGCGTAACGCGGTTCTCCTGACGTGTCGCCGAAACCGAGAGGGGGGTTTAAGGTGCAGAAGGAAGGAGAGGAGAGGGACCCCCCGAGGGGGAATGTGGAGAAGGACGGAGGAAGGAGAATGGGGAAACCGAGTAGTGGGTAGGAAGGTGTGGCAAAGGGTTAGAGACACTAGGTATGAGAGGCAGTTAGAGAAACAAGACGCCACGTCGGGGAGAGAGAGAGGTATACCTACCTCTGTAGTTAGAGGCTGCATCTCGCGGGGTGGGGTCAGCGCTACCCGACCCGCCTGGGAGGTGAGTGCCCGGCGGTGACGTTTTGTTTTATCTGTTGCTGTCTGTCTGTCCCGCATTGATGGATGCCTCTCTTGTTGGTGTGACGGTGACGTCACTCCTTTCCTTTCGAATCGTCACGCGAGGCAGCGGGGCGGGGCGGGGCGGGGCGGGCCGCACTCCATCGAGCAGCAGAACAGCTCCCCTCCCCTCCCCCTCCCCCGCCGGGCCGGGCCGGGTCTCCCTTTGGCACGTCCGGAGAGGCATGGCGGCGCGACGCGACGTGTCAGCGTGTCGGTGACGCGTCAATGGTGTGTCAATGACGTGTCAATGACACCTCACACAGATGTCACGCGCACACGTGCGGCCACGCGTGCGGCGGTGTGGGTCGGGTGGAGCGAGGGAGGAGGCGGACGATGGGGATCGGATCCCGATGGGCCCAAGTGCGCGCCCACGCAGTCATGTGTTCCTACACTCTCCTTATCCCCTACGCACTCCCTCTTCTCTCTCTCTCTCTCTCTCTCTCTCTCTCTCTCTCTCTCTCTCTCTCTCTCTCTCTCTCTCTCTCTCTCTCTCTCTCTCTCTCTCTCTCTTTCTATCTCTCTCGCTCTCTACCGCACATCATGGGGCACGAGAAAAACCGTCTTGCGACGAGGCGTAACGCGGTTCTCTGACGTGTCGCCGAAACCGAGAGGGGGTTTAAGGTGCAGAAGGAAGGAGAGGAGAGAGGACCCCCGAGGGGAATGTGGAGAAGGACGGAGGAAGGAGAATGGAAACCGAGTAGTGGGTAGGAAGGTGTGGCAAAGGGTTAGAGACACTAGGTATGAGCGGCAGTTAGAGAAACAAGACGCCACGTCGGGGAGAGAGAGAGGTATACGTCTGTAGTTAGGGGCTGCATCTCGCGGGGTGGGGTCAGCGCTACCCGACCCGCCTGGGAGGTGAGTGCCCGGCGGTGACGTTTTGTTTTATCTGTTGCTGTCTGTCTGTCCCGCATTGATGGATGCCTCTCTTGTTGGTGTGACGGTGACGTCACTCCTTTCCTTTCGAATCGTCACGCGAGGCAGCGGGGCGGGGCGGGGCGGGGCGGGCCGCACTCCATCGAGCAGCAGAACAGCTCCCCTCCCCTCCCCCTCCCCCGCCGGGCCGGGCCGGGTCTCCCTTTGGCACGTCCGGAGAGGCATGGCGGCGCGACGCGACGTGTCAGCGTGTCGGTGACGCGTCAATGGCGTGTCAATGACGTGTCAATGACACCTCACACAGATGTCACGCGCACACGTGCGGCCAGGCGTGCGGCGGTGCGGAGCGGCGGTGTGGGTCGGGTGGAGCGAGGGAGGAGGCGGACGATGGGGATCGGATCCCGATGGGCCCAAGTGCGCGCCCACCGCAGTCGTGTGTTCCTACACTCTCCTTATCCCCTACGCACTCCCTCTTCTCTCTCTCTCTCTCTCTCTCTCTCTCTCTCTCTCTCTCTCTCTCTCTCTCTCTCTCTCTCTCTTTCTCTCACGCACAAGGACGATACGCAGAGGACGCGTCGGGGTGATATCGCCTCGACTCATATTATGGCGCCGGTGCGGGCAGCTGTCCGGCCCTGTCCGCCTCTGGCCCGGCCCGGCCCGGCGTAGCACCGCCTTGGGCTGGGCGTGGTGGGGTGGGGCGGGGCGGGGCGGGGCGGGGCGGGTGACCGTCCGAGGCTCATAAACCCGCGTATACTTGACGGGGAGTTGATTCATGGCAGCGTGAGCAGCGCTGCTTGAACCGCCTATGAGCGCGGCTTAGAGAGAGAGAGAGAGAGAGAGAGAGAGAGAGAGAGAGAGAGAGAGAGAGAGAGAGAGAGAGAGAGAGAGAGAGAGAGAGAGCGACAGTGCGAGCAGGGCGGAAGAAAGGGTTTGGGGGCACTGGGGGCTGGCCCCGCCCCCTATGCCTGGAAACGCAAAGGCCCTTCTAAAGACTTTTAATGGAAGCGAGGCGGCCATAGAGCGAAGGTGGTCTGCCTGTCCTCCAGCCCATCGAGTGCGTGCGTGTGCGTGCGTGCGTGTGTGTGCGTGCGCGCGTGCACGTGAGATGGCCACCTCACCTACGGCGCTGGCGCTCAAGTACGGGGCAAAGTTTGAAACTTGAGACGATCAGTTTGGGCCCCTCCCCTCCCCTCGGTCCTCCTCTCCTCCCCCTCTCCTCCCCCTCTCCCTCCCCCTCTCCCTACCCGTCCCCTCCTGCCATATCTCCCTCCCGGGGACGACGCCGCGCCGCGCACCTGCCTGTCTTTGACGCCGCCCGGGGCGTTGTTATGGAGACTGCCGGTAAAATCTCAACTTTGCGTAAGAAACAGGAAACAAGTGTTGCTGTATTTTTAAAATTTGTTGTGCATTGTAAAAAATGGCGTTGGTGCCGTGGTAGACAGTGTAACGCGCCATCTTGTTTCAGACAGCATTGACGTGTGCTTGCAATTAGTGCAATTACTCACCTCTGGCTGATGATATGCGTCACGGCGTCACCTCCGCCTCCGTCGCGTCGCTGAGGCTGAGAGTCTGCAGGGGGACGGGTATTATCAGCCGAGAATTTAATTACGAGAGACTCGCTGACGACTTGTCTGCTGACGTCGGGGCGGGGCGGGGCGGGGCGGGGCGGGTGTCACGGCAGTGCGCAGGGCGGGCAGCGCGTTTTGTTATTCGCGGTCCTGCGCAGGTGTGCACGCCACGGCCACGGCCTCGTTGATCAGCTGCTGCGCGTTGCGCGACTGTTCAGAGTAATGGCGTCCCCCCCAGCTCCATTCGTTACCTCGTACTCGCGCTGCCGCCGTTGCCTACGAGTTTGTTGACCCAAACTGCCATGTTTTATGTTGTTGTTTTTTTTTTAAATCTTTTTATTATGCTTGCAGCGTGTCGTGCAAAACGCGCCCTTAATTTATTTTTCACAGACCCATAATTTTTTTTCGGTGGCGAGATGTGGTCGCTCACCACTTGTTTTGTGAGGTACGATGGGAAAGGAAGATGAGGATTGTAATGAATATTCTTCATCTTCCAAAGTCTTCTACTGTCTACTTGCAGCATTTCAGATTAAGGCTCATAATTTCAATATTGAAATTTTGCTCAAAATCATAGCCGAGAGCCCCATGGTAAATCACTTAAGTTCATGGGAGCTTCTAAACTAAGCACAAAAAAAATAGTAATAATAATTCTTGCCATCGTGTCCAAGGAAATGTATCCTCTAGAATTTGTAGCAGCCCTGCTGTCTGTAGCGCCCGGGGGGAGGGGAGGGTCCGCTGCCGTGGAGCTCTGTACGTGCCCGTTGTGCCACACGTGTTCCGCGGCGGGTCTGGCGGGTCTGGCGGCGCGGCAGACACCCGCCGCTATCTTGATAAACATGACTTATTACGTGCGTTTAATTGCAATAGCGCCCTGGCCGACGCCTTTCGCCCTTGATTCATGTCAGGCGGCAACACATTAATAGCTTGTCTCTACCCACCTCAGCGGCGCGGTGCGACTTAAGGGAGCGGTATAGGGGGGTTTGTCTATTACGTAATGTATGTAAGGTAGGCGATATTGCAATGGTGTTATTGCTCCCTGAATTCTACCAATTTAGTGCGTATCTCTTATAATTCTTTTTTGTTGTAACATGAATTTAAGAAATACCAATTATGTTTAAAATTGTTTCCGCATGACGCTCAGCGCAGTGCTTGAGGATTAAGTAGTCTGCGATCCGCCCGAGAACTGTTGGGAAAAATTGTCGCCGCCAGGTCGGTCTCTCTCTCTCTCTCTCTCTCTCTCTCTCTCTCTCTCTCTCTCTCTCTCTCTCTCTCTCTCTCTCTCTCTCTCTCTTCCCGCTTTTGATGCTGGGCTATGATCCTCTTGCGGACGCACTTCGTATGCCGGAGGGGCCTGTATAACCATGAGGAGGGGCTCCGGACCGGTCGCGGTCACCCTGGGGGAGGGCCACTGCGGCCGCCCGGAGCCCGGAGCCACATCCAGGGCCGGGACTGACTCAGACACTCGGGCGCTGGGGCCGGACCGTCCCGGAAGGAACCGGAAGTTCAACTGGTTCACCCCGATGGACGGTTTCCTGCGGCTGGCAGGAGCTAGAGAGAGGGAGGGGTTAGGGAGGGGAGTCCTGGCCGCCATCGTATGGAGAGGAAGTCCTTAGCTCTCCCACACAGGGCCGGCCCCGCAAGTTCCCAAAAGGAGCGATATAATCCCCCTGCCCGCCCCACCCCGCCCCGCCCCGCCATGCGTTCATTCGGTTGAGACTATGCCGGAATGCACCGCCCCTCCCCTCACCCTGCGGAGGTCGTCCGGCCGCCCGGGCGTGTCGTAGGGGTGGGGTGGGGCGACAAAAAGAGTTGGTAATTCTTAGAGGAGATCTCCAAGGATCCATATCCTCGGCCCTCCCTCCCTGCCAGTAAGGGTTAGGCCCGCCGGCCCGGCCCGGCCCGGCCCCCAGCTGCGTCGCCTGTTGCCAGGGGCAGCGGCGCATGAAGCGTGAGCCCCGGTCCTTATTAGGCGGCGCGCAGCAGCGTCACGTGGCGGCCCAGCCCCGCCCAGCCCAGAGCTGCAAGGGTTCCCGCCCTTTTTTTGAAGAGTTTATTTTTCAGGAATGAACAGCGGCTGCGACGCCGGGTGCGGCCGATGCACTGTCAGCGCCGCATGGTTCATTCTTTTGCTTCTTCTTCTTCTTCTTCTTCTTCTTCTTCTTCTTCTTCTTCTTCTTCTTCTTCTTCTTCTTCTTCTTCTTCTTCTCATTCTCCTCGTTTTTCTATTATTTCAACCACCGAATCCGAAATAAATTCGCGTAACCACCACAACCCGATTGAGGATTTCTCCAACTCTGTTCCAACTCCTGTCACAACCATCCCTTACGATTATCCCTGACGCAGCCGTCGCGTAGTCACAACTTTCCACCCCCCACCTCTTTTTTTTCTAGTAGACTCCCGGCTCAGTCTGCTTGCCAACCCGTCGACGACTTCCTCTCGTTGTTGGAATTGCAAGGGCTCTTATTTGCCTGTTTTGAGGTCCAGCCCAGACCCGGGGGGTGGGAAGGTGGGGGGGCGACTCAGTCCTCCGGCGGATCGCTTTACTCGTCAGCTCCGGTTCCATCCGCCCCGCCCCGCCCCGCGACACTTTGCAGCTCGCTCACCGGCGAAGACATCTCATCATCTCGCGCTCCTTGCGGCTACAAAATCCTTGAGTCGGGTGGAAACTTGTCGGTCCGCGCTCCGGTCCGCTCCGGGCCGCTCAGTTCACACATTTCGTCGCGCGATACACCCCGCGCGCTGCGCTTTTCAACTTGGTCCATCCTGCGGCCTCCGTGGCGCCCGCAACAGCAGGCAGGTCCTGTGCGACGCTGCTGGAGAGAGGGCGAGCGCTGCCGCGGTATAGGAGGTCGCAGGAGGAGGAGGAGGAGGAGGAGGGGGACCAGGAGGAGGAGGAGGAGGAGGAGGGGGAGGAGCAGGAGGAGGAGGAGGAGGAGGAGGGGGAGGAGCAGGAGGAGGCCGAATTTAAGGGAGAAACTTGAGGTGTGGTTATCGCCGGCATGCCGTGCACCTCATGGCGGCCTCGGCGAAGCTTGGGCTCTTCCCCGCATCCCTGCTCCAGCACCGCTGTGCTGTGGCACCGCGCGCCGCCGCGGAATTCCCAAAAGGCAGGTCCACACTTTATTGTATTACAGTCCTCGGCTCGGCCGCAGCCCGCCGCCCCGCTTCCTTCCTCCTCTGTGTGCTGTATCCCCTACAGGCCCGTCGCCGGCCGCGGCTAGGGGCAGGGGGAGGGGGAGGGGAGGGTTTGTCCCGCCCCCGCCGATACTCGGTCGTTAGGGAAAGTACCAGGTATTGCGGGGCACAAGTCCGCTGGGTGTTCGCCGCGCTGGAATCTACCCCTTCTATCCTTCTTCCCCAGTGTATCGCCCCCCCCCCTCTCTCTCTCTCTCTCTCTCTCTCTCTCTCTCTCTCTCTCTCTCTGTGCTCGCGGTGTGAAATTGTCTTATTTATTTACCCCCGGTGCTGCGCGGGGGCGGGCTGCGGGATGGCTCGGCTCGGACAATATAGTTCGCCCTGCACTACTTCAAACGTAATTCCGCCTGGCCTCTGGCCGCGCCCCGCCCCGCCCCGCCCCGCCCCCACAGCACCTGCTGGCCCATACACGCTGAAACTTAATCCCAGTTGGGTCGTATTTTCAATTCCTAGTGATACCTCCGGTGGAGGGCGGGGGCGGGGCGCCGCGCGGCCACGGGCCTGACCCGACCCGACCCGACCCGAACACTCCGGACGCACCACCCACGAATTAGGATCGGATAAATAAAGAAGAATAAGGGGCAGTGCAGGCTGCGGGGGAGTTGTGTGCGGTGCCGATGCCTCCCCTCTCTCTCCCTCTCTCTCCCTCTCCCTCTCCCTCTCCCTCTCTTTCTCTTTCCTGCCCTTCCTGTCTTGCTGAAATCCCAGGCGAGTGCGCCAGTTCTGCCGCAGACCACCACCCCGGCTGCTGAACAAGAGAGCATCGGATCAGTCTCGTATGTGTGGGGTCCGTGTGTGTGCGTGTGTGTGTGTGTGTGTGTGTGTGTGTGTGTGTGAGCATGGGGGATGGGAACTGCGCAACTGACGTCGCACGCACCTGACATGTGTTCGATTCATCACCTTTAAAGAATTGTGACAAAATCATTTTCGGGTATTTAAACAGTGTGCGACACCCATTTTCGTTTTACCGCGCATTGCGGCTGTATTCGCTACGATAAATGCGTTTGTACGGCGCAATACGAGTGTCCTGTTTTGATAATAAACCGTTCTATTTCCTTTAATGCCGATCCCGGCCAGAGGCGCGCGCGCGGGCGGGTAGGGGGCTACAACAGAAAGGGGTACGATAGACTGAGCGCGCAGGATGATGGGGCGTAGCAGGGGCGAGCAGGAGAGAGAGAGAGAGAGAGAGAGAGAGAGAGAGAGAGAGAGAGAGAGAGAGAGAGAGAGAGAGAGTTCGATCATATTTTACGAGAAATAAAGCATGGGCAATAAAGTCCCCCGTACTTGAAATCAGCCCTGGAAAATACGATACTGTGATCCTGCCGCCGCTGCGGGGCTGCCGAAAGCACGGTATGAGACATGGGGGCGGGGCGGGGTGGGGCGGGGCGGGGTGGGGCGGGCGGAGTACATCGTTGTGCTCACCGCTGGCGTGGCGGGGCGGGGCGGGCCTCAAATGATTAAGCAGGCAGGGGTAGAGAGAGCGGGCTGCGGGGCTCAGACGCGCATAAGCACGTGTGTGTTGTGCGTAGCGGCGGCGTACTGTATCGTCGAGAGCGAGAGAGAGAGAGAGAGAGAGAGAGAGAGAGAGGGAGAGAGAGAGGGAGAGAGGGGGCGAAGAGATGGTGGAGGAAAGGATTTGGCGACGGGACGTCACCTGGATTGCGCGTGCATCTCGTATTCATGGAACAAGAAGGCGCGCGGCCCGGAGAGGGGAGGGGAGGATGCGTCGGCCGTGGGGCGGGGCGGGGCGCGGCGGGGCGGGGCGGGGCGGGGCGGGGCGGGGCTGCCGACGCGACGCCGCGCGCTGTTGTTTGTCATGCCGACGCCTTCGCTTCGGCGTCGCGGCGCCCGGCCCGGCCCCGGCCCGGCAGGCATCGCCCTTACTCGCCCTGACACTTGGGCCTTTTTCTACCCCGCCCCTGATCGGGAGGCCTGGCCGCGCGCACACACACACACACACACACACACACACACACACACACACACACACACACACACAGTCAGCAGGGTTGTTTCTATTCCACCTGCGTACGTCTGCGCTGCGCTGTGGGCGATCCCTCGAACACGTCGTCGTGGAGGGGACGCAAGGCGTCCAAGGTGTTTACTTTTTGTTTGGGCGGGCGCGGCAGGGGCAGCCCGTCACCCTTCCGGTCAGGGATGACAGTCATCCCGCTCCGAGTGGTCTGGTGGTCGGACACCGCTGTCCACCCGTGCACGCTCGTGTCAGCGGCGTCTTTTCCTTGTTCGAGAAAAAAGAAAAATTTTTTCTTCTGTTCTTCGTTTTATTTTCCCGCGCATATGGAGACACCTTGTAAACACAGGCGGCCCGGCCGATGCGTATAGGCGACGTATCGCGTCCGCATGAAAAATGGATGAGGCGGACGAGGCGGGGCGGGGCGGGGTGGGGCTCAACTCGGCTCGTATTTTAATGTTTGTGTTGCATATTTGGCTGCCAAGACGGCGTGGCGGGGCGTGGCGGGGCGGGGCGGGGCGGGGCGGGGCGGGGTGTGGCGCGCGTGCCGGCCGGGACAGGCAGGGCCGTGGCGACATGTGTGCGGCTGCAAGGGAACAAGCTGTCAAGTCGGCTTATACCAGGATGAGAACTGCACTCTTACAGAAATATGGAAATCGAATGCGCGCGAAGAGCGCGATGAATAAAAACGAACGAGTAGGGTGCGGGAGTACCGTGACTTTTCCCCGAGGGGGCAACCACTCGTGAAATGTGTGTATACAAACTTGCGGAAATCTCGATGAAATCCTCAGAAATCTCGATGAAATCCTCAGAAATCCCGATGAAATCCTCGGAAATCTCGATGAAATCCTTGGAAATCTAACTAAAAATCTCATGAAATCTCATTGAAATCTTGTAAAATCTCATGAAATCTGGGAGAAATCTTGTAAAATCTCATGAAATCTCAGAGAAATCCCTTAAAACCTGGGAGAAATCTTGTGAAATCAGTAGAAATCCCGTGTACACTAGGATGGGGAGTGGTTGCCCCCTCGCTTTTCCCGCTACGCGGAATTCACACGTCGGAGTTTCGTCGTTGATGTTGTTGCGATTTCTATAATCGCGTGTAATTCCCGGCGGGCGCGCGGATCAAAACTCGCGGTATGCGTTTTTCATGCTCCCAGTTCCCTCCGTTCATCTCGTGCTCGCGAGCGGTGGGGTGGGGGTGGGTTCGCTCCCCGCCCGGCTGCTCTGCCTGAGCCGGCTCAAGAGGGGCGCGGCCCGGCGCGGCCCGGCGCGGCCCGGCGCGGATACGTGAGACGTCCCGCTCATTTTAAACTACACAGATTATGTTCCAGGGGTGCATATTGAATGCGGGGGGTGGCGCAGCGGTGCTGGCGCGCGCGCGCGCGGAAAAAATCCGGAAGAGGGGTGAAAGTCAGGGGGAGGGAGGGGGAAGAGGAGGGGAGGGGGTGGGAGGCGGTTGATTTGAAAGTGTAGGCCTGATTAGGCCCCCGGCTGGCTGCGGGGCGGGGCGGGGCGGGGCGGGGCCCGCGGCAGGGAGTTTTGGAGTGCTGCTGCTGCTGTTTCTTCGAGCCGGATTATCCGGAGACGACGACGCGGACGACGGCGTTAGGGTGGAGGGGGAAGGGGAAAGGAGAAAGGGCAACAGGGCAGGGGAATTTTGAGAAACACGGCGCAAAAGTTGTTCCGGAGTTATCCTCTTTCGCGAACGACGTATTCGGGCATTGCAGCGGAAATAGCAGAGCGTGCCAGGTTCGGGCGGCGGGGCGGGGCGAGGAGGCTAGGGGTGGGGTGAGGCGTCTGGGTCCGCAGAAGCGAGACATTCGTTGGGGGGTTGGGGGGACTGACTGCTCATGAAGCCGGGCTGAGCGGGTGGGGTGGGGGCGGGGGCGGGGTAGTGTCGGTGGCAGAGGCCACACGCAGGTCCACTCGGCCAGGATCTCATTAACGCCGCCCAATAAGCCGTCCGTAGGGGGCGGGGCGTGGCGTGGCGGGGCGGGGAGAGCCGGCACTCCCATGCTACTTGCACGCCGCCAAAGAATTTAGGAAAATTGCGTCTGCTGTAAGATTACGAGATCGCCTCACTCTCGCCCCGCCCCGCCGCGCTCGGACTGTTCTCTTCTCAGGGCTGCATTTTTCAGGAGCCTGGCACGACGCGAAGACGTCGCCAGTGCGGCGGTAGAGGGGCCCGCCCCGCCCCACCCCGCCCCGCCCCGCCCCCGGCCATGCTCTGCTTGTTTGTTATTCAAATGACCGCTGGGCCCCTTAAGCGCCGCCGCGCTGGCCGGGACCCCCAGTTCATGTGTTGCAGGCTTAGAAAAACAGCTGTTCTTGGCGACGAGGCTCTGCTGTGCGGGTACGCGAACTATAATAAGGGACCGCCCATATTCCTACAAGCGTTTATTCGTTTGCAAACAGCATAAGTTTTGTTTTTCTTAATTTTATAACCGCCGCGATAATCGCATCATGCGAACTGAACAACCCGACTACATTCTTTTCGGGAATATTTACTTGCCTTCACGCAACCCTGTCGTTACCGAGTGCGCTGCTATTCCGTTGCGTAACGGTGTACTCGTCAAGCAGCTCCCCCTGATGGACACGTGCACAAAGTTATTCCGTCTTGTCCGTTCACTCGATTATCGCGGGCCGCGGCGCCACGGCACTGGGTGAGTGATGGGAGAGTGAGCGAGCGAGATAGCGAGAGGAAGCGAGAGAGAGAGAAATCGTGAGTAATCGCTATTAGGCAAACGTCCAGTAGTCGAATACTCATTAGAGATCTCGAGAAAGCCGCTACCGCCCTAATTTGTTCGTCCATTAGGCGCTCTGCACTGTCCTGCCGCTCGGCCCACTCGAGAAACGATTGAGGGGGGAAGATAGCGAAGGCGGGGTGGGTGAAAAAGAGAGAGAGAGAGAGGGGGGGGGGGGGAGGCGGACCTCTCACTGCCCTGATGGCTGACCTGTGTGCTTAATCTTGGAAATATGCGCCTGCCCTGCCGACATAGCGGGCAAAATATGGTTCCTTAAAACCGTTTTGCGTTGGAGAAAAAAAATAAAATTCTTTTCTATACAAAATTGGACATGTAAATGCACGTCCGGGTGAATGTTATCGGTCATAAAAAAATCAGATTTTTAAAATATATTTTTCTTGTGTGAAAGCAATATATGAATGTATTACTAGTCAATAATATTTTTCTTTTAGAGAGGCGTGCTTTCCATGGTTCCCACCCTATATGCTCGGCGCCTCCGCCCCGCCCCGCCCTCCCTCTCCATGCGGCGCAACAAGTATTAATACTTAAACATTTCGGCACCAGGCACTATCCTCATACGGACATTTATCTCCATTGCCGCGCCTCACTTTCCGCTAACGTTCTCTTTTTATGGTGTGGTTTTCTTTCTCTCTCGCTCTCTCTCGCCCCCTCCCACCCCTCCCGCACCCCTTCCATATCTTTTCTCCTCTGCTGCTGCTTGCTTACGCAACCCTCTGCACACACACTCCTCCCTCCCCCGCCGCAGACCCTATTTCTCCCTTTTCCCCTCGCTCTTTGCCCGCTCCTCCCGACCCTTTCTTTTGTCTCTCTGGTGAGATCTGTCAAAACAGATTCGCGCCGACCCCCCCATTGAAGCTCCATAAAGTGGTCTTTATTCCCAGGGATGTAATATATCTTTAGCCGGGCGGGGGCAATGTGTCAGATTTCCACATGTCCGCGTACGGAAAGGGCGAGAGGGGGAGCCAGTGTGAGTGTGTGTGTGCGTATGAGAGAGAGAGCAAGAGAGAGAGAGAGAGAGAGAGAGAGAGAGAGAAATATGGGCGTGTGTTTTATTTTGCTGATGTGGCGTGTGGAATAGCGCCAGTGTGCTGATTATGTAAATGACACTTCGATTGCCGCCAAATGAAGTGCTTGGCTTACAAATTGCGATAAACGCGTTGCCCCCCCCTCCCTATCTCCCCGCATCCCTGTCCTTTTTTTTGCGGTTGCAGCCATTTGCCAACAACGTAGTTGGATTTATATACGGCCGAACATTTGCCTACCTATCCCGCTGTCAGGTTGGCGTCTATATCGGGTTACCGTTGGCAGCGCGAGTTCTGCTGCATTCAGCTCCGCTGGACGCTGATGGACGGTGTTTCCATGCCGTATAATCGAAAGTTCTGTACTACCTTCTCCCCTCGCCCCTCTCTCTCTCCGTTCTGGGCGTGTACGCGTGATCACTCGGCACAACACGAGTCGTAAATGTTTTACTAGCCGAGCATCTCCGACGCTCCTTGCATCCATCGCAGCAAGGAGAGAGCGACCCTCCTCCCCCCCGCCTCCTCAGCTCCGCGCAACACATGTGGAACATTGGCCCTATATGTGTACTGCCTGGATGGGTATCGGAGACGCAATACAATAAGGTGAGTGGAGTATAAGTGAAGTGCATGTGTGCGATGTTGGCGCTGTGTGGATGGGGATGTGTGTGTGTGTGTGTGTGTGTATTTTTTCCTGCGACACTTATCACGCTATCTAAACGCAAGCCTGGAAATACGCACGGGCCACATACGTTCAATTTTCCCCATACGGCCATCAGCATTCGCGTCTCTTGCAGCGTGAATCCATCCGACTGAAACGGGTAGCCTCGCGGTTGTTTTTGAGCGGGGGTGTACCAGCCCAGCCCAGCCCAGCCCTCGCACTCCACTGCCGCGCACGGGTATGGTAGCCTCCCAGTCAGTCGCCGTGTCATTTAGTAGAGGCCCGGCTCGGCCTGCTCCGGCTGGATGAAACCTCCCCCCCCCCTCCTTCCCCTTCCCTTATCTGGCCTTTCGCCCGCTCTGTCCGCGTCCCCCTGCTCCGGCGGCCAAGGACGTCCAGGTAATGTCATCACGTCACCCCCCCCCCCTCGTCCGGACGTGTCCGTTTCGCTGCATTACGTTCCATGTTGAATGCCGTGAGGCGCCGGCGCGGCGCGCACAATGAGTTTCAAGACGCGCGGGCGAGTGGACAAGTTCACGCCCGATATTTTTTTTTTTATTGAGGATGAAGGGAAAACTTTGAGGATCTCCCTTGATTTCAATAATTAAAGATTGATGAAGGAAATTCCCACATTTTTGGAGGAGCCCTCCTTTAGGAGTTTTTTAAAAGTACGGGAGCTCCTTAAGAGAGAGAGACAGATAGGGCCTTTTTGCTCTCCGCGTATGTTTGCACGCGCGCGCAAAAAAAAACAAAAAAAAAAAAAAACACTCCCCTAGCGAAAGAGCTGAGGCCGACGCCACCCTCTCCGACGCCGCGCTCCGTTCCGAAGCGTCGAAAACGTTTTTCAGCGGCAGCCGCGTGGCACGGCGTGGCACGGCTGTACGGCGCCATGCACTTGTTGACGTCCCTTCCTCCAGCGCCTTAGGCCCCGCCAGCTGCTGGGGGTGCAGGGGGAGGGGGGGGGTATTACTTCACGAAGACGATGGCATGCCGTCTTGTAATGCCAGTTGCTTTGGATCGGCGCCACAGCCGTGTGTGTGTGTGTGTGTGTGAGCGTGAGTGTATGCGGCGGCCGTCTGTGTGTTTAAGCGGGAGTGGGTCGCCCCGGCCTGGCCCGGCCCGGCCCGGGCAGAGGGCTGCACTTTGCTCTATTGGGTGCTTCGCCCGTATCCATCATGTGTCGGCCCGTATAAACGCAATTCAATAACGAGAAGCACTTGGCCAACTAGTTTGGGAGTCACGTGGAAGCGCGGCACTCGCGGCAGTTCGCGACTCGCGGCACTTGCCCCGGCCCGGCCTCCCCTTATCTCCTCCTGCTCCTCCCCCTCCCCCTCCCCCTCCTCCTCCTCCCCCTCCTCCTCCTCCTCCTCCTCCTCCTCCTCCTCCTCCTCCTCCTCCTCCTCCTCCTCCTCCTCCTCCTCCTCCTCCTCCTCCTCCTCCTCCTCCTCCTCCTCCTCCTCCTCCTCCCTTCCCCCTCCCCGAGGTTCGCGCCCCTGCTCAGGTAGTGCGCCGTCAGCAACCAACGGAGTTTTGGGCGCGCTCGCGCCCTCTCTCGTAGTGTACACTATGTGCCGCATGACTCTGTCCCTCTTGCATCATGAATTTGAATCTTATCATTAACCCCAAGTGTTATGGTACCCATCACACAGCTTTAAAAAAAATCCTCGTCGTGATGAACATGCAGCGTATCGCGTAAGGTTTTGCAATATTCTCCTGCTCTCTCATACAGTGCGGCTCTGCTGGCGTGTCCATCGGTGCGGATAAATGCCTTTGCCGCGAGCGCGCGGGAGGGGGGAGGGGGGACAAACTCCCAACTAGTTGAAAAATCGCCACTGCACTGCGTCAGTCACCCGGCTGGGCTGTTCTGTTACGCCCCCGGCCGCCCGGCCCCCCCTCTCACCCCCAATGAGGCACGCCCCGCCTCCCGCTCCTAATGGAGGAACATTGAGAGTGGTGGGTGTCTGTGCGGCGACGCTCGCCCATCTCAAGGGGACGCCTGGGGAGTAGGCAACGCGCCGGCAGGCCTGTGCTGCGGGACAGGCTACCCCGCCGGGCGCCTGGGGAGTAGGCAACGCGCCCACGCGCCCGCTCGGCGGGTCTGCCTACCCGGTCGGGCGGTTCCACAGTACTTGCTTGCTAACTGCTTGCAAAACAAGTTCTTTTTTCTTTTTCTTTTTTTTTCTTTCCTGGTTTTGACATAGTCTCTCTGTCGACTCCTGCTTGTGCAGGTCCGCCTGCCGCTGCAGTGTGCTGTGCGATGGTTAATCCGCTTTTATTGCCGGATCGATACTTATCACAGCGATCCGCTCCGCGCGCCACCACTCACACCGTCCGTATACACGCTCGCGGCAGCCAGCGAGAGAGAGAGAGAGAAAGCGTGAAGGGAGGAGGAAGCAGAGAAAACGTCAGCGCGAGCGAGGAGGCATACCTTCAGGACAAAATAAACTGGCGGCGGCCGCGCCGGACACACACACCCTCCCTCCCGGGGCTGTTGCTATTATTCTGCTTGATTTGTGACAGAGATTCAACGGCCGCGGTGTTTTGGTTTCGCACTCAAATGATCCTCGACGGGATATTCTTTTTTTTTTATCTCCGCCATCCGGCTTGCTGATATAATTTTTTCCCTATGTATCTAGTGCCTTTTTTATTATTGGGGTATATATATATAAAAACGTGGGGGAAGTCCATTGAAAGGCTTTTGTCGTCAGGATATGACAGGACGGGAAACGGAGCCATTTTTCACCGAACGGTGGGCAGCAGCGCGCGGCTCGCGGCCGCTGACCTCAGCGTGCTGGAGGGGGGGGGGGGGGGCAGGACCCAGCCCAGCAGTGTAAGTGGAGTCACCTGATAACTGGCGACTTTGGAGAGCCATTAAGTGACCCTTGTGAAGGTCCTCGCGACGCTTCGCCCTACTTCCCTCCCCTCTCTCTCCCTCTCCCGCTCTCTCTCTCCCTCTCTCGGACCCTTTGCCACAGGAGGGACCACCATCATCGCCAGAAGTACGCGGGCGAAGGGGCCAGCGATTGAAATTCGTCGAGGAATTGGCAACACGATTGGAGAGAGAGAGCGGCTTGGAGGGGCGCGGCGGGGCGCGGCGGGGCGCGGCGCCGGGCATAGTCGAAATAATAATGCCTCTAATGGGCTCGTTCAAAACAAACACCATTACCATAATCCCGTGAGCCGGAAACAGGAAAACGAAGCGGCGGGGTCCGTGGCGGCCTGGACGTGCGACCTGCCGCGCTGGATCCGCCCCGCCCCGCCCCGCCCCGCCCCCGACGGCCTCTGTTTGCTCTCCGTAATGGTCGGGCCTGGGCGGGCACGCCCCGCCGCCCCCCGAGACGCTTTGCGTTCGATTTCGCTGTTATTGTGATCATTTCCATGTACAAATTTGCGTGCGGACAGGGGCGACTGCGTCCGCAACTTTTTTTGTGTGTGTGTGTGAGTGTGCAAAAGAAGTAAATCGGGCGCCGTTTATTTGTTTTGGAATCCCACGTTCTACAAGCCCCCCTTCCATCCCCCACCCCCCCTCCATTGCATTATGATTATTTTTATTTCTATTATTATTATTTGCCACTTGTGCTAATTAAAGTTTTCCTCTGCTTTCAGGTACGCGATGTGCTAACACTTCCGGGCCGCGGGCGCCGGCGCTGCCTGCTGTGGGTGAGTGGGGAGCGGGCGGGTCGTGTAAAATATTTTAAGGGTCTCTCCAGGTGGTGGGTTAGGCGGAGTGGCGGGGCGGGGCGGGGCGTGACGGGCGGGTGGAATTCCCTGCTCGAGGATTCTTTCGCAGCCTCCCCGCGCGTCCCGCCCCTCGCTCTTGACGGTTTAATTAACTTATACTGTGTCCTTACCATCCCTCTTTAAGGGTATTTTCAAGGAAATGTGTTCTGGTATTTTTGTTTAGCGTGATTCACTCTAAAAGATTATATCGCGGAAAGAAAACAATCGCACCGTTAAAAACTGACCGTGGTGAGTGGCGACAGGTCCGGTCTTAATTTTATCCTACTGGTCCGCTACCGTAATGTTGTCCAACCCGTTACCAGGTGTGCCATACTTTGTAATACGTTACTGGCACTTTACAGTATTAATCCGGTACTTTTCTGTACCCCTCTTTCGCTGTTGAATTTTTGAAATATTTTTAGAGACTGCCAATTTATTTTGATCTCTTTGAAAGGTAATTTTTGGCGTTTACTCCTGACAGTGTAGGTTGTGTGTATGTGCGGGCACGCGCGTTTGCGTCACACGGCCGCGCGAGGTATGCGCCTCTATTCCGCCGCTTGTCGCTGTGACGGGACGTGCCAGGGCGGGGCGGGGCGGGGCGGGGCGGGGCGGGGCGAATGGCACAGAGCGACGCGGCACGTGCGCAGGGTTGCACTGGTCCTGCCGCCACTGCCCGATACTTTTCTGTTGCATTTTCAAAAAGGGAAAAAAAAATTAAGAAAATAGGGGAACTGTCCTGCTATTCCTCCCTATCGAGCCGCCTGTTTTTGCGATGCGACATACCCCGTCCGTCTTGCATCAAACATGCGCCGTGTACCCTTCCTTCTTGCACGCACCCGATACTTTGGTATCCCCTCCCCCAGGATCCCATCGCCCACCCCACACCCCACCCGCCAAGGCTACCCCGCACCCCGCCATTTCTTCCTGACTGACAGTCTAACCCATTCAGCTCGATGACATGTTGTCGGGTGCGCGCCTAGGACCCCCCCCCCCCCCCCCCCCCGCCCCACCCCGCCCCGCCCCGCCCCGCCCCGCCCCGCCCCGCCCCGCCCCGCCCCGCTCGCTGTGGTGCGCGCCAGCGCAGCATGTCGCAGGTCCCAAACGTCATCAGGAGGAGTGCCAATCACGTGATGGCTCCCGCCCCCGCCCCCTCCCCGTGCTCTCAAATTCCGAATAACGCATCGATATTTCTGCAACAAAAAACTGTTTTTGTGTACTTTCTGGGATGAATAATTTTTTTTGCTGCCATACTTCCTGCTGCGACAGGACAGACGTGATTTTCAGTTAAGTGAATAAGTGTTTGTTGGTTCTAGCCTCGCTCGGCCCTCGCCCGGAGGTCTTTGTCGCGGTCCTGCCGGCCGGCCGTCAGGCGCGTCGGGGCGGGGCGGGCGGGGATGTCGTCAGCGCGCGTGAGGAGTAGCCGGCCGGCACTGCGAATAAGACGGAGCAGCCATGGAGGCAGGCAGGAAAAAAATATGAAAAAAAAAAGAATGGATTGTGTTTGTGCGGCAATACTGCTACCGCCGCTGCGGCAGGCCCGGGCGCGGGTGAGGAGCTGGAGCTGCACACCGAAGTCGGCTCCCATCGGCGTCAAGAGAATAGCAAACCGAGTTGACGTCTGCGGCGCCCGAAAGGGGAAGGGGGTGGGCCCGGAAAAAAAAGGGACTAAGGCTCTGGCGGGGCGGGATGTCGTGCCGCGTCCGGCGAGATAAAAAGAAACCCGGAGGAGGAGGAGAGGGCGAGGGGGCTGTTTACAGAAGCAACAACCGTGCCATTACGGCCGTGCCCCTAATATTGTTTTTACCCCCTCCACCGCGCCGTGCTCGGGTGAGCGGTGAGGCGGGGCGGCGGGGAGCGGCGCGGCGCGGGGGTTCCCGCGGGACACACTTCTTAGCTCGGTCAACGCCGCGCGGTATCGCATTTGTCCTCTTTTGCTTCTCCTCCCGGTTTTTTTCTCTCGTATCCTCCTCGCCCTGGGCTCTGGGGCGGAGAGGCAGAGGGAGGGAGGGAGGGAGGGTTTTGCACGCGGGGTTCGCATCCTTTTTGTCGTGTTTGTTTTGGCCCTGCAGCAGCTCCGCTCATCTCTTGACATGTCGTGCGGTAGCGGGTCGCGCGCGCGCGCCGGGTGTTTTTCAGACGACTCCTCATCCTCTTGTCATTGCTCTCTCTCTCTCTCTCTCTCTCTCTCTCTCTCTCTCTCTCTCTCTCTCTCTCTCTCTCCCTCTCACGCATGGCGGTGCGCTTTTTCCCCAACCGCATCATTCCTATTCCTCGTACTTCCTCGCGTAAAAGCCGACCCGGCGCGCCGCCTAGCCTCCTGTACGCGCCAGATTCATACACAGACAAAAAAAGAGAAGCGTACTATCGACGGCCATTAAACGGCCCTTGTTGTATGGCAACGAGAGAGAGAGAGAGAGAGAGAGAGAGAGAGAGAGAGAGAGAGAGAGAGAGAGAGAGAGAGCAGGAGAATTCGCTCCCCTACACAACGACCCTTGCTCCCCCTGCCCACAAAATAGCAAGCAGCATTTCGTGAAAAATTCGTGGTGCGCTGATCTATAACTGCAGAGCGGGCGCGGGTGCGGATATGGGAAGCTGCCTTTCCTGCTGGCCTGCGGCCCCTGCTGCCCTGCTGCCCTGCTGGGCTGCTACCCATACTGCCCTGCTGTCCT